>CM076569.1:84531932-84902594 GCA_034641835.2 Pinus albicaulis
TAATGTGTTATATATAATTTTATATTATCATCATTAAGGAATGATTGGTATTTGAAAGGGTGACTAAGTTATAGTACTGTTATTTGAAATGGCCACTTGGCGTTGATCTATGATGTCAATTTATGGGTAAAAATACAACATGCATTGATGGTTATTTTCTAAACCTCGCTTCAAGGACACTGCCTCTTCAAGTGGGGAGAAAAATTGTTTATATGTTCTCTAAGAGATCCTAATATTCATGAAATGGACATAAATGATTTTAAAACATATTATAAAGGTTAGGAATCCTCTAAGCCCTCTCTTGCAAGCATCTGCACATAAAAAAAACCCTTTGTCTCGATATGCAATCTTTAACTCCGTAGCATTCATTAACAACTACTTCAATTGGTCAAAGCTTATTGCACATTCCTCTTTCCATTCAAATTTATTACATTTTCCCTATAATTACGTAATAGGATATGCAATCCAGGAAAAGTTCTTGATGAACCTCATGTAGTGTCCTCCTAGCCCATGAATGATTCGACCTCATCCACATTTCTAGGAGTTTCCTACTCCATGATAACCATTATATTTTATGGATCCATTGTTATGTGTTCATTTGCAGAAATATGTCCCAATTAATGTACCTTTGTCTAAAATAAATTGCATTTGCAAAGATCAGCATACAACTGATTCTCTCTTAGAAATTGTAATACTGCAACTATGTGTTCAACATGCTCTTCCTCATTCTTAGAATATATCCATATGTCATCAATTAATACAATAAAAAACTTGTCCATATAAGGATACAAATCAATATTCTTCAAGCACATAAAAATATTTGGAGCATTACTCAATCAAAATGGAACTACGACATATTCATAATTCACATACCTTGTCTGGAAAGTTTTCTTGTAAATGTCCTCTTCCTTAATGCATACCAGATGGTATCTAGATCTCAGATCAATATTCGAGAACATTTTTTCTCTCTTCAACTAATCAAGCATGTCATAAATCCTCAACAATGAATATTTTTTCTTTATCGTTACCTTGTTCAAATACACGTAATCAATGCACAACTTGAGAGTACCATCCTTCTTTTTCACAAACAACATTGGTGCACCCCAAGGTGATACACTTGGCATAATGTACCCCTTGTGAGTCATTTCCTTCAACTGAAACTTCAAATGTAGTAAGTCTTATGTGCTCATCCTGTAAGGCATCATCAATGATGGTGCTTCCCCTGGTACCAACTCAATAGAAAACTATACTTCCCTGTGAGGTGTAAAAAAATGAAATTTTTGTGGGGAATAAATCCTAAAACTACTGCAATATTGGGTACATGTTCAATACCTCTGCATCCTCATCCTCCTTGTCGTTATCACTACAAATATGCACTGCAAATAACACACACCATTTTCTGTGACTGCACTTTGCCTACATAGCTGTCACCATTCTAACTAATGTTTATTCTTCTTACCCTGCAAGATTCTTTGTTCTTCATTGTCATCTAAACACTCAATATATTTGTCATAAAAATCCACCCTAGTCCTGTTAAGATACAACCAGTGCAAGCCCAAAAGCATACTATATGATCCCAATGATAATACATTCAAATATGTTGATGTAGAGATACCATTTATCTCAAATGCACAAGCTCTTACCCAATGATGAACTCTCTTCTTTGTACCTATATCCAATTTCACTAACCAAGATTCTAAATGCACTTCTTTATTCAAACCACAGTTATCCACCAAGTTAGGATTAACGTAACTATAATTAGATCAAGGGTCAATCAAAATAGAAATAAATTGATCACAAAGCTTACCATAAATTTCAATTATAGATGTTTGTTGATCTACCTATCTATAATCTAATGTTGCATAGATTCGTGGAATGCTCTGCCCAACATCCCCAACTATTTGTGCCTCCTGTGCATTATAGATCTGAGGTCTACAACCCTGATTCTATGGGAATTCCCTCTTATTATTCTCTTTACCACATGTCCAATGTTGCAATCGTCCTATATCATGTACAAATTAATTCTAGATTCGAAACTATTCATGTAATGTTCTAAAAATAAGACTCAAATCTACTCCACTCAACTGCAGAAATCAATTCATGATTGAGAAGAAATATAAAAAACATGTGACATGAATAAATTAACATAGATAACATGAAGATATATATAGTTGAGAGAAACTTCTCAAAATCCCATCCTATCGGTTTTTCATTAGTCAGAAAACAAAGGAGAAATACAATGCTTGTTCAAGCCTGAACAATCCTCACATAAGTATAATCTATCTCACCAATTCACAAGACTTATCTAGTCTATACTTAAACAAATTTCTTCTTTCCCAAGATCCTATTTTGTTGTTTTGTTTCCTTGGGAATTATCCCCTATTATTTAGGGAAATTCCTCATCTATAACTGCATAATCCTAGTCCCTTCTCTGACTGTATGCACCAACTGTACAACTTGGATAATTATACAATTGATAATACAATTCCCTCGAACTCCAATCTCAACTAGGTAACTCGTATATCATGCATGCATGAGTTAATTATGGCTAATTTATTATTTAACTGGTTCATCATTGAGTACACACCCCATTACTAGAACTCCCACTAGTCATCCAACAGTTGGAACTAGTTTAATTGACTTTAACCTAGTTTAATTGAATTAAATTATTACAAATCAAACTAAACTCAGCCTAGGATCCAAAAATTTAAGAGAAACTATGCATGACTCAAGTTAGACCCTTAACTCGAATTAATTGAGCCAACTAAGTCCAACTAAATTAGTTAGCACATTCTTGTTTCCTTTTGATGTGAAATTACATATTTCTCCTAATTTAATTCAAGGGAAAATTAAATCGATATTTTCTTGTTGCTACTTTTCAACATACCATCACCTTTATTTTTCTACCCTCCAAATTGTGACCCATGTCCTTGTCTAACTACACTTAACTTCTTCAATTAGAGTGCAACATTTTCTTTCTCTTCTACATTTTGACGTCTTTTTCTTTTTGATTTCCATTTAACTTTAGCTTTGTCTTTCCCTTTCCAAGCATGTTGATATTTTTTCTTACACTTTGAATGCTTATAACAATGCTTCAATTTCCCAATGAACTCCTCAAGTCACTGAGGATCATAATTCTTAATCCGATCTCTAAACGCTAATGGATATCCATTGGGAAATCTTTGAAATTTGGATTCTTCATCCTTAAGATACGATACAAACCTCAAAAACTCTAGGAACTTGGTCATCTACTCCTCATATTTCATTGATCCTATCTTTAGCTCATATAATTCCTTGGCTTTTTTGTCATATTACCACTCTGAAAAGTACTTCTTTCTAAAAAGTCCCTTTAATTCATTCCAACTCAATTATTTTGTATTGATGTCTCTAACCCACTTCACATCTTCCCACCTAATGAATTCTTTCCCTTTGAAGCTGGAGATAGATATTCTATCCTTCATGTTAATTTTGTAATCATACAACTCAAATAGTTTATCCCAAGTAACCATGCCTTTTCCTCTTTTGGCTTCTTAAAATCTCCATCTGTTGTGTAACAAGCTCCAAAAATAGAAGAAAAAAGATATCAACGCCTTAGAAATAAGCCACTTCGAGGGGGCAACCTCCAATACATTACATAATGAACAATTCTTGGATGATACAATTTACAAAACCTCCTTTCTTTATATAGGAGTCCATGTGGCCATAATGTAATCCTAGTGGGCCACAATGTAATCCTATCCGACCTAACAATAATAATTTAAGGGCACAATAATAACAAAATGGGGGTTACAAGGGTACAATAATAACAATAAGGGGGTTACACTAATAAAAATAAGGGACTATACTAGTAATATAGGGACCTAACATGCCCCTCTCCTTCAAAAAAGTGTTGTCCTCAATGCTTGAGTAGCTTTGGGTGTTTTTGTATAAACTTCTCATCCTCCCATGTAGAATCTTCAGTGGGTAAGTTCTTCCACTTGATGAGATACTCTGAAATTGATCAATACTGTAGCTGTCGAGTTCTTGTTTCCGTTACCGCTTTAGGTTCCAATATGATTTTTCCTTCCTCATCAAGTTCTGGCAATATTTTTTGAACTGGAAGATTTTCACCTATAACCTTCTTTAAGCATAAAACATGGAAAACTGGATGCACTCGCGAAGAAGCAGGAAGCTCCAATTTGTATGCCATAGTACCAATATTTTGCAACACCTTGTAAGGACCATAGTACTTTGGCGATAATTTATTATCCTTCTTTGCTTGCTTGAGGGACATTTGTTTGTATGGTTGTAGCCGTAAAAATACTCAATCTCCTACATCAAAACTTCTCTCGCTACGATGTTGATATGCCTGTTGTTTCATTCGATTTTGTGCCAAATTCAGGTTATCCTTTAAGAGTTGGAGAACTTCTTGCTGATGCTCGATGTGATCTTCCACTGCTTGAACCTTCTAATTTTCCCTTAAATATGATGTGATGGATGGTGGATGATATCCATAAAGTGCCATAAATGGGGTCATTTTTGCTGCAGTATGGAAGGAAGTGTTATACCACCATTCAGCGAGAGGTAACCACTTGACCCATTGTGTTTGTTTATCAGATACAAAACAACGAAGATATCCTTCAAAAAATTTATTTACTATCTTTGTTTGACCATCAGATTGAGGATGATAAGATGAGCTATGAGCTAATTGAGTACCCAAACAAGAAAATAACTCCGTCCAAAAATTTCCCGTAAAAATGGGATCTCTATTGCTCACAATAACCCTTGGGCTTCCATGTAGCTTTTGAATTCTGTCCACAAATGTAGTAGCAACTGTACTTGCTTTAAATGGATGAGATAATGCACAAAAGTGTGCATACTTGGTAAGTCTATCAACTACCACCATGATGACACTTTTTCCTTCGGACTTAGGTAAACCTGTGATAAAATCCATTGAAATCTCCTCCCAACGTTGACTTGGAATGGATAAAGGTTGTAGAAGTCCCGGGGTCTTAATTGTCTCCACTTTATTCTGCTGGCAAACCAAACATTCCGCCACACACTTTTGAATATCAGATTTAAGGCCATCCCAAAAAAATTCTTTCTTCACCCTGTGGTAAGTTTTTAAAAATCCTGAGTGTCCTCCTAAAGGAGAAGTGTGCAATTCCAGAAGAATATGTTGTTTTAGTTGGGAATTCTTACAAAGATATAAGCGATCTTTGTACCATAAGGAATCATTTTTCCAACTTAATGTATCAGATGTACTAGGATCTTGCTGCAACTTTTGAATGAGTGTCCATACATCTTTGTCCTTCTTCCATTCCTCTCTTGCTTCAGTTATCCAATCTGGTTAGATAATAGAAATGGCACAAAGCAATGCTTCCACCTGTCCATTCTTTCTTGAGAGTGCATCTGCAACAACATTAAGCTTTCCATTTTTGTAGATTATTTCAAAGTCATAACCGAACATCTTTGTGACCCATTTTTGTTGCGCTTCTGAAGATAGTCTTTGTTCCAAAAAGTGTTTAAGACTATCATGATCAGTTTTTACTTTGAAGTGTCTTCCCATTAGGTAATTTCTCCATTTCTTTAGTGCATGCAATATTACTAACATTTCCTTCTCATAAATAGGTTTCTGTAAATACTTTCCTTTGATTGGACGACTTTAAAAAGCAATGGGTCTTCCTTCCTGCATTAAAATAGCACCAATTCCATTGCCTGAGGCATCACATTCCACAATAAAGGTTTTTGTGAAGTCTGGCGTAGCTAAGACCGGTGCTAGGCACATTGCCTCTTTAAGATGTTCAAAGGCCTTAGTTGCTTAAGGAGTCCATGAAAATGCATCTTTCTTCAATAATGTTGTTAGAGGTGCTGCTATTCTCCCATAATTCTTAACAAACTTGCGATAATACCCTGTTAACCCGAGAAATCCTCGCAACTGCTTTATGGTTGTGGGGACTTTTCATTCCTTAATGGCTTTAATTTTGTTAGGGTCTACCTTAACACCCTCGTGAGATACAATATGACCCAGATATTCCACCTCTTGTACTCCAAAGGAACATTTGGATGTTTTTGCATATAATTGTTTCTCCCGCAATAGTTTGAGCACCCTGTCAACATGTTGAACATGATCCTTCCAAGACTTGCTGTAGATTAGTATATCATCAAAAAATACTAGCACAAATTTTCTAAGGAAGGGTTTGAAAATGGAATTCATCAACCCCTGAAATGTAGAAGGTGCATTGGTAAGGCCAAAAGGCATGACCAAAAATTCATAATGACCCTCATGAGTTTGAAATGTTGTTTTTGGAATATCTTCAGTCTTCATTCTAATTTGATGATATCCTGAATGAACATCCAACTTGGTAAAATAAATTTCTCAATGTAATTCATCCAATAATTCATCAATCACAGGAATGGGAAATTTATCTTTAGTGATGAGATTATTGAGCTCCCTATAATCCAGACACATTCGGCCTGATCCATCCTTCTTGTGTACAAATACTACAGGAGCAGAGAAAGAACTTTGACTAGGTTGAATTATACCCTCCTCTAACATTTATGCAATCATACGTTCAATTTCGCTCTTTTGGACGTAAGGATATATATAAGGCCTAATGTTTGGAGGAACACTTACTGGAATCAAATGAATAGCATGATCATGACCACAAATAGGTGGGAGTCCTTTGGGAGTTTCAAACACCTTGGAATGATTGTCCAAGACTTGTTGGAGATCTTCAGAAATAGATGATTTTGATGTTGGAACTTCTAGTGAGCATAATTGTGCAATTACATCTCATTTTTCTTTCTTTAGAAGCTTTTTCATGACGTTAGAGCTTATTATCTTTCTCGGCTTCTCTGCAATACCCCATAATTCAACTTCCTTTCCTTCTGAAAAAATTTCAAGAAAAGTTCTTGAAAATTAAAAGCTACCATCCCCAAAGATTGTAACCATTGTACTCCTAGTACAAAATCAACACCTCCCATAGGAATGGAAAGAATTAGACTAATCAATACATATTCCCCCATGGTTAGCTTGATATTATGGAATTTTCCAGAGCAATTTATAGTTCCTCCATTTGCAACCATCACTTGACATTCTGGTGCTGGGTATAGGAAACAATTTAATTCCTTCGCTACCTTACAATGAATAAAATTATGGGTGCTACCTGAATCAATCAACACTATTACCTTTTTTTTCTTGATATGTCCTTATATCTTGAGAGTTTGAGGAGTGGTAATTCCTGCCAGTGCATTACACGATATGGTCAGATGCATTTCTTCCTCTTTTAGGGCTAGTTCTTGGTGTATATCCTCTTCTTGTTCATTTTCTTCTTCCTCTTCACAATCTATCTGAAATAATTTCTTTTTAGCATACTTATGACCTTTAGTGTATTTTCTATCACAATTGTAGCAAAGCCCTTTTGCTATTTTTTCTTCCAATTGTTGTGGTGCCAACCTTGTAGGTTGTGGAAATCTAGGCGTAGAAACACTTCCTTCTTTATAGAAGTGAGTGGTAGGCTTCCTTGTCGCCATAATTTTACCTTCAATTTTTCTTGACAACCTGAATGCCTTATCCAATGAATCAGGTTCCAAAACTCGAACTTCATGTTGGATGTTATCCTTTAAAGTGCCTATGAAGAGATCAATCCTGTGTTCCTCTGGAATATTAGTTACCCTTATATTAAATTTTTGGAAGTCCTCAATGTGCTCCCCCACTAAACCCTTTTGTTTGAGATTTATCAATTGGCTAAAGAAGGTGTTGCTCTTTGTATCCTCCTAATGTGCTATCATTTCCTTCGTAAAAATTGACCAAGTGACAATTTTTTTACGGGTGAAAAACCATCGATACCATACAAATGTATTTTGTTCTAAATGTAAAGTTGCAATGCGTACCTTTTGCGTATGTTGCACATTATGGAGATCAAAATATTTCTCCATATATAGTATCCATGTTACAGGATCCTTTCCATAAAACTTCCTCATATCCATTTTTGGAATATGGTGGTTCTTCCTGCCAACATTAGAGTTTATGAAATAACGATTAACATTTATTTTGTTCTCATCATGATTTTTCTCTACTATATTTTCACTATTAGGAAACATTTCTTGTATCAACTTTGTCAAACCTTCTATGTCTGCTTTTAGATCATTCTTCATGTTTTCCATTTTAGCTTCCATGTCATGCATCTTAGATTCCATGCCAGCTTCCATGCCATCTATCTTAGATTCCACGCCTTTCTTCAAACCATCCATATTATTCTTCACACCATCCATCTTTGCTTCCACGCTTTTCTTCAAAACTTCATTTCATTTTTTGCTGCTCTTTGCGAGAGCGAAATTTGGTGCACTTGCTCTTGTAATTTTGATAGATCATGTTGCAATTCTTCATCTTCATGAGTCATAGTAGAGCCTTCTGAAGGCTTAATGGGTGTTGAATTATTTTTACGGGGCATTTTTTAGAACCCAATACTGATATCTATTCTACAATATCCCCTTGGAATCAATTCAAATTGATTTTTCAAACAAAAATTATGCAATTCGGAAAAAAAAATACACACCTTTTTCTTGCTTTTGAGGAGCTCGCTGTTGAAATTAGATTATCTTTGTGATTGCGGCTCTTCAATATCTGAAATTCAGCAATGAGGTATCCCTCTGAATTCTATTTTGAATGCCACAGATCTGACCCGATTTGGATTCTCCACGACAAATTTATGTGCAATCTCCCACAATGACCTAATTATGGACTGGTTTAGTAGAGAAAATTTTTATGACTTGCCACATGTCAATGTTTCGTCCTTCGCCTCTGAAATTGATATCCAAGAAACTATAGTCCGTGTACTTGCGACCAATTTTTACGACACTCCAATCCGATGCTCAAAGAGAGAGATTGAACTTTTCCCTCGATCACCTCTTTGAGATGAAATTCGGGAGCCTGAAACAACACTACCTTCCACAGATCATATCTCCAAAACTACTTCAAACCAAGCTCTGAAATTTTGCGACGAGTTTCCTCAGGATTTCAGCTTTGTACCCTAAAAATTTTAGACTTTGAACCTTCGTATAAAAAACGTTATAGCACAAATGCCACGATGACCTATTTAGGAGCCTGAAAAAAGATCTAACTTCCATAGATCATATCTCAGAAAATATCGTGAACCAAGCTCTAAAATTTTTAGATGCTCTTCCTTAGGATTTCGGCTTCGTACCCTAAAACTTTCAGCTTTTGAAACTTCACAGAAAAAACGTTATAGAAAAAATGCCATGATGACCTGTTTGGAGCAGCAAAACCCTAGAATTCAAACCTCTCATACCAAATGTTGTGTAACTAGCTCCAAAAATAGAAGAAAAAAGATATCAACGCCTCAGAAATAAGCCACTTCTAGGGGGAAACCTCCAATACATTACATAAATGAAAAATTCTTGGATGATACAATTTACAAAACCTCCTTTCTATATATAAGAGTCCATGTGGCCATAATGTAATCCTAGTGGGCCACAGTGTAATCCTAGCCGACCTAACAATAATAATTTAAGGGCACAATAATAAAAAAATGGGGGTTACAAGGGTACAATAATAACAATAAGGGGGTTACACTAATAACAATAAGGAACTATACTAGTAATATAGGGACCTATCACCATCAAAGGTAGGGGTCTTTTTTTCTTGAACTCATCTGGAAAATATCCCCTATCACTCCTCCTGTAAGGATGATAGTGATGAAGATCATAGTGCTTCTCAGAACGATACCTAGAATAGAACTCATGTCCATCACCTCTCCGATCTAGAGCATCCAATAGCCTTCCATCATTGATCATGGATCCCTATCTAAATTTTTCCCACCATGATATCTACTGACACATGCCCCATTTGTCATATCCTCCTATCCATGGCTAATCTGAAGTCATCCTTATCTCAACAATTTTGAAAAACTTTTAAAGGATTAATGGATTAACTTCTACTTGTTTCTCCTGGGCCTAGATTATCCTTTCATTGTCTTCCTTGAAACTTCTTATTTCTTCCTTCAAAATTCTCAATGTGTCTACCGAGTCAGAATAATTCTCACCACCATGTTTCTCATCTAATCCATAGGGAGAATCACGTGAACTGTTTTCTACAATCTTGCTAGTCATATTTGATATATTTCCTCCAAGTATACCACGTCACGTAAAAAAAATATATAACATAATCAACATACCTCAGTATAGTTTAGGAGAGGATACGCCATCTGCAATATCAACCAAATTAGCATGATGAATGTAAAATCATAATCGTAGAAACATATAAAAATCATTTCAACCATTTTCCAGTTATAAATGGATGACCATACCAACACATACCAGGACCTCATGCACAAAAATTATCACAATGTCAATGTGCTCATAACGACATATAAACACTAACATGCATAATCAATGCATAACCATCATACACTCATGACAAACACATTCAACATCAACACCATCAACTTTCACATGATGACACAACTGCAACCATGACCACTACCATGCATGCGCAATAAGCACATAAACCATAAACATAAATAAAACATATGTAATCCAAATGTATGCATGACCAACACACCACCCATCTAGTCCAACGACTGAACCATGCTCAAATACCACTAAGTAACACCCTCTTCCAACATGTACCGAAGCTAGTTGATCCAAAGGGGTAAACATGTGATGATAGGTTACTATGATGTGATTAAACTCCCCATGTAAAGTTAAGGAAATTTAACTGACATAACGAAACCAAAATGACCTTCCACACATGGTACAAAACCTTCAAGAGATAACCAGCCCTTCGAGATGGCCAATCCCTAAAAAAAATTAACATTTCACTGATTTGGACTCTCAGTCGCTCCCACAACAAGTCATGCATTCGACTGAGTCCTTCCATTCTCTCCCACAAAAAGGAATGCCAACGATTGTGGACTCTTCCAGGCAGTTCTATGCCAGCGAGATTCTGAGCCACTTTTTAGGGCTAGGTATTAGGTCACTTCGTATAACTTCACGAAAATTCCAGAAATGAATAATGACAATGAAACAAAGATACGAATGCATTCACTGATACAAGTTCTTGATATGAACCCTACTAGCCATGAGAGGAATTTTGTCAAACATGTCCCAAATATGTAATCTACAGGTCCTAAAAACAAATCTGAGCATAGGGGTCTCATACTTATATGAGATTCGTAAGGAAGCATTGTTTCCTTATCAAAATAGAAGCATTATCATCTATTAGTACATATATTAATTATGGATTCAATTTCTAATTAAAACATGATGAAATCCATACATCAAGTTTGTCATAAAACATACTCATAACCAACATGTATCCAACATAATAACAAGGATATACCGACCGTAAAATCCACATATAAGTAGTACAGTTCACATGAAATACCAAGGATAAAAAATTCTTATTAATGAATGAAAAATCTAACCATGTATGGGACTTCCAAGAACCACTAGACCATAGATTGGTTGAACCAAATATTTCTTTCATCCAATCACCCATGTGCCATATTCCAAGCATGAATATGGGACTCTAAATCAAACCAAACCAGGTTTCCTTAGGCTTTACGACAATCCCCAATGAATCACTAGGACCTAAACAAGAATGGATGCCACAAGCTTTCTCCACCTACATCGGTAGGAATTTTTCTGCCTGCTAGTACCTAAGATTTATTATATATCCTGTCATTCATTGTTCGAGGATTCATAGGCCTAATCAAGAATCCACTCTCCAGGATTTATTGTATATCCTGTCATTCACCGGTCAAGTATTCCTAGGCTTGATCGAGGGCACACACCTATAAGATTTACCATATATCTTGTCATTCATTGGTCAAGGGTTCCTAAGACTACTGAGCCACAAAAATCCAAATTTACCACAATCCCACCTTCTTCAGTCGATGGATTCCTAGGGCATCTGCTTTTTATTTCATATACCACCTCACTTAGTTTCTAAACCATCCGAAAATCCATCTCAACCGAATACAAGAGATCCCATCACAAATTTCACATACCAGTTGGTTGAAGTAAAACTTAGCCCTTACATTTTCTTATACTCAAAGACTAGTATGCCTACAAATATTTGGTGACTCCCTTTTGGTCATGAATTGAATTAAAGGAGTATAGAGATGCAAAAAATCATTTTTTCCCTTTTTTGGAGGAGGTTATCATAATAAAATATCCATTTGACCTTTTCTCAATATGTCACATATACAAGGAGAGGAACATGTATACAGATGGCTTGTCTAAGGAGGCTATTCGATGAACTTATGGGAAGTGGTTGATCTAGGAAGTCCATGAAGGTGAACATTTTGAATTTTACCATATGCATTTTATTGATGGTGACCTCTCACACTCTCCTTGCGAAAAAAGAATTATGTCTCAATGGTATTTCCATATTTTCAATCATGGCCACAAATACAAATACATAATTTTTGCAGATACAACATATGAAACAAAAAATTTGTAAATTGTGAAAAAAATTGGAAACTTATGTTATGCATCTATCCCTCAAAAGGGGAGTTTATGATGTTTATTTACAGAGTTGATAAGTATATAATTATCTATTTCAAATAATAAAATTCTATTTTCTTAGTTATTCAACCCCAATAGGTAAGGAATGCATACATAATATGCATATACAAAATGTAATTGTTCATTTTTGAATGAAAATTTACATTTATTCTAAGAAAATGAAAATGAAAAATCACAAACTAATTTAACACATTGAAATGAATTATTTTTATGAGGATTTACAAATTTAAATAATTAAATAAATAACTAAAAGATAATTTTATTGATTGAGATGAAATTTATAACTCCCAACAGGTTTTTAGTTTATTATAAATAACTAACATAGCACATGATTTTTGGAAGGTACTCTACATCCCAATATGTGAGTGATGTTGTAAAATGTTATGTAATGTAAGATAACATGTAAAATGTATAGGTAAAAAGTAAAACGAAAAATGTAAAAAACATTGTAAAGGAATTTAAATGTAAAATGTAGAATGTAATGTTGGGCACAAAGCTACCAATTTGATCATAAGAAATAGTAACAGTTATTAATCATATAAATGTAGAGGAGGCCTACTTAAAAGTTATAGCATTGTTAGAGACCTAGTTACACCTATTAGCACACATACAAGAGAAAGGATATCCAAACTCTCTCTGGGAATGTTAGCATTATATCAATAAAGCAAAAAAAATATAGGCTAATTTAATTTTTTAATATAAGTTTCATATTTATAATTTTTTTTATTTTATTTATGAATATTGAAAATTATTATTTTTTATTATATAAATAAAATATTATTTAAATTTGAGTACTTTTATTTATATTTTTATATAAAATACAAAATAGTAATATTATAATATTTTTACTAAATAAATATTAGAATAAATAGATAGATATAATATAATGCTATTATAAAGTTGAGAGGCTCATTCTACAATCCATTATGAGGCAATGTATAATTATGTCCATTATGTTCATGTTTAATGTGGAGTTGACATATGTCTCTCTTAAAATAGAATAAAAGTAATATTCTTTAATACTAAAGAAGCAATGCCGCCAGTAATAAAAAATGAAAATAAATATGTTATGTATGTTTAGTTTATTGTCTATATGAGATAATATAATTTCATGTAAAGTAATTAGAAGTTAAAAAATGAATGAGTAAGTGGTTTAAACCTTATACTTTTAAAAAATATTTCAACATTAAATTTAAGTAAATTATTTAAAGATCTATGTTAATTAATTTATATCCATATCAACTTCAAATATATCTATATACTAAAAAAATGTTAAAAGAAAACATTTTAATGTTGTATATAATAAAATATTCAATGTCCAAAAACAAATTGAATGTTATAAAATAAAATAAAAAATATCAAGTACTTACCAATACTAATAATAAGAGAAATATGTGTAATTCATTCAATCATGAATATAAAATTAATATATGAAATTTAAAAGTATTCATAATAACAATGAAATTCAATGTGGGTTATCAACAATTATTTTAATATCAATTATGTATATAACTTTTTTAAGTATAAGTTTATAGATCATTTAGAGTTTGATTCTTTTGAAGCATATGTTTTTTTTTTTTTTTTAATTCAAGAAAGATTTTTTGAACTTACAAGTTTAAGTTATATACTCGATGTAGTATTCAAAGATATAATTTAAACAATAAAAAATTATATATAGAAAGAGAATTACTACAGATTCATTATTATTTATTATGAGATGAGCGAGAGATGTAATTTAATTATTATTTTTACACTTTAAAAGAAGTTTGTACCTGAAGAAATTTGATTCCTTTAAACTTATATTAAATTGCTACTTAAAATAAATTTATAATAATATTTATTAAAATTAAAATAACTTATTGAAAAATAACAAAATAAAAATAATTAATAGAGAATAGAGTGAGTTGGATATGCATGAAGGAATTCAAAGGCTTAAATGCCAAAGAAGATCAAAGGAACTCATTCAATAACTTTGAAAGGCTATTATCTTATTTACAACGGCAAAATGAAAATTGAATACAAATTGATTGCACTTATGGCGAAGCAGAGGAAATTCACTCTGATTTGAATAAACCATTTACATATATTTCTCAGATACCTTGTCGCTGCATGAATTATTATTTTAATTCTATTACAATAAATAAATAGATGTAATATAATAATATTTTATTTTCATCAATATTATTTTATAACATCAAAATGAAATGAAATTAAATATAAAATAAATTGCACGGATGGTCGAGAAAATATCTTAAAACCCCAATAAATCATACTATTTTGAATAAATGTTGAAGCATCCTTCAAACACCTTGCTACTTCACATATACGCACAATCAAAGTCGTGGTTGTTGTTAATAACTCCAATCAGTTTATAGACAATTCTAAAATGAAATATTTAAAGACAAAATTATTATACCCATGGCTAATGAGAGCCAATGTTTCTAGAAAGGCTTATAAGAAATATCTCATTTTGATTAAACATGTAAGCTATCGAAATAACTCAACAAAACATTGACATACAATCATTTAGACATCATACTACTTTACATATACACATAGTATTTAACTTACTAGACACTCTAACTCTAAAATGAAATAAAAGAAAAGATGATTGCATCCATGGCCAAGCACAGATCATAAAAATCCGATATTTCATTCCAATTTGAATTAACTTGTGAACTATCTACATATTTTTCAACAAAATGTTGATGTGCGTCATTTAAACACTTTCTATTGCACACATATACTCACAGTTAGTGCAGTACTTGTTATTACTCCAAAATGAAATAAAAGACAAAACGATGGTACCAATGTCTAAGTAGAGATCTTAAAATTCCAAAGTTTTGCCTAAATTTATTTCACTATGAATAAACTTGTGAACCATGTACATATTTCTAAGGAAAAATGTTGAATGCACACAATGAGTGTAGTACTTGTTATTACTTGAAAATGAAATGAAAGACAACAATTGTACCTATGGATAAGCAAAGGTCTTAAAAGGCCAATGTTTTGCCAAAATTTATTCCACTTTGAATAAACTTGTGAGCCATTCACATATTTCTAGGAAAAAATGTTGAACCATATACATATTTCAAGGAAAAAAATGTTGAACCATCTACATATTTCTAAGCAAAAATGTTGAAATTCATCCTTCAAAGACCTAGCTTCTTTGCACATACACTTAGCATCATCGTTATTATTATTATTATTATTATAAGTAAATATAACATAATGTTGATTAACTTTCATCAAGTTATTTTGAAAATTCCAAAATGAAATAAAAAATAAACTATTGTATCCATGGCCAAACAAAGACCTTGAAAAATAAACTATTGTATCCTCTCAAAATTCTCTTATCCATTATTCTTCTCCTTTGAATGTGCGTAGTTAATGATCCACAACCTCTAGAGATATTCCACAAATCTTTATGAGTTGGAATTTGAAATTCGAATTTGTGGTTATGTGGCCAAATAGGACCCTTCTAGAATCTCCAAGTAGGCCTACAATATCACAAAACTCATAACACTTATAGATATATATATATATATATATATATATATATATATATATATATATATATATATATATATATATATATATATATAGATATCTATATCTATATCTATATCTATATCTATATCTATATATGTTAATTTCGTAGTATTTAATCACAAATTCACTTAAAATACTTAAAATCAATGGGCACTTGGAAAATAATAATAATAAACCCATGTGATGTTAAAAATGGTTACTTAATGTAAGGTTATGGAGTTACAAATTTACGGAATGAGGGTAAAATTATGGAAACGAAGGTGAAAGTGGATGACGTATTGGAGGCCCAACATACTCCCCATGAAGATATTGCATGTCCTCATGCAAATATTTCATTAATTACCTTAATCATAAATAGACATTCTTGAAATTGTTTACTTATATATGAGCTTTGGCTTTGTATTGATTCTCTTTTAACTTTTCATAATCATATAATTTGACAATTTTGTTCTTTTTCAAAAGTGTACCTTGAAATACATTTGATTGTAACATATATTTTTTTATGGTTTGTTCTCGTGAGACAACCAAACTTTTATGAGTATTGGTTCTTGTGTAAAAATGCTTTTGCTAATGTTTTTTTGCATCAAAATACTTGAAAACAATGAAAAATATATTTTAAGTCCCATAGTGAATGGCAACCATTAAATGTGCTCATCAATTGATCATTGCAAAACATATAAACTTTTTGAATAAAAAATGCAATAATAGTTGATTTGGGAAAAATATGTTGGTTAGGATGAAATGAAATGTGACATGTGGCATAAAATGTGAATGTCCATTCCCCCCAACTAAAGGTGTTTTCAGTTTTTGGCAAATGAAAAAGGGAATATGAATGTTGTGAGGGATTTTCAAAAATCATAATTTTATCATTTAAGGAATTACATGATTAAAGATTAGAAAATCACATACCTTCACTTACGTGAAAAGTGGAAAAGCTATGTATGTTGAAGAGTTTGGTTGATAATTCTAGATCATGGAATGTGAAGTAAAAGAATCTGGTCTTGTTTCTTCTCTCTCTTGGTTGTATGAATTGAGGATGAGCTTGGAATATTTATTGCTACGACTACTCAATTCTGAATTGAGTCTTGCTGCAAACTACTGAAATCATGTAGTCTTTAATCGTTCCCACTTGGTGGAATAATTATTATTTATGTGAATAGATGTGTCAATGTCGAACATAGAAAAGAAATTGTTGGATTATAGGCCATTAATGGATGTCATTAACCAACATGAGACTACTCGCCATTGATGTCAATGAGAGTCAAAATTCTTAAGTACATATTACTAGGTACGAATAGATGCTATGTAGTCGATTCACCTAGAAGATTGCAGAGGGAAATGAGTTTTTGGTAGTAGGGATATGGATGATTATGGATTGATTGCAGGCTTAAAATGTGTAGAAATGGTAAAATTTCTATGTGTTTAGCAACAATTGTCTAGTGGATCTACTTTTACATTGAATGATCATGCTCTTCTGAAAGAAACTTGGTCTTTAAAAAGGTACTTCTGCATATAGTGCTCCTCTTTCATCATCCTAGAACCTGAAAAAACATAGCAATTTATATAATAAAATGTAAGACAATCAAAAGAGAGATATTATTATTCCCTCTTCATTTGATGTATACAGAAAAAAAAAAAAAAAACTAATAAATAAAATTCAAGGATGATAAATTAAATGCACTTTTACCTAATTAGTAACATGGATCACCTGTTATTGTTTGTTGGCGACTTCTTCTTTGTGTTTCTAATGAATTTTGAGCTTGATACCTCTTCTTCAAACACTTAATGCTTCATCAATAGATCATAAACAAAATTTTCATAAGCTATTGAATTGTGTTGATTCTGTAGCTACGTCGATTCTACAACTACAAAAACTTTGTATCATTGCACCGCCTTTCCACTTTACAACTTGAAATTACACTCAGATGGTGTTTTTTTCAATTATCATACATATATTTTTAAATATTTGCAGGTTTTTATGAAATTATAAGTATGTAACTGTGTTTGTTCTTTTTCTCTAGCACTCCACCCTTACCCATGATCCTGTGGATCAAGAAAATGCTCAAATTTCCAAAATTCTTGGATCACCTTGAAACTAGATTCAACGCATAGATATTTTCGTTCTAAATAAAAAAAAATGAATTTTGGGTTGTAGGAACGCCGAGTCAGCAGTCTGTATGTTGATCAGGCCTATGACGTGGCAATTTGACAATACCTTCTTCGGGCAATTGATGAGTGGCACTTGGCATGAGTTGATTGGTGACACGTGATTGTTTTATGTTGGTTACGGTTTAGTTATGGAGGGCCAACGAGTGAGTGCCACATGGAACAACCAATGGTTTCCACATGGTGGCCAAAATTTGTTAAATGTCAAAACTACCCTTCATGGGAATCAAACTTGAGACCTCATTTGTAACAGAAAAGCACCTTTACCAACTCGGCTACCATATTCCTTGTTAAATATAGTCATAGTACATGTATTTAAAGGTGATGGATGCACACTTTTGGAAAGGGGCCAGGGCTAAGCCCTAGGCTCTAGTCCCATGCAGCGCAATATGATCATGGGTGTGGAGGACTTGGGAGTGGTTTGAACCATCCTACAATCTCGATCGGGGATCGGGAAGGCTAGATTTGTGCATCGTTCCTATTTTTTGGGGCCACCAGTTGGTTTTGGCTCAATTAATTGTAGGCTTATTAACAACAAAATTGAGTAGAAACTTAAAACGGTGATATCTTACTCAAATTTTTGGCCAAATAAGGTGAAGAAAAGTAAAAACAAGGGTTTTAATCAGTGTTGGATCCATTGGAGGCATTTTTTTTTATTGTTTGAGCTTTGTAAAATATTGTCATTAAAAATTTGAGTAAGAATTTAGATTTATTATCCAATTTTTACTATTAAATTTTAAAAATAAATCTGTTCAAATTTATTTTTTGATATTCGAGATCGCAAAGAGTGCATGAAGAGAGGATACACAAAAATATTGAAACTCTTTATTAAAAAACAAAGAAAAAGGGATTCAATCTCTAACTTCAAATTGTGGATCTCAAAACTCTTTTTTCACCTCTTTTATCAAATATTCCTTCTCTTTGCATATCTTCCTGCAAATGATTAGTGATATGTGTGGCTCTTACTGCACCATAAAAACAAATAAAATGAAATTTAACTTGAAAAAACTAAAAGTGTCACCAAACTTGGTTTTATTCATTAACTCTATCCTGCTCTACTCTACTAGAAATAATAAAATTGATCAAGGGTCAGAATAATTCCAGTGTAACCATGTGTGTAACATGAGTAAAAAGACATTCAGGGTTAGTTTTGAAAAATAAGCCTTAGAACACATGAAAGCATGATAAATGAGTTGTTTTTATAACACAATTAAGAATTAGGAAAGAATGAAAGGGTGATGTGACTTAATCCATGATTGGAACCATTTTTCAGTAAGTTCATGACATTCCCGATTCCTTTTGTTGGCTTAGATCACATTGAATATACTCCTTTATTATGAATTCCTCGATATTAGATTCTACTAGTAGCTTCTCATAAAAAATATTGCATGATTCTTTAGTCTAATTGACAAGAGGAATCAAAAGGAACTTTAAAATATGCTTGTGGAGGTGGCCTAGATACACAATTTTTTGCATGCAGTTAAAATAAGCTCTTCCCGAGAGGCAGATATCCCAGCTATTGCTAATATTCAAGAAATTTCTTGAAGGAACATTCTTCAAACTCTTAATTTTCTTTGAATTACTCCAACTAGTAGATAATTCCCATCGTGCGCACAGATTAGTACAAATTTTTGAAAATTTATTGAAATATAATATGCATCCTAAATTATTTTAATATGTTTTTAATATGCATCTAAGAATGAATGCAACTATAATGAATTTTATAAACTTTAAAATAAACACCTATGTATACCTCCCCATCAGTGGTGCCAAAATGTTGGGTGATTTAATTGTGAGTTAAGTCTCTGTCATTTAATTTTTCAACCAAGGGTTTCGTAAATTAACAAGGTATACATGTACTATATGTAATAGGCGGTTATATTTTAGATTAGATTAATATAATGCAATTTAAACTAAGAAATAAAATCAATACAATCCAAAACAACATAAATAAATTGAAATCACGATTTCATAAAGGAAATCACACTTGCTTGAAATTGAAATCACACCACACTTGCATAAACGAATTAACACCACACTTGCATAAATGAAATCACACTTGCATAATTGAAATCACACTTGCTGAAATGAAATCATACCACACTTGCATAATTGAAATCACACTTACAAAAATGAAATCAAGCTTGCTGGAATGAAAACACACTTGTTGGAAAGAAAATCACACTTGATGAAAATAAACGAAATAACATAATTACACTATAATACCAATATGTACAAAGGTATGAAAATTTTGGTTGATGGGGACCCTCCATTCCTCAATAAGCACACCAAACAACTATCACATCTTCAAAGTAACAATATGCTGGACAATACTGGATTGAACTATTTGATTTTATTTATTAGAAGATTGGATCAATAGGTAGTACTCTTTGAAGGATGCACCCCTATTTATACAAAAATTTAGGATTACTATTCAATAAATACAAATCCTCAAATATCTCCTAAATCCACATTTATCTCTTGTGGTTAAAACCAATAATCTAAAAATGTAAGATAAATATCCTCTCAAAATTATCTTATTCATGGTTCTTCTCCTTTGAATATGCATAACTAATGATCCACATCCTCTAGAAATATTCCACAAATCTTTATGAGTTGTAATTTGAACGTGGTTGGATGGCCAAATAGGACCCTTCTAGAATCTCCAAGTATGCCTACAATATCACAAAACTCATAAAAATTTTAGAGATATATGAAAATATGTTAATTTCCTAAAATTTAATCATAAATTCACTTAAAATACTTAAAAACAATGAACTGGAAAATAATAATAATAAATTACCCATGTGATGATGAAAATGGTTACTTAATGTAAGGTTGTGGAGTTACAAAGTTACAGAATGAGGGTAAAATGGTGGAAATGAAGGTGAAAGTGGATGAAATTTTGGATTCCAAACAGCATCTATAGTTAAGCAAGTGTAACTGACATAATGAAACCAAACTGACCTTCCACATATGCTACAAAATATCCAGGATCCAACCAACACTTCTAGGTTGCCAACCCTTGAGTAAATTTGACATTTCACTGATCTGGATCCTTAACCGCTCCCATGACAAGCCATGCATGAGACTAAGGCCTTCTAGTCACTCCCACAACAAGGAATTACAATTATTGTGGACTCTTCAAGGAAGGGGACCGCATATTCTAAGCCACTTTTTCAGGGCTAGGTATTAGGTCACTTCTTATAACTTCATGAACTTCTAGAAATGAATAATAAAAATGAAACAAAGATACTAATACAATAACTGATACAATATCTTGATCTGACCTCCACTATCCATGACAATAATTTCGTCAAACATGTAAAAAATATGTGATCTACAGGTCGTAACCACAAATATGAGCATAGGGGTCTCATAATTATTTTATATTCGTAAAGAATCATTGTTTCCTTATCACAATAGTGGTATTATCATCTAATAGGAAATACATTCATTCTACATTTATTTGTTAATAAAAACATGATGAGAGACATACATCAAGTCTATCATAAAACATACTCATAACCAACATATGTCCAACAGAAATAACAAGGATATAAAAACCATAAAATCGACATATAAGCCAATACATTTCACATGAAATACCTAGCAGAAGAAACTCTTATTAATGAATGAAGAATCCAACCAGGTGTGGGATTTCCACGAACCACTTGACCATATATTGGATGAACCAAATATTTCTTTCAACCAATCACCCCCGTGTCATATTCTAGCCATGAATGTGGGACTGAAAATCAAACAAAACTAGGTTTCCTCAGGCTTTACTGCAATCCCCACTGGATCACTAGACCATAAAAAGGCATGGATGCCACTGATTTTCTCCACCAACACTGTGAGGAATTTTCCTACGTCCTAGTCTCTAGGACTTATCGTATAAACCGTCATTCATTGGTCGAGGATTCTTAGGTAGTGAAATTTTCATGGGCTAATATTCACAGGGCTAAATCGAGACTCCACCCTCCAAGTTTACCATATATCCCATCATTAATCAGTCGAGGATTCATAGTCCTGATTGAGAGAACACACCTATAGGATTTACCATATATCCCTCCATTCATCAGCCCAGTGTTCCTAGGCCTGTCAAGGCACAAAAAATATGGATCTACCACAATCCCACCTTCTTCAGTCCAGGGATTCCTAGGCCATGTGCTTTTTCTTTCATATACCGCCTCATTTAGTTTTGAGGCCATCACACCATGCATCTACCAATTGGTTGAATTAAAATTGAGCCCTTACATTTTCATATACTCAAAGAGTAATATGGCATACTACAAATTGAATATGTTGATTAATTAAAAGATAGGTCACATTGATCCTTGCGCTGAACAAAAATCTCAGGAAAAAATTAGTCGAATGGGGAACATTGGTGTATGTTGTGTGAGAGTGTGAATTGAAGTGCAGAATTGTGTGTGTTCATAAGGTGAATTAAGCCTGAGAGCTAATAGTTTGTTGAGAAAAATTCAGGGTCAAGTACATAATCAATGGAGTAGTGAAGTGTTCAGTGCAGAGAGGGGATATCGAGCAAAAATGAAGGAGTTTTTTGCAACATCATACTATGTTTCTTATATCTCTATGTAATTATTTTAAGCATTTGTTTCTTAATTTGAAAATTGTCGAAAAGTAAGACGATTGGATAAATCAAGTTGGGATCTACAGCCTTAAGAGGTTGGTGTCTCCTGGAAATTTGTGGCTTGGTATTTTTAAGGGTATGGGGCCTCCCGTGAGTGGGTTCTCACAAACAAAAATAGCAAACAATTTGATGGTTTTTCCCTTTTGGGTGTCCACGTTAAATATTTGTGTCTATGTGTGTATGTTGCTTATATTGATGATGTATGTTCCTAAGAATGATTTTCTATGTTTCTTATGCTTTTGATTAAAAGTACACATATAGGTGATTGATAAGTTAAAAGAGTTCAAAAAATTAATATTTATATCAATTATTGATCCACCCCTCCCCCCTCCCAAGTATTTCCTTATTCCATCAATTGAAGGCCCAAGCTAGTGTAGCTTATGAATATCTAAGGAAGATACCATCAATCATCTTTTCATTTAATGTATGTTCACACAGTTTTTCTGGGTTGTTTGTAAGTCCCAACTAAAATTCTTGGGTGAATGGATAGGTGTAATAGTTCTGGAAGCATGCCATGGTTGGTGGAATAATATTGAAGTTCGTAAGTCCAGGCCACTTCCATTTCTCATTTTTTGGGGTGTGTGGCTAGCCCAAAAATATATATATTTTTTAGAAGTGCTTTCTTCCCCAAATATGACAATCATGCAATCTTCATCCATTTTCCAACACTTTCCAAAAATAGGAGGAACTCTCACTCCCAGGAAAATTAATAATAACGAAATTGACTGCTTAAATTTGTAGGCATCCTAAGGTAGAGAATATGGTGGGGGATGTTGTTCCGCACCTCATAGAATCTCATGGATTTTCTTTACAAATGGGCTTGGGGGAGCGAACCAATAACTACAACAAGTTTACTTTATGAAACTACTACTATTATTTATAATTGAAAAATGATCTAGCTTTTAGTCATCAATATTTTTCATTATCTGTAGATGACTAAAGTAGGTTCTAGATTTCTAAAAATAACCTTCCTTGAAAATTGTGAGTTTCAGAAATCTCATTGCCTTCAGTATCCTTATGGAACCTTTTTCACTATTTCTTCAAGTTTCCATTCCATGGTCACCCCATCACTCCTACAAACTCCTGATGGTATTTTACCTATCATTTTCAGCATCCTTCCCCGCCTATAACTTCATTGGCCTATTTTTCCCCTGCCCATAAACCCCACTTTCCCTCTAGGGTTTCCTATAATCATATTCATTCCCATGTTCCCCAAGTTCCTCAAGCATTGATAGTCTCAAAACTATCTCTGTAGGCTCTTTATGTAAATCAAGTATATTGGATTTTGGATCTTCAATAAAACACTTTGAAAAATACTCTGTTTTTCACTTGTAGGCTCCAAGCCAATTTTCAGTCAAAGACCAGGCCAAAGAATCCTCCCACTAGGTCAATTAGTGTTTCATATGTTCCAAGGTCAATCATTGATGTTTAATACATTGTTTTTCTTTGTTAGAATTTGGTTTAGAGGTCTTGAAATGTTGAGACATGGTTATTCAAGAAAAGATCTAAAGGTTTCCAAAGAAGACTATCTTATCAAATTCAAGGTCTGCAAGAGGTAGATGTAAACTTCGACACTTCTGAAAGAGTGTTAAAACGTTTATCAGTAGAAATTTGGTGAGGTAGGAGGTCTGCGCTCGAATGAAGACATCTTGCAGGAAAGAAGACATGAAACACTTGACCTTGAGAAGAACTAGGTTTTTTGAGCTTGATGGTCTAGCGGTGTGCCAAGAAGTGATCAAATGCATAAATGACCATGGAGGAGGTACACCAAAAAACCAAACATGAAGAGAAGTCTATTAGAGAATATTGATGAGAGAGGGAAAAAGGTGAGGTGAATTGGACAGAAATGAATGAACGTGAAAGGGCTATAGAGAACATAGAATACAACACTGATGATTGTCTTAAATCACTCTAGACACCTAAGGTTTTGGAAAAGTTAATAGAGAAGGTGAAATGATGATGTTAAACCATATGGTGAAAGCAAAGGAAGGATTCTAAAGATGTCATTGTTTGATCAAATCCCAAACTTGTCAAAATGAGTTTGCCATGTCTAAATGAGCAAAAGATGAGGTTCAGCTCCAAGGTAGGAACAAAAGAAGTTTTTGGAGATACATCTACTATGTAAGCATCCTAAGGTTTACAAAAGTAGAATTATCATGCTTCAAAGAGTAAGAAGCAACCAAGTGAGTGTTTTCAGGCACCTGGAAATCGAAAGTGGCCAAAGAAGGTAAGAAGCATGGTTTGAACTCTATGGTGGAGGAAAAAGAGCACTATGAAGGTGTTGCCTTGTGTTTGAGTTCCAAAGGTATAAATATCAAATTTTCATGCCTCCATGACTAAAATAAGAAGTCAAATTCATCATCTCAGTCACCTGCATGCAAATAGTGTCAAAAGGTTAGTGAGAAAGGATGAAAGATTGAGTTGAACTCCATAATGGAAGCCACAGAAGGTATGAGAAAGTTTTCTATGTAAGATCATCAAAAAATGGTCAACATAAACATGTGAAGGCTCTAATATCAAAGGAAAGGTATTTTCATCACTTTAATCACCTCCAGGGAAAAAAGCCTAAAATAACATTAGTGAAAAATATGAAAAATACTCTTAAATTTTAGAAAGTGGGTTTAAAAAGAGAAATAAAATTCCAAGCCT
This sequence comes from Pinus albicaulis, assembly GCA_034641835.2. Lineage (NCBI taxonomy): Eukaryota > Viridiplantae > Streptophyta > Pinopsida > Pinales > Pinaceae > Pinus > Pinus albicaulis. The sequence goes on from CM076569.1 coordinate 84,557,488, forward strand.
ATAAAGCCCATATAAACACTTCAAAAAACTCATTGTGCCATTGCAAATAATTATAATAATTCATGGAGTGAATTTTTTTGAGTTTTTCAGGCGAAAATTTGGTTAAGTGTTGTGGCGTTGCGCCCCTGGAAACCGGCACAGCGCATTTAGCATTTTCTCCCCATATAAATTGCTAAGGCACTGCGCACCTGGAATGTGGCACTCTACACCTGGAAAGGCACTAAGCCTTTACCCGACACCCACAACAAGCTTGCCTTCAGTGCCGTGCCATTCGCCTAGGCGCTGCGCGCTAGCCCAGGAGGGACCTCCAAGCAAATTATCCCTCCAAATCAATTCAAGCACCTCCAAATCTCTACCCAGGGTATTACAAGCATTGCTAAGAGGAAAGTGGATACCCTAGCCACATCTTCCAGCATTTTGATGGTTTAAATTGGATGAAGTCAAACCCTAAGGAGAAAACCTTAAAGAATCATGCTTGAATTCACTACTTAAACCTCATTTCATATACCCATAAAGAATATCAGTCTAGACAGGAGGTGAAATTAAGGTGGTTTCATTGGTTTAAAGTTTTTCATCCATCAAGGCTTGGCATAACACTCAATTCCTTACATTACAAACAAATTGACATTACATGCCCTCTTTCCTATCAGTTTTACCTCAGTGCAAGGAGTTTCAACATAGAGTTTAAACAAGCAACTGAGGTTGTCATTGGGTTTTGTGTCTCACTCAGCCTAATATACATATACCCTCCCTCATTCATCTAATTCACTTAAAGATCTGCCTTTTTCATCACTATTCCATTACCATTTCCATATTAGTTTCATAGATGTGCTAGTATTTCAAAGGTAGAGTGGTCAAAATGTCAGAAAGAGAGTACAATGGTAGTGGAGGAGAAGGCCAAATGCCAAGGAGGTAGGGGCACAAAGGTGGAAAGATCAACAGGGTTGAATTAATCAACACAATAGTGATAATGGCTTCTCCCTTAACTATTTCTTGCTTCCAACATGTAGGTTGCTATGATTTTTGTGAAAGGGTACAACAGGTGCAAAACCAACCTGAGCTAACTAGGCTCTTGATACTTAACTTGCATGAGAAACAAGTTAACCTTATAGTGGTAAATTTTGAGCTATCTACATATGCTATTACCAATGCCACATGCATACCTAGTGTAGGGGAGAAATGGTTCAAGCAGGCTAATCATGAGATGAGCTACTATGAGCCATATTTAAAACCTAGGTGAAAAGTCCACGATAAATCAATATTTCCTTTCTCTCACTTGCTTGATAGATATGCACCTATGATGAGGATCATTATGAATTCTTTCACATGTGAGGGAAGGTTTTCCCAGCTTTATTCCTATCACATTAGGCTACTTATTCACTTTACTAGGGTGAGGATGTTGCACCTACTGTATTACATCTACAGAAGCATTGACAAAATGTCTTATATTGTACAAAAGAGAGACTATACTCAGCAAATGCAAAGCCTCTTTCACCACTCCCTTATCAAAATGGTTGTTTTGCATCAATTACAGCAGAAGGGTATTCCTTGGGAGGCCTTCATTTCCAATTAGGTGTTCACCAATCCACAAGGCCAACAGTAGTAAGATGCCCCTTCTTCTTCTCATCCTTCCATTCCTCCATCCACTCACTCTCCCTCACCACATGATGAATATTCTACCTCCCCATGTACTCATACTACTTCACCTCAGAATAATCCTCCTTCATCACCCTCTCACAGTCCCTCACCATTATCTCAAGGCACTAGTGCATCCAAGAGAAATGAGGCAGAAAAGAGTGATGAAGAAGGCAATAAGGCAGAAAGCAAAGAATAGGATATCAGTGACAAAGATACCAATGAGGGAGATGACAATGAAGAATCAAACAGTGAGGGAAGTGAGGCTAATGTCAGTGAATAAGAAAGCAACAAGGAAAATAGAAATGAAAATAGTAAGGAGGATATCAGTGAAGCAGAGAGCATTGAAGCAGAGAGCAGTGATAAAGCAGAGAGCATAAATGATGATGTAAATAGGTCACAAAGCCAAGATATCAGTGAGGATAAAGAAAATGAGGATGATGCCAATGAGGCAAATATCAGTGAGGTAGAAGAAGTCAGTGAATAAGAAAGCAATGAGGACGTCAGTGGGGATGTTGACAGTGGCTCAAAGAGCCTTGATGGCACTGATTATAGCAGAGCACATGATAGTGAGACTGAAGACATAAAATGGTGTACATTGAGCCCTTTTCTTTGACCTACCAAAGGGGAAATAGGCATGTGTGTTGTTTCCCTCAAGAGGCAAGGGGCCATGCCTTCTACATTAACCAAAGAGCTTGATAAAGGTAAGGAAAAGTTCATGGATGAAGAAGAGGAAGATAAACATGATACTAAACAAGAATTTCAACTCATTCATGTTGCTAGTGATGATGAAAATGAGGCAAGGATCTCAAACATGCTGCTCCAAATCAAGGATGCTCAGATTAGGGATTTGAAAGCAAATGTAGGTAGGGCTAATAATGTCATCCATTATTTTGAGGTTGAAAACAAGCAGCTGGAGGCACAGAAGGCAATCTATGAGATCAAAGCTATCAGATCTTAGAAAGAGGCTTCAAAAGCCTTTTCTTATCTAGATGAGGCCTTGGATAGATATGGGAACACTGATGATGAGGAAGAACAACTTCCTAGGAGGAGGACAAGGACAATTAGCTTAAAGAAGGCCTTAGCCAAGGAGAGAGAGAAAGAGACAACCTTGGCAGAGCATCTCACTCTAAGTGAGTTGCATGTCATGGAGATTGAATATTATCGGTAACCTTGGATCGAGAGGGAAAACATACACTTAGAGGGTCTGTTGGAGAAGACCAAGAGGGACCTTGACCTCCAAAAGAAGATGACAAGGCACTATGCCTTAAGAAACAAGATTGCAAGGGCCCAGGTCAAAAGATCCCCTGCAAAGGTTCAAGCCATAAAGGAGGGAAAAGGAAAAGAAAATCATGACATCCTTGTTGATGCTTCCCTGCAAGCATCCCAAACCTAATCAACAAGGTAAATCCAAATTTTGGCACAATTTAGAAGTTTTTGGATTTTTTACTGTTTTAAAGGGCCAAAAGTGCAGTGCCACTGGTGCTGCACTCTTTTTCAGTGAAATATTTTGATGAACAATTTACATTTTTAGAATCCTTAGGCCAAGGCATCACCCTATCAAAATTTCACACCATTTGGAGCAAAGATGGTCCCCCAAAAGTGACAAAAACACCAAAACAATCACCTTTCTGTCCTATTTTCAGAGCTGGTGTTGCGCCATGATCAGTATTGGGAGATTGAGTTCTTAAGTAGGTAAATTAAGTCCAATGAGAAAAATAAAGGTCATTTTGGAAAGTAGACTGGACAAGATTTCCAATGAGCTATCATAGAGCTCATTTGGACACCTGGAAGGCCTCCAAATCTTGGTTACAAAAGATGCCATTTTTTCTAGTGATGGTGTTGTGCCCTTAGCCTGGCACTACGCCCTTGAACCTCAGTGCTGCACCCTTGCAAAAAAGTCAACAAAACACACTTGGAGATATTTTGGAAGTTATTGAGGAGCCTCAAAGTCAATTTTTTTCCAAATTTTGTTGAGGAGTTATTTTTTCATTTAATGAATTGGGATATTTGTGCCTTGGGCCTTGCATGGTCTCATAGGAAAAAAATGACATTTATTAGTAATTAATAGTTTCTAAAACCCTAATTAGGGTTTTGGTCCCCCTTTCTACTTAAATACTGCATTGAGGCCTCATTGTACATGTTGGTTGATTATTGAGAAGAATATCATAGAGTTGAATCTTGAGGAGAAATTGGGTTTTGAATTTGTGGATGTATTGATTTGCATAATAATGGAGCAAGCTCACTTGCAGGATTCATGAACATAGTTAATGGTGATGTCTTTCTTATTTATTTCTTTTTTTCTTATGTTATAATTTTGTTTCATCTTTCTCATGCAGTCGGACAAAAATTTCAGGCTAAGAAATGTTGTTTAGAGGCACCTTTTCTCTGTCTACTTTCTATTGCTTGTATGTTTTCCTCTGCTAGGTTAGATTAGAGAATTCTTAAATTATCTCTAGTTCCACTTATGCTTGTTTATCTTAAGAATGATTTAATGGAGCCAAGTTCAAATTAGTTTATGGTTAGCCCTGCTCTTTGATGTAACTTAAACATTGTTTTTGAGATCTTTGCTTTGAATTATTACTAATTAGGTTTTAGATGAAGAGGTCTATGGTTTGCCCCGCCCTTTTTCTCATTTTAAATGGTTTCTTTGAAGGTCTCTGTGTTAGGAATTTACCGCAAAAATAAATAAAGAATTTACTGAGAGAAATAAATAAACATAACCAACAACAAAGCACATAAACATAAGCACATATGTTTATCCGGGAAACACCAAACTCCAGGGAAAAACCCAACCAATGAAATTTCATTAACTATTAGCCAAAACCCTGGCCAATCCGGCCAAGTGAGCCTTCACCGCTCACCTCCAGGCCTACATTATAATGAAGTCTTCCCAGCCTTTTATAGGCTCCATTACATGTAATAACATGGGCTAAAACCATGGGTGCACAATACCATGTGCCCCAAAACCACTACTATTTACCCTATTCAACATTGAATCTATCCCAAGTCAATTTTACCTAACAATTCCCCCCTTAAAATTGACTTGGGGATTATTGACTAAATCCAGCCAAACCTACTAGATGAGACAACCCCGCTCACTCTAGCTCTTCCCCCTCAAATTTTTACCCAGGGTAATTTTTAACTTGACATCCCCCTTATCACCTAGGCCTAACCCATAATTTACCAGTGATTACCCAGGGGTACGCATGACATGCCAGGTCTTACAGCAGTATGCCCATTTACATGTAAAACTAACTCCATTATAATAAACATTTTTTTGTTTCATTATTTCTATTCTTTGTATGACCATTCTCTACATTCATTCATGATGTACTGTCCAAAGAGGACATCATAGTTATACATCAATTTCTATATAAAAAGAATCCATCTATCGGATTACATGGGTCACCAGCCTCTCTAACTACCAGTCCTCTAGGAATTCTCTTCAGATACATGGTTCATCAATTTTTAATTAATCCACCTGCACATCTGCTCTCTCATTTTGACAAGGCCTCAATTTCATTTCACCTTTCCATTTTCTTCTTCGCCCTTTCACAGCACATCCAGCATTAGCTTGGACGCTGACCTTACTACCACCCATATAGTGCCCAAAACTCATGTGATCAAGTATTGAGTGCATTTCTGCCATGGACCTCATCAGCTGCTCCGTGGCCTCCTCATCCTCCTAGGCGCAGTCTCTCCATGATGAACTACCAATTCACTGATGCTCAGCAAATTCCCCTCTTGTGGGCTACATCCTTGATCAACATTTTCTCCTATGCATCTGGAATTTGAGCTCGTTCACGTGCCTCTGTGCCAAACAATAGTCCCCTGTGCTTCTACGTATGTGCTGCAATGTTCCTCTCTAGTTAGCGTCAATGCAACTCTATTTTCACATCTTGGGATAAGGACCATAAATAATTTTTCCAATTTGTGAACCTGATCTACCACGTCCTGGTGAAATTTAACAATCTTGTGTTGTCTGACATTCCAATGACCGATAAACTGATTGTATACTTGGAAACAATCCCCATGAGCAATAACATTCCAGATACCCAGATCGAATGCAGCCATGAGACCTTCCTTCAAAGCCGAATACTCTGCAACAACCCTACTCATATCTAGCCCAAGCTGCTTCCGCAGCTTCAGAATCAAATTATCTTCTGAATCGTAGATAGCAATGCCCACTCCCGCAAGAGTGTCCCAGTGATCAAAGGCCCCGTCCAAGTTATCAGCACTGATCATACCTTTGTAATACAATTTAAACTACATGTCATCCTTACTAATCCTCTCGACATCAAATGTTTTCTCATACTCGTCCCCAACATCTTCCCACTCATCCTCCGGCATTGCTTGAATGCTGCAGGAAAATTTAGCGTCATGGATTTTTCTACAAATGTCTTTAGACAAACGCCGCGTTTCTTCTTCGGCCTGCTTGTGTTCGGCGACCTCCTGCTGGAATTTCTCAAACTTGAGGGCCTGCATTCTCAATAACAATTTCATCTCCCCTTCATCGCCACCACCCATCTCAGAGCATCCTGAATTGCCACCAAAATTGGAGGCACTCTGAGCGGTTTCCTGGTGGTGGTATTGGGTTGTTTCTGTGGAGGTTGCGCAGGGTATTCCTAAGCCATACAACGACAACGTCCACCTCAACATCTTCCATGTTAGGCATATCACTCTCCATCATCTGCGATCAGATCTCTTTATCCACCGGGGCATAAAACCCTTGGCTACAAAAGCGTCCCTCTGAAGCCAAAGAAGGCTCTGATACCATTTTTTAGGAATTTACAGCAGAAATAAATAAATAATTTACTGAGAGAAATAAATAAAAATAACCAGAAATAAAGCACATAAACATAAACACATATTTTTATCCGGGAAAACCCCGAACTTTGGGGAAAAACCCAACCAATGAAATTTCATTAACCATTGGCCAAAACCCTGGCCAATCTGGCCAAGTGAGACTTCACCGCTCACCTCTTGGCCTACATTGCAATGAAGTCTTCCTAGCCTTTTATAGGCTCTATTACATGCAATACCATGGGCTAAAACCATGGGTGCACAATACCATGTGCCCCAAAACCACTACTATTTACCCTAGTCAACATTGACTCTATCCCGAATCAACTTTACCTAACACGCTGTAGTTTTATTAAGGAAATTAGGAGTTCCCTACTCTTTATTATTACTATATGTTGTCTTATATTTTTTCTTTGCCTGAAGGTGAAATCACTAGAAGAAATAAGTTTATTTCCTTCTATGGTTCACTGGATTGTTGTCTTAATGTTTACTTGCTAGGGTTTCCTCAAATAAGTTATTGGTATGCCCTATCTTTGGTTATTTCTTTATGCATAGTGATCTTAAAGGTCATTATTGTTAAATTATTTGTTAAAGTATTCTTAATTGCCCTTTTCACCTATTATGTTAACAATTTAATGTTCACTTCACTCACATAAGCTTTTAGATCCATTTGGCTTTGTTATACTTGCCCTGTGATATACCCTTGACCTATTGTTGTACTTCTCAAGACCTTTTGCAGACTCCATAGCCCAATCGATTAAACCTCTCTCACTCTATATATTTTACTTGAAAACCTACCCAACCAAGCAAACAAACAATCAAACCCTAATCCTTATAACTAGCCTAAAATAAAAACCCTAAAATCAATCAAGTTCACATATTTCATACAAATATAGAGAGAGCCCTCTCTGAGTCTAGGAAGGCTAGGTCCTAAGACTCCAGCGACTAGTTTGCTATTACCCCTGTACATTTGGTCTTGCCAATCTGACAAATTACGGGGACCTAACATAATGGTGACTCCGCTGGGGATGTGAGTGAGTAACAGCTTAAATAGATCTGAGTGAGTAATAGCTTACATATTCCTTAAGACCGTAGAAAATCCCTGTCAATAGTATCCTCTGACTTGCCACCTAACATAATGGTGACTCCACTGGGGACTCCTAGTAAGTAACAAGCTTAGACATTCCTCAAGAACTCATAAATCCCCTATCAAACTTAGATAAATCAAGTGTTAGCCAAGAAATGATATTTGGTTGATTCATAATACTAGCACCATGGTGATCATACTGGAGAAAACTTATTGAAAATATTAGCATTACATAAAAACTCAGAAAACCCAAAAATATCTTTAGATTGGTATCCAATTGTTGATGGTGGACAACAGCCTCTTTCAAGAAAGTTGAAATCTTCCACCTGGCGACTCCATAACTCTCAATAGACCTAAAGACTCCACTGGTATAAGACTCCAAAATGGTTATAAAGAGACAGTGACCCTTTCCTCTAACTGATTAACAAATATGATTCCAAGGATACAACGTAGGTATGCTCCAATGAAAAGAGATCACATTCTTGGATTCCCCCACAAAATGCCTCAAATAAATTGGAACACGAACCTGCCTACATTTCAAGATGAAACTTTTGATGACCCCTTGTTACATCTTATCAAATTTCATATACATACATGGAGGTTAAAAGTTGAATGGCATGAGGACTGCCTCATGAATATGCTCATGATAACATTAGAAGGGAAGGAAAGGGAATGGTATGAAGTTCTAAAACTGGGTTGTTTTTTTTCCTTAAAAGATATCCGCAATGTATTTTGTGAGCATTATAAAGAAAATTCTCCATCTTTATCATTGGCTGAAAATTTTTGTGATCCATCTTAGGATATCATACAATACCTTGTATATATTAATGAAGATGTAGGAAATTTCATCCTGAAGATCTCTTAGCAGCAATTCATGAATTTCATTCTCAAGTAAACTGTCATAAAAATCAAGAAAAATTAGTTGAGAGTGAAAATAATCATAAAATGGAGGAAGATCCACAAATTTTCACTAATGGAACAAGAAATGTTTCAACATCTCTTTTGTGGGATGCTTAAGAAGACGTTTAGCCTCGTAATCATTCACAATAAAAAGAAAATCACTATGTTTCAATCCCAAGAAAGGAGGAATCTATTGACCATAAGCACTACCCTTCTAATCCCAGCTACCATAGATCATAAAATGGATTTGTAGATCAATTCAAGGAGAAAAAATCTGATAATCTAATATATTGATGATTTTCCAAAATTTGATCAGTATGATGATGATTATGTTCTCCAAATAGAAGCTGACCTTTCAGAGCAATCAACAGTTTTTTCATGGGAGGAATGCTATAAATAATCAGCGAGGGAATAATTGGATGATACAAACCCTTTTTCACATCCAGAAGTTATCCCACTAAGCCATCTTGAAATCTCAGAATTTGAAATAGAGTTGGATTCCACACATTTGGGGTCTTTACCCTTATGATTTGATTCATTTCAAATCATGAAGGTAAATTGGCGTCGTGAGGAGATCTATCAGAGGAAATTCATGAATCTCAAGCTCAAATTAGCTATCATGACAATCAAGAGAAGTTGGTTGAGAATGAAAATAATCAGGAAATAAAATAAAATCCACAAGTTCCCTCCAAAGAGACAAGTGATGATTCATCTGCCCTTTTGTGTAACGCTCAAGAAGACATTCAGCCTCATGATCAAACACAAGTGGAAGAAAATAGCTATGGTTCTGTTATCACTCAGGTTTTCCTAGAAGTTGTGTAAGAGGAAAGTATGCCCGAGGTAACCACAAACCAACCTTCAGATGCAGAATCTAGCCAATCTGCATCCAGAGAGGGCTCTCTCTTTATGATTTATCTTTGTTCTTAGAAGGTTTTAGGCTAGTTATAGATCCAAGAGTTTGTTTTGGGAAATGGTGGAATCCACAAACTAAGGGCAAGGTTGAAGTTTTTCAGTCCATTGGGCTATGGAGTCAAAGGATGGCTTTACTGGATTTCTATTCTACACTCAAGATGGCTTTACAGGGCAAGGTAGCTAGACAGAGAACAATCCTTCAAATTTAAAGTGGATGGGATGATTTTGAAGGAGTGAAAGGCAGCTAAGAATCTTTCACCATGTTCAAAAGAAAGAAATGAGATGACTACAAACAAAGAGCAATGAAGAATTCTTTATTATAGTAATCAACAATGTTTAAATTAGCAAAGCAAGAGCATTTAAGAATTCATGCTTATAACCAATTTAGAGGAAAACATTAGGAACAATCACATCTGAAATCAGAGTACAATTAAGTAAATTCTGATTCAATCCTTTGTGTAAATTATTCAGAAATGGACATAATGACATTATAAACTGCTATAAAACTTAAGACAAAGAATAGAAAGACTTATTGAACTGTAGTCCAACACATGAATCCTGCAACAAGTCCTGTGCTTCAAATCGTCATCCAGTAAGCCACGAATAAATTTCTCCAAAATGCTTTTATTCCGAAAATCTCAATGTTACAGCAAAGTAATGGAATCCACCCTCAATACTCTCTTTGAGGGTTCATTTATACACAAAATAATTGAAAATATCTCACACTATCCTAGCCCATAATTTGGGGTGACTAAGGAGTAATTTACAAATAAACAGGAGACAAATGGTCTCGTAGATAGAATAATAAGTAACTGCTGATGTGCTGTTTCCTTTCTTTATGGATGTGCTGGAGGTAAGTGCTGAAAAAGGGCTTGTTGATGTCTTCTGGAGTAATTTCTTTGCTTGTTTGATACTCTTTTTCTTTACGGATACTCTTTAACCTGTGTAACTGATACTCTTTCATCTGTACTCATTTTTATCATTTACCTGATAGTAAAGATAAAATTCTCATCCTGAAAATAACTTTTATAGAATTTCCAATAAGTCTCTCCACCATGAATCGTCTGGTATCATAGTCCTTTTGAGTTTTCTCAATGTCTCATCTGCTTTTGTGAGTTTGTAAAAGGTGGGATCATTAGGAAATAGATACTTTATTTCATGTTCTAGATGAAATAAATTCCTCACTCTATCATAGATACGTCTCCCTATTGGTAATGTCGATTCTGGCAAACTGGTAGAACAAGCAGCTGTATTTTGAGCATGAGTATTTATTTTCTTTACATAGGTTTCTAAGTCTATTATTTGATCCTCTGAGAGCATAGGACTTGGTAACCCATTGTCCAACAAAGCTTGAAATTTCTCTCTGAAAATATTGATATCAATCAAAATACCTGAGCACTTCCTTTCTAAATTCTGCATGAAAGTTCTTTTGATGAAAACTCTCTTTATTTCCAAAACTGTGCCGGTCCTGTCCTCAATCCCTAATACTGCAAGTTGTTGCTTTGTCCGGGTGTTCAAAAATTGAATGAGCTGATTGGCCTGCTCAGGCCTGCCTCTTAATTCATTTCTGGGTCTGTTTATTTCTTCTTGAGCTATTTTAACCAAATCATTTTGTTCCAAAATTGCTTGAACAGAGGGCCAAATACCCTTTATTAACTCAATGATACTACCCCAAAGAATTTCATTTATTTCCTTTAAAGACTTTTCTAATGAAAGACCTTTTTCCAAAGCCTGAACCAATTTTTCTAACCTTTTTATTTCCCTGGTGTTATCAGCAACTGTCTTCTTAGATGTATCATATTTTTCCTCCAATTTTACTAATTGCAATTTTGTGGTTTGAAGTTCTGTGACCCTTAGTTGTAAACTTTCCATTTGTTTTATTAATTCATCAGAACTCAAACCAGAAGTGTTTACCTGGGATGGCTGTGTTTGCTGACCTGCTGTTGAAGTACCTGTGGTTGTAGCAGCTTCTGTGGCGGATGTCTGCTTGATAGCTTCCTTTTCCTGTAAGGCTTGTTCCAATTCCTTCTCTGTTTCACTTAGTCGCTCAGTCATATTTAGGAGCAACTCCATTACCTCCTCCTGTGAATTCTCCTTCAGAACTTCTTGGGTCTGGGGATGTCTTGAAGCTGGCAATTTTAGCTGCTTTCTTAGTGCAGCTATGTCATCATCTTTCTTCTTGATTAATGCCTCAATGCTTTTAATATCTTTGGGGTTGTGCCCCAAACCAATGATTATGTCTTCTAAAGACTTTATTCTGTTATCTTTTGCCTGTGAAGAGGCCCTCTCAATTTGCAATTGTGCAGTTGTGTTATTCAAAGAATCTTGCATCGTTATAGCTGCCATGGCTTTATTGGTAAGAGTGGAATAGACCATTTCCCCAGTTTGTCTGTGTAGCTCTATCTGGTCCAGAGGATGAATGTCCTTTGCCAGAACCTCAAAATTTGTTCTGATGTAGTCAGCTGCAGTAATGGGTTTTGGAACCTTTGACTTGAAGTGGCTCATTATCATTTTGCCTTGTGACATGTCAAATGCTGACATTAGCCTTTCTTGATTATGGGGAGCCATTTTCATATATTTATCATATACCTTCATTTTTAATGGATCATTCTTTGCTTTAATATTAATGAAGGTTCTTTTAATATCCCCTGTATCTGTTTTTGGTGGTCTGAAAGAGGATACCTCAGTACTTAATTTCTTTTGTAAAGCTTTTCCTTTCTGTTCTGTGTTTGTTTCACTAACTATGCCAGTTAGTTGACTGTCTTCCCTTCCATCATCAAACACTTCATCTATGATTTCCACATCTGGAAGTGGATCTGATTTATGTTTTTTCGCTTGGTGTATTCCTGAGGACTCTTTAGGAGGTGTGGTATCTGGAACTTGCCTTTTCTTTCCTATCTCCATATTGGATGGAGTTTGTAATTCTGAAACTTCAGGCTGCTTTACTAGAGTGGGAGAAACTTGGGTTTGTTCAGGTGCTTTGGAAGTTTATGGTTTCTCTGCCATGAACAAAGTTTCAATGACCTGAATTTCAGGTTCCTTTCCCTTGCCTTTTGGTTCTGCTGCCACTGGTGGACTGCCTTCCTGTAATCTCTGATGTGGATTTGCTGCTGAAGATGTGCCAATGTGAGATACCTGCACTTGACCATAAGATTCTAGGTCATATTTCTTTTGAAGATCTTTCATAATTTTATTCATTTTTTCTTCTGCACTTTCTTCTTCAACAAGTGTTTTTTCCACCCATTCATCTTGGTTAGCATATTGCTCTATATCGGGAATCTTGTGGTGGATATAAGGGGAAGATTTGTTCTTTAATATTTTTTCACAGATGAAACCAAATGGGTCATAAGGAACCCAACGAAAACTTCTTTGAAATTTGCAGTGGTTTTGTAATATATCCTCTGCTTCTCGCTCAGCCTCTCTAGAGTTGCAGATGTAGGGACCTAATTGACTTTTAATCCGGAGTTGAGCTTTCTTTTTCACACTACAAAAATGGATCACATCTGAATTATTCATTTGCCTAAAATATTCCAAGGCAAACAGTCTCATGGGTACATACTTTGGTAACTTGAATGGATGTAATTCACATCCATAGATTCTGATGACTATATGGTTTTGATACAAATACCAATCCCCAACTTTATAGGTCCTTGAAAGTTGCAAGGTCTTCTTTATTTCATTACTGAGTCTTGGGGGAGGAATCCCTGTCAACAATGTAGTTGTAGGATATACAAAAAGATCTATAAACTCAGAATAGGAATAGGGAGACTCATAAGAATGAATTATGGGAGACCAAAATATAACTGACCTTGGGTTTCCCTTGGCATCAAGTTTTTGAACAGGGAAAGGGAACTTTTCTGACTGATAGTAGATAATGAGATGATAGATGACTGAGGAATATTTAAAAAAAATTTCATCATCTAGCCTCATGAACTGATCATGGATCTTGTTGGCTATGAAGGAGGCAAAGTCATATTTAATCTCAGGAGGTTGCCCAGGAGTAAAAATGGATAGCAAAACCAAGGTTATCTCATCAACATATTCACTGGTGTTGAAGACCAAGACAAAATATATCATATTGAGGATGAGTCTTCCCAATTGATTGAAATAATAAAAACCATAGGAAGGAGGTCCCTTAGGTTGGTGTTCAGGCAACATGAAATTATGGCAAATGGACTCTAATTTCTCTGGGGTCAATTTATTAGACTTCTCAATCAAATATTCCATGGACAGAGGTGCCAATTCTTGGTCAGGTTCAAAGTGTAGCATTTCATTGATCGCCTGGGGAGTAATGGGGAATAGAACACTTTGGTCTGGGGATATCACAGCTCTCTGAGTGGGATCATAGCTTGAATGGAAATAGTGGATAATTTCTGGGAAATTAATGACTGAGGGGATGAGATACCTTGGGAGATTGGATTCCCACAGTCCAATGACATCTTGCCCCTTTGAATAATCGTCTCTGCAGCGACAAAAACTCAGAAGGGGGCTTTCATCAAAATGCAAGTCTTTAATCTGAAAATCTCTATCCACTAAGGGTAAATACTCTAATTCTCTGTGAGGGGAATTCAGTGGGGTCACATTCAGGGCTGCTGGGGCTTCCATTTTGGTTCTTGTAGATTCAAAACGGAAATTCCTGGGTTTTCTTCAAAGGCCGAGCGCGTTTTCAATTTTAATGAGGAAATTGGCACAATTGCCGGTTCTGGGGAACAATTTACAGTTTTAAATCTCAGAGAGTAATCTCAGTGATAAGATTTAATTATCAATTTAGTGGAAAACAGGGAAAATAGATTTTCTATTGAAGTTCGGGGCGCTGTAAGATAAATACCTGTTCTTGGAGAAAAACTGTCTTTTAACAGGTATCAGGCGATGGCAGGAGGGTACTCGTACACAGGTGCCGTGGAATCTTGGAGCGAAATCGAATGGAACAGTGGATTTTAGTGGAAATTCGAAAATCGTAGCAGAAGGCGCTGTCGTTTTCAATAACGAAAATAACGGAAAAAACATGAAAATTGGCTTTATTTACAAGTTAAAAGGGTTTTATTTTTATTTTTTTGAGGAGTGACGTCATCAATGTACGGGCTGACGTGTGGAGGGTTGAGCGGTAAGCAGTAAGCGGTAAGCGGTAATCCCCGCACCGCTTATGGACGAAGGTGGTATTAGTCGGGAGGGCAACGATTCCACAAAGTAATTGACACGTGGACGGTGAACTGTTTCAATACCACCAATCCCCCGCTGGTTAAAGTTCTTACAAAGGATGGGTAGCGGGATTGACATGGAGCATTGATCTGCGGAGGAGCGATCCGACGGTTGAAGAAACGGAAAGATAATGGGATAGTTATTGCGCGGGCCCGGCGGGGTTTTAAATGCCATTAACTTTATTAATCTCCCCGGGGGGCGTCTGATAGGCGGAGGAGTATGGTTATTAATTAATTCAGATAATTAATTAATCCCACAGTGATAAAGGAAATAGGGGTCGCGGTGGGGTTAAAACGTCAGGTGAAATGCTAGGTGGATGAGCCACGTTGGCGCGGGATTTTTCCAAAGTTTGGTTTCGAAAATAAAACTTCAGGTTTTATTTATATTTTTGGGTTTAAACATATATATCGTATGTTCAAAGTTTATTTTTCATATATGTTTTATTATATGATAAATTAATTAATATAATTAACTTACCATAGGGGCGGGATTATTATATAAAGATATAATTTAACCAAAGGGCTTATATAGTGGGTTTTTATTTGAATGCATGGGGAAATAATTACTTTGGTTAAACTTTATAATAGAGGGGTTTTTGGGGTATTTATAAAAAATGAGTTATATACTTAGGATAGGGCATTTCACTAGGGATTTAGTAAATAGAGTTAAACATTAATATGACAAAGGGACAAGGAAACTCAAAATATTTTGCACATCTAAGAAAGTGATAACTTCTGAAGTAAATTGCAATATCTTATCTTCAAGACTTAAAATTAGAATAGCAAGTTATCTTGAGGGATTTTTATGGAATTTTGCATGATTTCCCTAAGTAAAATAGGATTTTACTTAGGACAAGGTTAAAGGTGAATGATTATAATGATGAATTATCTCAAGTACTTAGGTCTTTTTTATCATTAGGCCGAGGGTCCGGTCCCTCCAAAAGTCAAGGAAATGCCTTGAGCCCTTTTGATCTCCAAATACCTTAGCACTTTGGGGAAATTAGTAAAAAATTAGGGAAAAGTGATGAGGGAAGTTAATGATTTTGACTTTGCTTGCTGTGGTTTTCCAGTGTATTTCCTGCTTTCAGTATTTGTGATGAAAGTAAAGGATCAAAAACATTGAGCAGCATCATTCATCAGATAAAACTCTGCAACACCATCTACCTACCCTATCTACTACTACCATTTTCTCTTCTTTATTAGGGTGCATATGGACTTGCAAACCCTTTTCAATCTTTTCTTTTTACAAGGCAAATCTATCTAATTGTACCCTTATTACATCCAAGGGCTCAGATTAAACTGTTGAGCACCTCTTATTAACTCTACCTATCTACTTATCTGCCAAGATTAAACTGTTTGGACAGATATTTATTCTCTAATCTGCAACATGAAATTGAAATATGAATAAGCCAAGTTTAAACAGTTTGACTTATTCTTGAATTGTGGCAAAGGTTTGACAAGCTGCACACAATTGCTTTATTACAAAAATGAAATAGCAGTGGCATTTGGATTTGCACACTTTCCTTGGTCTATTTTTTTTTTGGGGTTCATTTCTTTCACTTTTTTGACCATTTTATTTTTCTTACCCTTTGATTTTTCTTTTAGGGTATACCCTCTTTACATTTTTTAAATTATTTGATTTTTTGGTTTTTCAAGAATATGGAACACCTTTTCTCAAGAAAGAAGGTTTGAACATATTCCATAGTTCAATCAAGACAATCATAAAAAATGAAACCTATTGGTATAGGAGTCTAACACTGGCTCCACTTGGGGATGGCTTTTCCTTGTGAAAAGTCAAGAACAGCAGGTCAGATGCCTAAACATGTCTTCAAACTGAATTATGTAATCTCCTTCTCCTGGTAGCTTTTATTTTACATATGATAGTGAAACTTTTGAAGCTTAGGGCCTTCACTTCGGGCTTCAACTTCAAGAAGTCACCATCCAATCCAAACTGCATTTAAAAAAAAGATATATTATGTACAAGTTAGAAAAATCAAAATATTCTAGTAAATGGGATCAAAATAATGCTTGAGCATTCGACCATTGACTGGTCCTTCTTCAACTTCTGAATTGTCCACATCTTTCAAAAAGTATGTGTTGTTTCCCTGCAAGGCATGAATAATGTAAGGCCCTTTCCACAAGAAATCAAACTTTCCATGTTTCCCTTTTTCTTCTCTTCTAGAATCCCATCTTAGGACCTTATCTCCTAGTTGAAAATCTTCTGCTTTAGTCCTTTTATCAAACATTTTCTTTAGCTTTTCCTGTAGGACTTGAGATCGTTGGTATACCTCTTCCCTGGTTTGCTGCAAGTGAATTGTTTGATTAATTCTTCTCTAAATGTCATTTGGCTCCACTTGAGCCTCCTGAAGTAGTTTCATAACAGGAATTCCTAAAGATGATGGGAATCTTGCTTCAAGGCCATAAACTAATTCATATGGACTAGTCCCAATTGATTTCTTTGTTGTAAGTCTGTCTGCCCACAATGCATTGGTCAGTTTCTTGTGCCAGTTCTTTTTATTTTCTTCCAACAGTTTCTTAATGATATTAATCAGGCTTTTATTGGAGAATTCTGCTAGTCCATTACCCTGGGGGTAATAGGCTGTTGAATGGCCTAAAGTAATATGATATTTATGGCAGAAACTAATCATTTTCTTTGATTTAAATGCAGCAGCATTGTCTGTTATAATCTTTTCTGGACAGCCAAATCTTGAAAGTATATTTGTTTCTAAAAACCCTATGATTATAGAATCATCGGCCTGTCTACATGGGATGGCTTCAATCCATTTAGTGAAGTAGTCTGTGGTAGTTAAAATCCATCTGTGTTGCCCTGAAGAAGGGGGATGAATTTCTCCAATAAAATCTAACCCCCATTGTTGAAAAGGTCTTTCTGTGGAAATTGGTTTTAAAGGCAAAGGTAACAACTTTCTTTTACCTTAAAATATCTGACATTTATGACAAGATGTTACAAATTTCTTAACATCAGAAAATAAGGTTGGCCAATAAAACCCAGCCCTTAAAATTTTGTCTGCAGTAGATTTCCAGTAGAGATGTCCTCCACAATCACCTGCATGAAATTCATTAAGAACTTTATCAGCTTCATCTTTTAATAGAAAATTCAACAAGATTCCTTCATGATTTTTCCAAAATAAAGTGCCATCTAAAATACAATATTTCAAAGATGTCATTTTCAAAAATCTTCTCTTGGTTCTGGACAACCTTGGAGGAGCTTGCAGGTTTAATAAAACATGAATAATATCAGTATACCAGGGTGAATCTAAAAAGGTTTGACTGATCTTGGGAGTCGCCATCTCCTGTTCGTTGTCCAGTTCGTTAATATCTAAGGCTTGGCAATTGGTTTCTGTCATGAGTTGGGCTAAACCTTGGCCTTTTATGAGTGCCATATTCTAAAATGGTAGCTATCCACTTACCTCGTTTACCTTCAATGCCATCTTGAGTCAAAATATCTTTAACTACAGCATTTGGCACATAAGCTATCACATGAGAATATAATATGTAAACTCTGAAATCTTTAATTGCTTTTACCAATGCAAAAGCCTATTTTTCCATAATATTGTATTTCAAAGATGCATCCCTCAGTGCTTTACTAAAAAATGCTATGGGCTTTTCACACCCTTGATCATCTTTCTGAAGTAAAACAGCTGCGACAGTATGTTCAGAAGCAAATGAAAAAATAATAAAATCTCTGTCAAATTTAGGACTGGTCAGAACTGGTGTTCTTGTTAAAGCCATTTTAATTTCTTCGAACGACTGTTTGGCTTCTACAGTCCAGTCAATGCTTGAATCTTTCCTCAACATGTTAGTTAGTAATATAAGTAACTCTGCTAAACTAGAAATAAACCTTCTCAAGAAATTAATCTTTCCTATGAATGCTTGCAACTCTTTTATGTTTCTGGGGTGGGGTATCTGTAAAATTGCTTGAATTCTTTCTGGATCAATCCTAATGCCATCTTTAGAAATAATGTGACCTAAGAGCTTTCCTTCTTCCAAACCAAACAATGACTTTTTAGGGTTTAAAGAAATCCCATATTTTCTGCACTTTATAAATACTTGCCTCAAATGATCTAAATGTTCTTGATCTGTTTTAGAAAAAACAGTTAAATCATCTAGATAAATAACCAGAAAATCATGTATTTCTTTAGCAAAAGCAATGTCCATTGCTCTTTGAAAGGTAGCCCCTGCATTCTTGAGTCCAAATGGCATTTTGACATATTTAAACGTACCCCATGGTGTAGTGAATGTTGTTTTATCGTGATCATCAGGATGAACCAAAATTTGGTTGTACCCTGAAAATCCATCTAGTAGAGATATTCTCGAAGATCCTACTACCCTTTGCAGAATATGGTCCATTTTCGGCAGAGGATAGTTGTCTTTTAGAGAAACTTTATTCAAATTTCTTAAGTCGACACACAGTCTAATTTCCCCAGTCTTTTTCCGTGTTGGTACTAGATTAGAAACCCATTCTGAGAACCTAATAGGAGCTATAATCCCTGCTTCATACATTCTTTTGATTTCCTTTTCAATTGAGGGTAATAAAACAGGATTTATTCTTCTAAGCTTTTGTTTGAAAGGTTTCTGATCTGGTTTCAATGGTATAGTGTGTTGAATGATGGATGTATCATAAGATTTGAGATCTTCATAACTCCAGGCAAAAACGTCCTGGAATTCTTTCAATAGTTCAACATATTTGACCTTTTGATCTTTTGGAAGAGATTTGGACAATTTAACCATTTTCGGATTTTTTGGGGTTCCTAAGTTGCATTCTTCCATATCAGCTTTAACAGGTTCCATTTTAGGTCTAAATGGAATATCATTTGAGTCAAACAGATCTTCCAAAGG
This sequence comes from Pinus albicaulis, assembly GCA_034641835.2. NCBI lineage: Eukaryota > Viridiplantae > Streptophyta > Pinopsida > Pinales > Pinaceae > Pinus > Pinus albicaulis. Next base: position 84,576,883 of record CM076569.1, read on the forward strand.
AGTTAATCCTTTGGGCAAATGATTATCTTTTAAATTGATGATTTCTATCTCATCTTCTATGATCTCATCAGATTCCATATGCTTCAAGTCCTGTATATCTTTTTCAGTGAATGTGGTTGGGTGCAGCATATGAATTGCATTTTCTATTGAAATATCTATTTTTTGTTCTTTTTCTTGATCAAATTCATCAATGGTTATGTCTTCATCTATATTACAGTTAGAAAACTCATTCTGAAGTGTCAAAAAACTATTGATTTGATTGTTATTCACAAATACTTGCCAATTCAAAAGATTGTCTGGTATAGCAGGCCTATGTCTAATCTCAGCTGAAAACTGATGATTAGGGTCAAAAGGTAACTTGCATGTACTAGCAAACATTGCTAAACTGTGAGGATGCAAATTTTGTTTCCTGGGAATCTTGGCAAGTTGAGCTTGTAAAAATGTGTTGAGAATCTCTACAACTGTCTCTCTGTATTGTTTCAGTCTCATGTCTTTTGTTGAACATTCTCCTTTAATCTGTTGAATGATTAATTCGGAGTCTCCTATGATTGATACCCTAATAGCTCCTAACTTCTTGACATGTTTAAGCCCTAATAAAAGAGCTTCATACTCTGCCATGTTGTTAGTGCATTTGAAATTCAACCTATAAGCATGACCCTCCGCATGATTATTTTCAACATTATGTAACCAAATCCCAGCTCCTGCCCCTAATTTGTTTACTGAGCCATCAAATTCTAAATGCCATAGAATTTCATGTTCATAATCCTCATCAATTGTTTTAAAATGTTTCTTGACAGGAGCTAGTTGTTTAGTTTCTTCAGGTATTTCTTGATCATCTGTTGTTTCTTTATTTTCAGAGATTTCTTCAATTTTAACAGTGGTTTTGTTTATGGTTTCCAATTCTGGAGCTTCTATTTCAGTAGGGAGATCCAACTCAGCATTGTATAAAATAAAAGAATCCATATCAGAATGTACAGAGTAAACAGGGAAGTTTTCAGGCTTCTCATGGCTACTCACTAAGTACTTCACCAAGGTTTCTCTATATAACCTTTTAGGCTGACCAAATACTAAAATAGTTGCATATGACATGTCTAGTTGAATAGACCCTCCAAGTTTAGCACCCCAAGATCTAGACAATAACATACCATATTTAGGTGGAATATCAGCCACTACTATGTCCATCAAAACAGACTTAGCAGGGTATTGTACCAAAGTAACACACAAATCTTTAATCAAACCTAAACATTTTACTTGACTAGAATCAAATGAAAACAAATCTTTGTACGGTCTGGTAATATCTAGATTTAACCTTTCCATTACTGCTTTTGGCATCAAATTGTGAGATGCTCCAGAATCAAGCATTGCATTATGGAGTATCTTGTCATGAACATTCAGGCTTACATAAAATGGAGGAGTTCCTCCACTTTCTGGTTTGCCATTAACCTCAGGGCCAAAAAGAAGTTTGGGTTGATCATCAAGAATATTTACCGAATCATCCAATCCAGTAATGTTAATGTTTAGGGACTTGGAAATCTGACTTCTATAGACATCATGTTTAGCCAATTCTGATAAAGGAACAACTATCTTTAGTTTGCCTATTTCAGCCTCTAGATTGAAAGGTTTTTCTGTTTGAGTTTTAGTGTTTTGCACAGTTGGGTTTTCTTTATTTTTTGGGTCTTCAATGTTTTTCTCTTTTTCATGAATGAAATTTTGTTTTGAAGGGGTATCTGAACTAACTTCTACTGTTTCTTCTACATTTCCTACAGGAGGAGAAGTATTAGATTGTTGTTTATTGTTTGGTTGTTTGTCAGATACATCTTCAATTATTGGACTTGAAGGGTTAGGAGTTGTCCTAGATAAAATTTGTACAGGGGGAATGTTTTGTACAGGAGGTAGGTTATCTTTACCCTTGACATTTTGTTTTACAGTTCTCTGTTTGCTATTCTCGGGCACATCAATTCATCTACTTCTCAAATTATACTGTTTATGGACCTCATAAATTGTTGTGTCATAGCCTTCTTTAAAATCAAAAGTCTCACGTGAATGAGTTTGGAATGTTTCAAGGATGTGATTCTCTTGATCATCCTGGGATAGGAAGACTTCTGGTTCATTTTTGTCATCAGTTACATTGTTTATTTCTACATCCTCTGTAGGTTCTTCAGAAGTTGAACCTTCAACAAAGTTTTCTTGGAAAGGTGGCCTAATGTTTTGATCAGGGACATTCTTTCCGATATTTTGATTCAGGTTTCTCCTAAAGTTTGGGTTTCTTGCAACATTCTGGTTATCACTAGAAGACTTTCCTTCAATAGTCTCCACTCTGTCTCCTAATATTTCCATACCTTTAATGATTGCATCCAGCTTCTTTTCAAAAGCTGAAGGTTCTTCATTCAGAGGCATTCTTCTTTCTGCTCTTGCTCTGGCTCGTTTTTCTATCAGATTTGCCTCTACACTCACCACTATGTTTTGCATTTCCTCTAATGTTTGAGGAGCTCTTTCCCTGAGGGAATAAGCTATATCAGAGTCAAAACCATCTGGAAATTTAACCAATACAGAGTCAGGTGGGGGTCTTAGGTTTTGAGGAACTGCGTTATATGCTTCATTGAATCTAATGATGTAATCTTGTACTGTTTCGTTAGGTCTTCTTCTTAATTTTTCGAACTCTGACAGGATTTGAAGAGGATCTTTCTTCTTCTCCCATCGGTTCAAAAATGCCCTATATAAAGCTGGTAAATCAGCAATAGTATTTGGAGTAAGGGCCCTAAACCATGTCCTAACTTCTCCAGTAAGACTCTGAACGAAAATTCTCATTCAGACATTATCAGTGTCAATTTCATAGAACTCAAAGTAATCAGTCATCCTTTTGGTGTGTTGTTGTGCTGTGTAAGTACCTGATCCATCAAAAGGTGTGATCTTACTCTGGTAATCCTGGGGCAAAGCAGGAGGGTTGGCTGGTAACTGTAAAGGGGCATACCGATTGGCCATTGGAAGATATAGTGGAGTTACAGGAGTTGATGGTCTAGCAGGAGGAGATGGGGGAGTAGAAGGGGTGACAGGTGTTTGAAAAGCTTGAGAAAAAGCAACTGAACTCGCAAAAGCTTCAGTAATTATAGAGATGTTTGAACTTTCTTCAGAGGTTTGTTCAGATTGAATAGAGTTCTGTAATTGTCTGTCAAGATGATGTGAAACAAATCTATATTTCAAATCTTCAAAGAACAATGGATCTGGAACTAATCTGGATAATTCGGTTTCAGAAAAATTCACAAATAAGGATGTTTCAAATCGTGCATCAAAATGAATTTCATCAATATATATAATTTTCACAGGACAGGATGCAGATCTAGAAAGTGGCCTAGAACTTCCTGAACTCTCTTGACTTCCTCTTTCAGAACTTTCTTGACTTCCTTGTCTTCTAAGAATCCTAGGAATCAGATTTGGATTTTCAAATATTGGTGGTGGATTAGGGTCAGGGTTTGACCTAGTATGTCGAATCCTTTCTGAAGCCAGTTTTCCTAGAGTATGTGTTTTTTGGATTTTTTGATTTTATTTGAAAGAATAAATACAACTTCTACAAATTCTTCAAGAAATAATGATATATGATTAAAATTTTCTCAAAGATCTGTTAAACTAGAGAACCTGATTAAACATTTTGAAACTAAGGTCCAGTATATAAGCTAAATCAGAGATAGACTGAAGCAGCATTTATTTACTTTTGCAATTGCAGAGCAAAAGCAATTTCAAAAGCTTCCTGGTTGATATTCAGACTCTGTCTATAGCTTATAAGTGAACAATATTAACAAATAAAAATGATTCAGGTCCCCAGTATGGTCGCCACTATGTTATCACTCAGGTTTTCCTAGAAGTTGTGTAAGAGGAAAGTATACCCGAGGTAACCACAAACCAACCTTTTAGATGCAGAATCTAGCTAATCTGCATCCAGAGAGGGCTCTCTCTTTATAATTTATCTTTGTTCTTAGAAGGTTTTAGGCTAGTTATAGATTCAAGAGTTTGTTTTGGGAAAATGGTGGAATCCACAAACTAGGGGCAAGGTTGAGGGCTTTCAGTCCATTGGGCTATGGAGTCAAAGGATGGCTTTACTGGATTTCTATTCTACGCACAAGATGGCTTTACAGGGCAAGATAGCTAGACAGAGAACAATCCTTAAAATTTAAAGTTGGGATGATTTTGAAGGAGTGAAAGGCAGCTAAGAATCTTTCACCATGTTCAAAAGAAAGAAATGAGATGACTACAAACAAAGAGCAATGAAGAATTCTTTATTATAGTAATAAAAAATGTTTAAATTAGCAAAGCAAGAGCATTTAAGAATTCATGCTTATAACCAATTTAGAGGAAAACATTAAGAACAATCACATCTGAAATCAGAGTACAATTAAGTAAATTCTGATTCAATCCTTTATGTAAATTATTCAGAAATGGACATAATGATATTATAAACTGCTATAAAACTTAAGACAAAGAATAGAAAGACTTATTGAACTGTAGTCCAACACATGAATCCTGCAACAAGTCCTGTGCTTCAAATCGTCATCCAGTAAGCCACGAATAAATTTCTCCAAAATGCTTTTATTTCGAAAATCTCAATGTTACAGCAGAGTAATGGAATCCACCCTCAATACTCTCTTTGAGGGTTCATTTATACACAAAATAATTGAAAATATCTCACACTATCCTAGCCCATAATTTGGGGTGACTAAGGAGTAATTTACAAATAAACAAGAGACAAATGGTCTCGTAGATAGAATAATAAGTAACTGTTGATGTGCTGTTTCCTTTCTTTATGGATGTGCTGGAGGTAAGTGCTGAAAAAGGGCTTGTTGTTGTCTTCTGGAGTAATTTCTTTGCTTGTTTGATACTCTTTTTCTTTACGGATACTCTTTAACCTGTGTAACTGAAACTCTTTTATCTGTACTCATTTTTATCATTTACCTGATAGTAAAGATAAAATTCTCATCCTGAAAATAACTTTTATAGAATTTCCAATAAGTCTCTCCACCATGAATCGTCTGGTATCATAGTCCTTTTGAGTTTTCTCAATGTATCATCTGCTTCTGTGAGTTTGTAAAAGGTGGGATCATTAGGAAATAGATACTTTATTTCATGTTCCAGATGAAATAAATTCCTCACTCTATCATAGATACTTCTCCCTGTTGGTAATGTCGATTCTGGCAAACTGGTAGAACAAGCAGCTATATTTTGAGCATGAGTATTTATTTTCTTTACATAGGTTTCTAAGTCCATTATTTGATCCTCTGAGAGCATAGGACTTGGTAACCCATTGTCCAACAAAGCTTGAAATTTCTCTCTGAAAATATTGATATCAATCAAAATATCTGAGCACTTCCTTTCTAAATTCTGCATGAAAGTTCTTTTGATGAAAACTCTCTTTATTTCCAAAACTGTGTCGGTCCTGTCCTCAATCCCTAATATTGCAAGTTGTTGCTTTGTCCGGGTGTTCAAAAATTGAATGAGCTGATTGGCCTGCTTAGGCCTGCCTCTTAATTCATTTCTGGTTCTGTTTATTTCTTCTTGAGCTATTTTAACCAAATCATTTTGTTCAAAAATTGCTTGAACAGAGGGCCAAATACCCTTTATTAACTCAATGATACTACCCCAAAGAATTTCATTTATTTCCTTTAAAGACTTTTCTAATGAAAGATCTTTTTCCAAAGCCTGAACCAATTTTTCTAACCTTTTTATTTCCCTGGTGTTATCAGCAACTGTCTTCTTAGATGTATCATATTTTTCCTCCAATTTTTCTAATTGCAATTTTGTGGTTTGAAGTTCTGTGACCCTTAGTTGTAAACTTTCCATTTGTTTTATTAATTCATCAGAACTCAAACCAGAAGTGTTTACCTGGGATGGCTGTGTTTACTGACCTGCTGTTGAAGTACCTGTGGTTGTAGCAGCTTCTGTGGCGGATGCCTGCTTGATAACTTCCTTTTCCTGTAAGGCTTGTTCCAATTCCTTCTCTGCTTCACTTAGTCGCTCAGTCATATTTAGGAGCAACTCCATTACCTCCTCCTGTGAATTCCTCTTCAGAACTTCTTGGGTCTGGGGATGTCTTGAAGCTGGCAATTTTAGCTGCTTTCTTAGTGCAGCTATGTCATCATCTTTCTTCTTGATTAATGCCTCAATGCTTTTAATATCTTTGGGGTTGTGCCCCAAACGAATGATTATGTCTTCTAAAGACTTTATTCTGTTATCTTTGGCCTGTGAAGAGGCCCTCTCAATTTGCAATTGTGCAGTTGTGTTATTCAAAGAATCTTGCAGCGTTATAGCTGCCATGGCTTTATTGGTAAGAGTGGAATAGACCATTTCCCCAGTTTGTCTGTGTAGCTCTATCTAGTCCAGAGGATGAATGTCCTTTGCCAGAACCTCAAAATTTGTTCTGATGTAGTCAACTGCAGTAATGGGTTTTGGCACCTTTGACTTGAAGTGGCTCATTATCATTTTTCCTTGTGACATGTCAAATGCTGACATTAGCCTTTCTTGATTATGGGAAGCCATTTTCATATATTTATCATATACCTTCATTTTTAATGGATCATTCTTTGCTTTAATATTAATGAAGGTTCTTTTAATATCCCCTGTATCTGTTTTTGGTGGTCTGAAATAGGATACCTCAGTACTTAATTGCTTTTGTAAAGCTTTTCCTTTCTGTCCTGTGTTTGTTTCACTAACTATGCCAGTTAGTTGACTGTCTTCCCTTCCATCATCAAACACTTCATCTATGATTTCCACATCTGGAAGTGGATCTGATTTATGTTTTTTGGCTTGGTGTATTCCTAAGGACTCTTTAGGAGGTGTGGTATCTGGAACTTGCCTTTTCTTTCCTATCTCCATATTGGATGGAGTTTGTAATTCTGAAACTTCAGGCTGCTTTACTGGAGTGGGAGAAACTTGGGTTTGTTCAGGTGCTTTGGAAGTTTGTGGTTTCTCTGCCATGACCAAAGTTTCAATGACCTAAATTTTAGGTTCCTTTCCCTTGCCTTTTGGTTCTGCTGCCACTGGTGGACTGCCTTCCTGCAATCTCTGTTGTGGATTTGCTGCTGAAGATGTGCCAATGTGAGATACCTGCACTTGACCATAAGATTCTAGGTCATATTTCTTTTGAAGATCTTTCATAATTTTATTCATTTTTTCTTCTGCACTTTCTTCTTCAGCAAGTGTTTTTTCCACCCATTCATCTTGGTTAGCATATTGCTCTATATCAGGAATCTTGTGGTGGATATAAGGGGAAGATTTGTTCTTTAATCTTTTTTCACAGATGAAACCAAATGGGTCATAAGGAACCCAACGAAAACTTCTTTGAAATTTGCAGCGGTTTTGTAATATATCCTCTGCTTCTCGCTCAGCCTCTCTAGAGTTGCAGATGTAGGGACCTAATTGAATTTTAATCCGGAGTTGAGCTTTCTTTTTCACACTACAAAAATGGATCACATCTGAATTATTCATTTTCCTGAAATATTCCAAGGCAAACAGTCTCATGGGTACATACTTTGGTAACTTGAATGGATGTAATTCACATCCATAGATTCTGATGACTGTATGGTTTTGATACAAATACCAATCCCCAACTTTATAGGTCCTTGAAAGTTGCAAGGTCTTCTTTATTTCATTACTGAGTCTTGGGGGAGGAATCCCTGTCAAAAATGTAGTTGCAGGATATACAAAAAGATCTATAAACTCAGAATAGGAATAGGGAGACTCATAAGAATGAATTATGGGAGACCAAAATATAACTGACCTTGGGTTTCCCTTGGCATCAAGTTTTTGAACAGGGAAAGGGAACCTTTCTGACTGATAGTAGATAATGAGATGATAGATGACTGAGGAATATTTAAAAACTTTTTCATCATCTAGCCTCATGAAATGATCATGGATCTTGTTGGCTATGAAGGAGGCAAAGTCATATTTAATCTCAGGAGGTTGCCCAGGAGTAAAAATGGATAGCAAAACCAAGGTTATCTCATCAACATATTCACTGGTGTTGAAGCCCAAGACAAAACATATCATATTGAGGATGAGTCTTCCCAATTGATTGAAATAATAAAAACCATAGGGAGGAGGTCCCTTAGGTTGGTGTTCAGGCAACATGAAATTATGGAAAATGGACTCTACTTTCTTTGGGGTCAATTTATTAGACTTCTCAATCAAATCTTCCATGGACAGAGGTGCCAATTCTTGGTCAGGTTGAAAGTGTAGCATTTCATTGATGGCCTGGGGAGTAATGGGGAATAGAACACTTTGGTCTGGGGATATCACAGCTCTCTGAGTGGGATCATAGCTTGAATGGCAATAGTAGATAATTTCTGGGAAATTAATGACTGAGGGGATGAGATACCTTGGGAGATTGGATTCCCACAGTCCAATGACATCTTGCCCCTTTGAATAATCGTCTCTGCAGCGACAAAAACTCAAAAGGGGGCTTTCATCAAAATTCAAGTCTTTAATCTGAAAATCTCTATCCACTAAGGGTAAATACTCTAATTCTCTGTGAGGGGCATTCAGTGGGGTCACATTCAGGGCTGCTGGGGCTTCCATTTTGGTTCTTGTGGATTAAAAACGGAAATTCCTGGGTTTTCTTCAAAGGCCGGGCGCGTTTTCGATTTTAATGAGGAAATTGGCACAATTGCCGGTTCTGGGGAACAATTTACAGTTTTAAATCTCAGAGAGTAATCTCAGTGATAAGATTTAATTATCAATTTAGTGGAAAACAGGGAAAACAAATTTTCTATTGAAGTTCGGGGCGCTGTAAGATAAATACCTGTTCTTGGAGAAAAACTGTCTTTTAACAGGTATCAGGCGATGGCAGGAGGGTACTCGTACACAGGTGCCGTGGAATCTTGGAGTGAAATCAAATGGAACAGTGGATTTTAGTGGAAATTCGAAAATCGTAGTAGAAGGCGCTGTCGTTTTCAATAACGAAAATAACGGAAAAAACATGAAAATTGGCTTTATTTACAAGTTAAAAGGTTTTTTTTTTATTTTTTCGAGGAGTGACGTCATCAATGTACGAGCTGACATGTGGAGGGTTGAGCGGTAAGCAGTAAGCGGTAAGCGGTAATCCCCGCACCGCTTATGGACGAAGGTGGTATTAGTCGGGAGGGCAGCGATTCCACAAAGTAATTGACACGTGGACGGTGAACTGTTTCAATACCACCAATCCCCCGCTGGTTAAAGTTCTTACAAAGGATGGGTAGCGGGATTGACATGGAGCATTGATCTACGGAGGAGCGATCCGACGGTTGAAGAAACGGAAAGATAATGGGATAGTTATTGCGCGGGCCCGGCGAGGTTTTAAATGCCATTAACTTTATTAATCTCCCCGGGGGGCGTCTGATAGGCGGAGGAGTATGGTTATTAATTAATTCAGATAATTAATTAATCCCACAGTGTTAAAGGAAATAGGGGTCGCGGTGGGGTTAAAACGTCGGGTGAAATGCCAGGTGGATGAGCCACGTTGGCGCGGGATTTTTCCAAAGTTTGGTTTCGAAAATAAAACTTCAGGTTTTATTTATATTTTTGGGTTTAAACATATATATCGTATGTTCAAAGTTTATTTTTCATATATGTTTTATTATATGATAAATTAATTAATATAATTAACTTACCATAGGGGCGGGATTATTATATAAAGATATAATTTAACCAAAGGGCTTATATAGTGGGTTTTTATTTGAATGCATGGGGAAATAATTACTTTGGTTAAACTTTATAATAGAGGGGTTTTTGGGGTATTTATAAAAAAGGAGTTATATACTTAGGATAGGGCATTTCACTAGGGATTTAGTAAATAGAGTTAAACATTAATAGGACAAAGGGACAAGGAAACTCAAAATATTTTGCACATCTAAGAAAGTGATAACTTCTGAAGTAAATTGCAATATCTTATCTTCAACACTTAAACTTAGAATAGCAAGTTATCTTGAGGGATTTTTATGGAATTTTGCATGATTTCCCTAAGTAAAATAGGATTTTACTTAGGACAAGGTTAAAGGTGAATGATTATAATGATGAATTATTTCAAGTACTTAGGTCTTTTTGATCATTAGGCTGAGGGTCCGGTCCCTCCAAAATTCAAGGAAATGCCTTGAGCCCTTTTGATCTCCAAATACCTTAGCACTTTGGGGAAATTAGTAAAAACTTAGGGAAAAGTGATGAGGGAAGTTAATGATTTTGACTTTGCTTGCTGTGGTTTTCCAGTGTATTTCCTGCTTTCAGTATTTGTGATGAAAGTAAAGGATCAAAAACATTGAGCAGCATCATTCATCAGATAAAACTCTGCAACACCATCTACCTACCCTATCTACTACTACCATTTTATCTTCTTTATTAGGGTGCATATGGACTTGCAAACCCTTTTCAATCTTTTCTTTTTACAAGGCAAATCTATCTAATTCTACCCTTATTACATCCAAGGGCTCAGATTAAACTGTTGAGCACCTCTTATTAACTCTACCTATCTACTTAGCTGCCAAGATTAAACTGTTTGGACAGATATTTATTCTCTAATCTACAACATGAAATTGAAATATGAATAAGCCACGTTTAAACAGTTTGACTTATTCTTGAATTGTGGCAAAGGTTTGACAAGCTGCACACAATTGCTTTATTACAAAAATGAAATAGCAGTGGCATTTAGATTTGCACACTTTCCTTGGTCTATTTTTTGTTTGGGGTTCATTTCTTTCACTTTTTTTACCATTTTATTTTTCTTACCCTTTGATTTTTCTTTTAGGGTATACCCTCTTTAAATTTTTTAAATTATTTGTTTTTTTGGTTTTTCAAGAATATGGAACACCTTTGCTCAAGAAAGAAGGTTTGAACATATTCCATAGTTCAATCAAGAAAATCATGAAAAATGAAACCTATTGGTAGAGGAGTCTAACAGGCTCAATCCAAAGAAAACAAAAAATTCCTCCTCCTTTAACAGAGGAATAAATCAATCAAATTCTAAACATACAACCAGCCTATAAACTTTTATGCAAAGAAGATCTTTCTATTTGTTATATTGTTGACATATCCATTGATTCATTTTCTCATACATCAACTATAGAACAAAGTGATGTTGATCTTGTACTGCCTCTTCTAGAATGCCTATTGCTAGAAGATGCTCCTAATAATGTCTGTCAGATAGAATTCAGTCCACTTAGTCAAGACATATCAGGCATACTGGAGAACAACATAACAGAACATTATAAGGCTTCCAAACCAGAATGTCATGAAGAAGACGTTGAAGATGATTGTGCTTTCAAGAACCAGACTGAAGATGAGGTTTTCAAAGTTAATAATTGGGATACAGATGACCAACTAGTCATGGAAGGCCTAAAAGAAAAAAGTTTACATCATGCTTTTGTTGATCCTATAGAAGATTACATGAAGGTCTTGATTGGCTCAAGTTTCCAGAAATTGATTATTTACAAGAATCAAATGCATCAGAAGTTGCCACTACATATGATAACTTTGGTTATGAAGACATATAATCAAGGTATACTAATGTTTCCTCTGACAAGCAGTCAATTTGTTCACCCATTTTTACTGTTGCTCAAGTGGCTGCACTGGCCTTATTGCATCATTTAGGGAAGTATAAATTTCATTAGATTAGGATAGATAGGTATGCAAATAAGCTCAGCACTATGAGCATATTTTTATTTTAGTTTCATATTGTCTTGATAGAAACAAAAACAAAAAACAAAGAAAGGAAGAAAAAGAGGGTAGAAGAAAAAAGACGAGGTATAGCCCCATACCAAAAAAGAGTATTTCTAAAAGTGTGCAAGTCTAAATGCCACTACTTGAGAAAGAAAGTCTTGTTTAGTCATACAACATAATCATGATTAAATATGTTTTAAATTTCTGCTGATAGGTTAGTGAAGGAAGAATTTCCAATCCATGTAAACTTTCCTTGTCAGTAGGTTAGATTAGGAAAAGATAGTTGGTTTCAATGCTCAAATCTGAACCAATAGAGAAAAGGGGGATGCGTAGAAAATTTCAAATTAAAGCCCTCATGTTTTCTAGTTTGTACAAAAATAAAGTCTGTGTGTAGCTTGTCCAAACAGCCACAACCCATGACAAATTAGATTGCTTAAACTTGGTTTGGTCATGTTTTGAATTTCATGTTAGTAGTTCAGAGAATGAAAATCTGTCAAACGACTTAACCTTGACAGATAAGTAGAGTAGGTAGAGAATAAAAGGCTTATAAGTCTAATTTGAGCCTTTGGATGAAGAAGTAGCTATTTTTTATGCTTTTAGAAGAAAAAATGATGTCAAGTGTTTTCTAATCCAAATGCACCTAAGTGAAGAAAAAATGTTAGACAAAGTATGGTGGCTAGGTAGAACGGATATTGAAGCAATCATGTCTTTTCAGATTTTTAGATCATAGCTTTAAAAGAATAGGAGTGAATCAACAAAGAGGAGAAAAGGAGGTCTGCCAAGCACAAGTAAGGTACTAATCTTCAAAACTCAGAGATTTGAACTTTGAGGTTCTAGACACCTCTTGAAAAGGAGCTTCCCACCCAAAGTTGAGCCACTATTAGTCATCAGTATTTTCCATTATATGTAAATGACTAAAGATTTGTTCTAGATTTCTGAAAAAAAACTTCCTTGAAAATTTTGAGTTTCAGAAATCTCATTGCCTTTATTATCCTTATGGAAACATTTTCACTATTTCATCAGCTTTTCATTCCATGGTCACCTTGTCACTCCTACAAACTCCTTATGGGCTTTTACCTATCATTTTCAGCCTCCTTCCCTACCTATAACTTCATTGGCCTATTTTTCCCTAGCCCATAAACCCCACTTTCCCTCTAGGGTTTCCTATAAGACTATTCATTCCCATGTTCCTCACGCATTGATGGTCTCAAAACTATCTCTATATGTTCTTTAGATAAATCAAGTACATTGGATTTTGGATCTTCAATACAACACTTTGATAAATACTTTGTTTTTTCACTTGAAGCCTCCAAGTTAATTTTCAGTCAAAGACCAGGTCAAATAATCCTCCCGCTTGGTCAATTAGGGTTTCATATGTTCCAAGCTCAATCATTAATGTTTTAGACACTGTTTTTCTTTGTTAGAATCTGGTTCATAGGTCTTAAAATGTTAAGACATGGTTATTCAAGAAAAGATCTAAAAGTTTCAAAGAAGACTAACTTATCAAATTCAAGGTCTACAAGAGGTAGATGTAAACTTTAACACTTTTGCAGTAGTGTTAAAATATTTATCAGCAGAAAGTTGGGGAGGTAGGAGGTTTGCTCCTGAATGAAGACATATTGCAGCAAAGAAGACAGGAAACACTTGGTCTTGAGAAGAACTAGGTTTTTTGAGCTTGATGGTCTAGCAGTGTGCCAAGCAGTGATCAAATACAGAATTGACCATGGAGGAGGTACAACAAAAAGACCAAACATGAAGAGAAGTCTATCAAAGATTATTGATCAGATAGGAAAAAAGGTGAGGTGAACTGGATAGAAATGAATGAACTTGAAAGGGCTATAGAGAACTTTGAAGACAACACTGATGATTGTCTTAAATCAATCCAGACACCTAGTTTTTGTAAAAATTAACAGAGAAGGTGAAATTATGATGTTAAACCCTATGGTGAAAACAAAGGAAGGATTCTGAAGATGTCATTGTTTGATCAAATCCCAAACTTGTCAAAATGAGTTTTCCATGTATAACTGAGAAAAAGATGAGGTTCAGCTGCAAGGTAGGAACAAAATAAGCTTTTGGAGATACATCTACTATGTAAGCATCCTAAGGTTGTCAAAAGTGAAATTATCACGCTTCAAAGAGTAAGAGACAGCCAAGTCAGTGTTTTCAGGCACCTGCAAATCGGAAGTGGCCAAAGAAGGTAAGAAGCATGGTTTGAAATCTATGGTGTAGGAAAAGGAGCGTTGTGAATATGTTGCCTTGTGTTTGAGTCTGAAAGGTGACAAGATCAATTTTTCATGCCTCCATGACTAAAAGAAGAAGTCAAATTCATCATCTTAGTCACCTGCATGCAAATAGTGTCAAAATGTTAGCGAGAAAGGATGAAATATTGAGTTGAAATTCATAATGGAAACCACAGAAGGGTTGAGAATTTTTTTGTGTGAAATCATCACAAAATGGTCAAAATAAACATGTGAAAGCTCTAATATCAAAGGAAAGGTAAGTTTCAACACTTGAGTCACCTAGAGCGCAAAAGGATGAAAAGAGCATTGGTGAAAAAAGTGAAAAAAGACTCTTAAACTTTAGAAAGTGGGTTTAAAAAGAGAAATCAAATTCCAAGCCTATAAAGCCTATCTAAACACTTTAAAAACGTCATTTTTACATTGCAAAGAATTATAAGAATTCATGGAGAGAAGTGTTGTAGCGCTGTGAGCTCAGGTCGGCACTGCGCCCCCGGAAACCGGTGCTACGTGTTTAGCATTTTCTCCCTACACAAATTTCAAAGGCACTAAACACCTGGAACATGGCACTACATTCCTGAAAAGGTGTTGCGCCCTTTCCCTACACCCACAGTAGGCTTGCCTTCGGCACTGCACCCTTGGCCTAGGCGCTGCGCGCTTGGCCAGGAGGGCCATCCAAGAAAATTAACCCTCCAAATCAAGTCAAGTGCCTCCAAATCTCTTCCCAAGGTATTACAAGCATTGCTAAGAGGTAATTGGATACCCTAGCCACATATTCCAACATTTTTATGGTCTAAATTAGATGAAATCAAACCCTAAGGAGAAAACCCTAAAGAATCATGCTTGAAGTCACTAATTAAACCTCATTTCATCTACCCATAAAGAATATTAGTCTATACAGGAGGTGAAATTAAGGTGGTTACATTGGTTTAAAGTGTATCATCCATCAAGGCTTGACATAACACTCAGTCCCTTACATTACAAACATATTGAAATTACATGCCATCTTTCCTATTATTTTTACATCAGTGCAAGAAGTTTCAACATAGAGTTTAAACAAACAGTTGAGGTTGTTGTTGGGTTTCGCCTCTCACTTAGCCTAATATACATATATGCTCACTCATTCATCTCATTCACTTACATAGCTGCCTTTTGCATCACCATTCCATTACCATCTTCCATATTAGTTTCATAGTTCTGCTAGGATTTCAAAGGCAGAGTGGTCAAAATGTCAGGAAGAGAGGACAGTGGTAGTGGAGGAGAAGGCCAAATGCGAAGGAAGTTGGGGAAAAAAGGTGTAAATATCAATAGGTTTGAACCACTCAACACAATAGAGCTAATGGAATCTCCCTTAACTGTTTCCTACTTCCAACATGTAGGCTACTATGATTTTTGTGAAAGTGTACAGCAGGTGCAAAACCACCCTGAGCTAACTAAGCTCTTTATACTTAACTTGCATGAGAAACAAGTTAACCGTGCAGGGGTAAATTTTGAGCTATCTATAGATGATATTGCCAATGCCATAGTCATACTTATTGTAGGGGAGAAATGGTTCAAGCAGGCCAATCTTGAGATGAGCTATTATGAGCCATATCTACAACCTAGGTACAAAGACCATAATAAATCCATGTTTCCTTTCTCTCACTTTCTTGATAGATATGCACCTATGATGAGGATATTTATGAATTATTTTTCATGTGAGGGAAGGTTCTCCTAGCTTTCTTCCTATCACATTAGCTTGCTTATGCACTTTACTAGGGTGAGGATGTTGCACCTACCCTATTACCTCTACAGAAGCATTGACAAAATTTCCTATATTTTACAAAAGACAGACTATCCTCAGCAGATGCAAAGCCTCTTTCACCACTCTCTTATCAAAATGATTGTTTTGCATCAATTACTGAATAAGGGTATTCCTTAGGAGACCGTCATTTCCAATGAGGTGTTCACCAATCCATAGGGCTAACAACAACAAGATGTCCCTTCTTCTTCTCATCCTCCCATTCTCCATCCACTCACACTCCCTCACCACATGATGAATCTTCTACCTCCCCATCTACTCATATTCCTTCACCTTAGAATAATTGATGTAGGAGCATCAAGAAAAAAAATTATTATTTATTTGTGTGATTTAGGGGGTGATGTTTTTTTTAATTATTTTATAATTTATGCACATTTTATTTAAATTAAGAGAGAAAATATAATTGTGAGATATATTGTAAATATTATCTTAATTAAGTGAGAATATTAGTGGAGTTGAGTTGGATAGATATTTGAGGGATTAGGAATTCCTTAAATGGAACTTAGTTGAGTAAAAAAGGGATAAATATATTTTAGAGTTTAGTTGAGATACTTGTGGAGGAAATCATGGATTGGAATTAATCCACAATTATTTATAAATTTGAAGCTTTGTGTGAGGATAGAGGGACAAAAAGGATGCAATAGACAAAGAGAGATATAAAGAGGAATGGTGTGAGAGCTTATGTAAAGGGCGAGAGCCGAGAAGCCCACAAATGTAATATTGGGGAAAAATGGTTTGAATATGAATTTGTTGTGTTATTATATACCAATATTTTTTTTATGTGGGATCTCTCTTCTTTATATATTTTTTGAGTTGAAATGAATGTGGTTTTAAAGAAGAATCTGATGAGGATTCCATGTTAAGGAAACCCACACTCTATATTGTGCAAGGATCTGTTTTATTGCAGAATTCCTGCATCATGTGGTATCAGAGCCGAAATTTCCTATGGATGATGAATACCAACAAAGTAATTGTGTTAATGATTTTAGTTGCATTAATGGTAGAAATGTGAAGAGTATGTTTGTCTAGTGTTATATTTCATTGAGAATATTATCTCATTGGTCATTGTGAATCTTTGACTGGGATTTGATGCTCATCTCTAATGGAGTGTCATTTCTTGGCCTCTTGATGGAGGGCCATTTCTCTTCCTTGACATAGCTCTGCTACTTTTCAAATTTAAGGACCGCTTCATGTGAATTTATAATGTTGTCAATGAAGATCCCTGTGTAAATAGAATCACCCTCCTGTTAAATTTTGTGGAAAGTAGATTGGTAGCCATTTCAAGTGGAGAAGATAGGCAAAGATATTTTTCTATGTGAAAACGGTGTAAGATTTGTGAGGATTGGTTGTGAAGAATTCTTATTTGTCTATGTCAGGTGTTTTGCATGCATATATCTATATTTTAGGAGCCGAGTAGGTTGAAAGCGTTGTTTAAGTTGGAAAAGGAAATTGTATCTGGTTGTATAATGGATTTCACTTATATTACTTGCGTCCCATCTATACAAGAGTTGTAAACATCAATAAAGTATCTACACCATGGGATGTTGACTAGTACATTTTTCTGTGGAGTTATAGCCAAGATTCACCATATTCTTGTGATCTTTGATAACTTATTCTGGAGTGGAGGAGGAACCGAGCTAAATCTCTTTCTAGCGAAGAGAAGAGAAGATTGTAGGTGAGTTATATCTTTAGGCTCTAGGAAACCTGCTTCATTTTGAATCAATCATTACTTTCAACCTATGCCTGAAGAAAAATAGCATCCAGTAATATGGGATGAATGTAACAAAATCCATATGTTTGTGGCTCCCTCTTGAAAATTCCATATAAATAATATAAGAAAGTGTGGAAGACCCCTATTGAATACTCGAGATATGTGAAGCGTTGTTGAGTTTTTGGCATTCTGTAAGTGTTGAAGGAGAAGATCCCATGGAGGCAACATTGGGATTGTGGAAAAAACAATCTTTCGTTGGAGACATAAGGGAGTTAGATTTCATGGTTTTCGAGCAGATGAATTTATTGAAGATTCACCTGCACAAGATGGTGATTACATTGAAAAATATGATTATAACTTCTTGCGAGCTCCAAGAAAGAAAACTAAGGCTGGCATAGAAAAGGCTCTCACACTGGTATAGTCTATGATTCAATATCTAGAAGCAGGACATCAATATCGGTGGATGTTAGCTTTCAAACAAACCAAGGTTGACATCAAAGAAAATTCTGATGGGAAGTTCCCAATGTTAAAGGAGTGCAAAACAAATGAGGAAGATGTCCTCATGTCCAATACAGAGTAATGGCTAATCTTTCGGTTTTATTCCATGTCACGTAAGAGAGCCTATTCTATGTGTATTATTAGTCCAATCTTACGTCTTGGGTCAATTAATATCTTCTATTTGGGTTCATCCATGTTGCGAAGGATGATGAAATTTCACCCAAGTGAATGTGTTTTTTCCAGCATTTTCTTGTTGCTTTTAACTCTTAGCAAATTCATTATAGAGTAGATTGTCGTCATGATTAGGTTGACAGGGTGCAGCGTGGATGGATTGGTGAAATCACCAGAATAGGTTGCGCTGGTAAGGCTATGGGCTAATATATTATTATGTTGGAATTTGATTCTTGTAGCCAAGGTTACAAACTTGAAGGTTAACCTTTCCTTTGCATAGAGATGATATACATGTGAAAATATTGTTCAACCCATTATCAGATATAAAGTGAAAATGATTTAATTAAGAGGATGTATATGGGTTTATAACCATAAAATAAAAATAATTATGCTTAAAGAGTTTTAATACATGGAGGAGCATTTATGATTTCCATGAATTAAAGATCATGATTAATCATTGCTTGTGGTGCATTTCAAAGTGTTCACATTTTTTTGTTTAGAAGATAGTGTAGTTTGTGTTTGTTGCCACTGGAGAAATATGTTGATCCCACCATGTTAAGAGAAATTTTTGGAAAACTCCTATGAATGAATTGTTTTTGTGCACTGAAGAGAGACGGTGTTGCATGAGAACCGTCACTACATGGAAGAATAGGAAAAATATCTACACTAATATTATGAGCGTGTCGAAGAGGTTATGGTATGAAGGGCATGTGAATATTCACAATGATAAGAACGATAGAGAAGAGTGGAATCCGAAGAGTTGGAATTGAAAAGAGAAGGTTTATTAAATAACCTTGAAGGGAGCATAAGGTATGATAATTCATTTCAAAAGGGCATTTTAAATGTTGGAAATTAAATGATTTATTTTATTTTCATCATAAAATAAATCTTGGGGAAAGTGGATTGCATTTTGATTTTAAGGCTTAAGTATCATGTGAAGTGATAATGGGAGACTGATGATATTTTCATAAGAATGGACTATGCGACAGAATTGGTAGAGTGAATATTTTACATCATGAGAATGTATTAAGGGTGGATGTTCATTGGTATATTGTATAACTTGAATTAGAGTCAAAATATCCACTATTATAACTATGAGGTCAAGCTTTGAATTCAAATAAGATATTAAGGTCAAATGAAGAAATTTGGATAGCTTGAGTCAAGTTAAACCATTGAGTTATTGTACAAGAGGGTCTATTTTTCATCCAAGATTAAGAGTGATGTCGTAAGCCAAGTCAAAGGTTTGAATGTAATTGGGTGCATGATCAGTGGAGCCTGAAACCCAAAGAGTTTGGTCATTGTAACGCAATAATTACTGCAATTGTTGTTTTACAGCAAACATGAGCAAGAGAGTTGCCTAGAAATGATTCCAAGATAGAGAACTAAAAGATACCGAGCACGGGAAGAGAGCTTGTATTGTTGGATGGAAAGTATGAAGGCTTGCTAAAAAATGGATTTGAATGAAATCCACAAGTGAACAAATGAAGTCCACAAAGGAGGAGAAGTTGACTGTTGATATTCATTTCAGAGGTTTTGAGAAAGACCTCAACCAAAGAAAGAAGAAGGAAAATGCCAAGGAAAATGGAACATGTTAGTAGTTGACTGATGAAGAGTATGAGTGGGAGAAAGATGAGATAGCAGTTCACCTTGAGTTATTGGTGGAATTACTGCAGAGAAATACAAAATATGGTTGGATCATGATAAAGAAAGTGAAATGGTAGAGGCTACATGCAAAGAGGGAACAACAGGTAAACATCAGTTAACAGAAGAGCTGAGGAAGCTCAAGAAGATGATGAGTGTGCAATTGAGATGTGAAGAACTCAGAGAGCTTGAGTTGAAAATGGAAGTTTCCATTTGTGGCCCAGAACAGGGTGAAATTTTGGGTGAAGAGATCGATGAGAAGGATCTCATGGAATATTGGAATAGTTCAGAAGAATTGGAAGATATGTTGACAAGAGAATAAGATGAGGCTACGAAGCCTTGTATTTTTAAATCTCATAGTTTGTGTATGTTTGCAGGATGTGCAGAAGATGGTGGATAGTCTGGTGAAACTATTACAGAGATGAATGAAACTCTAGAGGTGGAGTATGATGGAGAATTCCTTTCGGAGAAGGAAGGTACTGATTTATTGAAGCAGAACGAAATCATAGATGAATTCTTGTTTGGTGTAATACAACCGGTTGAAGCTATTATGGAGCGTAAGCATAATGAAAATGCCGATGTGATATTCCAAGAAGGTAAACATATGAATTTTCTTAATGAAGTTGACGACAAAATTTTGCAATGTTATGATACAGAAAACAAGATAACTTAGGAGGATTTCCAAAAGAAGAATGAAACTGGGAGTTAAGGTTGTGATGAAATAAGGTTTCACATGGAAATAGACTTCTTGGAATGATGGCTTAAGGAACTTGAGAGAGAAGTGAAGCTTGCAGAACCCGATATAGAAGAGATTATAGTTGCGATGCATGATAGGGATGAATTTTTTTTTAACATTTATAGAGTTGAGTGAATGCTATAACTTTTCAAATAATAATGTGGTTGTAGGTACAGAAGGAAACATTAATAAATATGATGTTGAAATCAGAAAAATTGAGCAGAAAGTATTTGGAGATGAGATGAAAGATCAGAAGTAGTAAGAAAGTTATGTCTTTAGAGACATAAAGGAAATAGGATTATTGAATCAGCAAGATAATGAAAGCAACCAGCAATTCAAAACAGGATCTATTGAAATCCAGAAAGCATATGATGGGAGATTGGTGCTTAAAGCATCAAAAGAGGCTGAAAGGCATTATATTTTTAAAACTAATAGGTTTTTAATGAATGCAGGTACATCATAGGATGAGAAATTTGTTACTATAGGAGTAGTCAATGATTATAGTTGCGATCAAGGAGAAATTCTTGATTATTTTTCACTTCAGAAAGTTGATTGCTCAGTGCAGATGGAGATGGAAGCATCAAAAAAAGAGGAATTACTCCGAGGAATTGGCGAAATAAATTGTTGGAGACGCCGATGTAATGTGGTTGATAGAATGAGTAAAGTTGATATACATCCAGTTCGAGATTCTTTTAGAGTTTGGAGGCCAGAAGAATGGTTATCAGTGATTTTACACGAGTCTATAATTTTCAAAATAAAGATGACGTGGTATGGAAAACCGAGAGTTACATTCGATAGTATTCTAAAAATATTATTCTGGGAATTCTGTGATGAATTACAAATTGGAGTTGATACTTTTAAAGACCAGCGGAAAAACAAAGTTTGAAATCCTGGAGGGAGCAAGTCATTGGGACTTGTGGCTATCGCATTATTAAAAAAAAGTGACAGACCTCCTAGACAAGAGTCTATGGAAACGTCTCTACATGGGGAGTTTGATGCAGGAGCATCGGGAAAAAAAATCATTATTTATTTGTGTGATTTGGAGGGTGATGATTTTTTAATTATTTTATAATCTATACACATTTTTATTTAAATTAAGAGAGAAAATACGAGTGTTAGATTTATTGTAAATATGCTCTTAATTAATTGAGAATATGAGTGGAGTTGAGTTGGATAGATATTTGAGGGATTAGGAATTCCTTAAATGGAACTTCGTTGAGTAAAAAAGGGATAAATCTATTTTAGATTTTGGTTGAGATACTTGTGGAGGAAATCATGGATTGGAATTAATCCACAATTATGTGTAAATGTGAAGCTTTGTATGGGGATAGAGGGACAGAAAGGATATAATAGATAGAGAGAGATACAGAGAGGAATATTGTGAGAGCTTATGTAAAAGGCGAGAGCTAAGAGGCCCACAAACGTAATATTTGGGTAAAATGGTTTGAATCTGAATTTATTGTGTTATTATATACCAATATTTTTGTTTCTGTGGGCTCTCTCTTCTTTATATATCTTTTGAGCTGAATTGAATGTGGTTTTAAAGAAGAATTTGATGAGGATTCCATTTTAAGGAAACCCACACTCTATATTGTGCAAGGATCTATTTTATCACAGATTTCCGGCATCAATAATCCTCCTTCATCACCCTCTCACAATCCCTCACCATCATCTCATGTGCATCTAAGAGAAATGAGATAGAATAGAGTGATGAAGAAGAAGGCAATAAGGTAGAAAGCAAAGAAGAGGATATTAGTGAAGAAGATACCAATGAGGGAGATGAAAATGAAGAATCAAATAGTGAGGGTAGCGATGCTAATGTCAGTGAAGAAGAAAGTAGAAAGGAAAAGAGAAATGAAAATAATAAGGAGGATATCAGTGAACTAGAGAGCATTGAGCAGATGGCAATGATGATGTTGGTAGTGATAAAGAAGAGAGCAGAAATGATGATGGAAATAGGTCACAAAGCCAGGATATCAATGAGGATAAAGAAAATAAGGTTGATGTCAATGAGGCAAATATCAGTGAGGCAGAAGAAGGCAGTGAAGAATAAAGCAATGAAGAAGTCAGTGAGGATGTTGATAGTGGGTCAAAGAGCCTTGATGGAATTGATGACAGCAGAGCACATGACAGTGAGACCGAACGCACTAAAATGTTGGACATTGAGCCCTTTTCTTTGACATATCAAAGGGGAAATAGGCATGTGGTTGCTGCCCTCAAGAGGCAAGGGGTCATACCTTCTACATCAACCAAGGAGCTTGATAAATGTAAGGAAAACTTCATGGATGAAGAAGAGGAAAACAAACATTAGAGTGAACAAGAATTTCAACTCATTCATGTTGATAGTGATGAGGAAAATGAGGCAAGGATCTCAAAAATGCTACTCCAAATCAAGGATGCTCAGATTAGGGATTTGAAAGCCAATATAGGTAGGGCTAAGAATGTCATCCATTATTTTGAGGTTGAAAACAAGCATCTGGAGGCACGACAGGCAATCTATGAGATCAGAGCTATCAGAGCTCAGAAAGAGGCTGTAAAAGCCAAGGCTAAGCTAGATGAGGCCTTGGATAGATATGGGAACACTGAAGATGAGGAAGAACAACTTCCTAGGAGGAGGCCAAGGAAAATTAGCTTAAAGAACGCCTTAGAGAAGGAGAGAGAGCAAGAGGTAGCCTTGGCAGAGAAGCTCACTCCAAGTGATCTGCTTGCCATGGAGATTGACTATGATCGGGAACCTTGGATTGAGAGGGAAAACATACACTTATAGGTTCTATTGGAGAAGACCAAGAGGGGCCTTGACCTCCAAAAGAAGATGGCTAGGCACTATGCCTTAAGGAACAAGATTGCAAGGGCCAAGCTCAAAAGAGCCCTTGCAAAGATTCAAGCCCTAAAGGAGGAAAAAGGAAAATAAAAACCTGAAATTCTTGCTGATGCTTCTCTATAAGCATCCCAAACCTAATCAGCAAGGTAAATCCAAATTTTGGCACAATTTTGAAGTTTTTTTATTTTTGACTCTTTTGAAGGGCCAAAGGTGCAGTGCCACTGCCGCTGTGCTATTTTTTGGTGAAATATTTTGAGGAATAGTTTACATTTTTAGAATCCTTAGGCCAAGGAAATCACCCTCACAAAATTTCAGATCATTTGGAGCAAAATTGGTCCTCCAAAAGTGTCAAAACACCCAAAAAATCACCTTTCCGCCCTATTTTTAGAGCTGGCGCTGCACCCTAAGTAGTCTTTGGATATTGAGATTTTGAGCTGGTAAATGACATCCAATGAAAAATGTAAAAGTTGTTTTCGAAAGTAGACTAGAAAAATTTTCCAATGACCTATCATGGAGCTCATTTGGACACCTAGAAGACCTCCAAATCTTGGTTACAAAACATGTCATTTTTCCCAACGCTGGCGTTGCGCCCTTGGCCTCGCGCTGCACCCTTGAAAAAAAGTCAATAAAACAAATTTGGAGATATTTTGGCAGTTATTGAGGAGCCTCAAAGTTAGTTTTTTTCCAAAGTTGGTTGAGGAGTTATTTTTGCATTTAATGAATTAGGATATTTGTGCCTTGGGCCTTGCATGGTCTCATAGGACTTAAATGACATTTATGAGTAATTAATGGTTTCTAAAACCCTAGTTAGGGTTTTTGTCCTCCTTGCTAGTTAAAAACTACATTGACGCCTCATTGTACATGTTGGTTGATTATTGAGAATAATACATAGACTTGATGATTGAGGAGAAATTGGCTTTGGACTTTGTGGATGTCTTGATTTCCATGATAATGGAGCAAGCTCACTTGCAAGATTCATGAGCATACTTAATGGTGATGTATTTCTTATTTATTTCTTGTTTTCTTATGTTATCATTTTTCTTCTCCTTTCTCATGAAGTAGGATAGAAATTTTAGGCTAGCAAATGTTGTTTAGAGGAACCTTAGCTCTATCTGCTTTCTATTACTTGTATGTTTTCCTGTGCCATGTCAGATTAGAGAATTCTTAAATTCTCTCTAGTTCCACTTATGCTTGTTTATCTTAAGAATTATTTAGTGGAGCCAATTTCAAAGTAGTTTATGGTTAGAACTTCTCTTTGATGTAACTTAAACATTGTTTTTAAGATCTTTGGTTTGAAGTATTTCTAATTAGGGTTTAGATGAGTTTTCCATGTCTAAATGAGAAAAATATGAGGTTCAACTCCAAGGTATGAACAAAAGAAGTTTTTGGAGATACATCTACTATGTAAGCATCCTAAGGTTGTCAAAAGTGAAATTATCATGCTTCAAATAGTAAGAGACAACCAAGTCAGTGTTTTCAGGCACCTGTGAATCGGAAGTGGCCAAAGAAGGTAAGAAGCATGGTTTGAACTCTATGGTGTAGTAATAGGAGCATTGTCAAGGTGTTTCCTTGTGTTTGAGTCCTAAAGGTGTCAAGATCAATTTTTCATGCCTCCATGACTAAAAGAAGAAGTCAAATTCATCATCTCAATCATCTGCATGAAAACAGTCTCAAAAGGTTAGTGAGAAAGGATGAAAGATTGAGTTGAACTTCATAATGGAAACTACAGAAGGTATGAGAATTTTTCTATGTGAAATCATCACAAAATGGGAAAAATAAACATGTGAAAGCTCTAAGATCAAAGGAAAGGTAAGTTTCATCACTTCAGTCACCTATAGGGCAAAAGGCCTAAAAGAGCATTAGTGAAAAAAGTGAAAAATACTCTTAAACTTTAGAAAGTGGGTTTAAAAAGAGAAATAAAATTCCAAGCCTCTAAATCCCATGTAAACACTTCAAACAATTCATTTTTCCATTGCAAAGAATTAGAAGAATTCATGGGGAGATGTTTTTTTAGTTTTTTAGGTCAAAATTCGGCTAATTGTTGTGGAGGTGCACGCTTAGGCTGGCGTCGCGCCCCTGGAAACTGGCGCTGTGCATTTAGAATTTTCTCCCCATACAAATTGATAAGTTTCTACGTGTATAGAACATGGCACTACTCGCCTGGAAAGGCGTTGCGCCCTTGCCCAACACCCACAGCAGGCTTGCCTTCATCGTTATGCCCTTGGCCTAGGCGTTGTGCGCTTGGCCAACAAGGCCCTCCAAGAAAATTAACCCTCCAAATCAAGTCAAGTGCCTCCAAATCTCAGCCCATGGTATTAAAATCATTGCTGAGAAGTAAGTGGATACCCTACCAACATATTCCATAATTTTGATGGTTTAAATTGGATGAAATAAAACCCTAAGGAGAAAACCCTAAAGAATCATGCTTGAAGTCACTACTTAAACCTCATTTCATCTACCCATAAAGAATATCAGTTTATACAGGAGGTGAGATTAAGGTGGTTGCATTGGTTTAAAGTGTGTTATCCATCAAGGCTTGACATAACACTCAGTTCCTTACATTACAAACATATTGACATTACATGCCTTCTTTCCTATTAGTTTTACATCAGTGCAAGGAGTTTCAACATATAGTTTAAACTCGCAGCTAAGGTTATCATTTGGTTTTGCCTCTCACTCGGCCTAATATACATATACCCCCACTCATTCATCTCATTCACTTATAGAGTTTACTTTTTCATCACCATTCCATTACCCTCTTCCATATTAGTTTCATAGTTATGCTAGGATTTCAAAGGCAAAGTGGTGAAAATGTTAGAAAGAAAGGAGAGTGGTAGTGGAGGAGAAGGCCAAATGCCAAGGAGGCAGGGGCACAAAGGTGGAAATATCAATAGGTTTGAACCAATCAATGAAATAGAGCTAATCATCTCCCTTAACTGTTTCCTGCTTCCAACATGTAGGTTGTTATGATTTTTGTGAAAAGGTACAGCATGTGCCAAACCACCTTGAGCTAACTAGGCTCTTCATACTTAACTTGCATGAGAAAGAAGTTAACCTCACAGGGGTAAATTTTGAGCTATCTATACATGTTATTTCCAATGCCATAGGAATACTTAGTGTAGGGGAGAAATGGTTCAAGTATGCCAATCTTGACATGAGCTACCATGAGACATATTTAAAACCTAGTTACAAAGACCACCAAAAATCCATCTTTCCTTTCGGTCACTTGCTTGATAGATGTGCACCTATGATGAGGATAATTATGAATAATTTTACATGTGAGGGAAGGTTCTCTTGGCTTTTATTCCTATCACATTAGGTTTCTTATGCACTTTACTAGGGTGAGGATGCTGCACCTACCCTATTACCTCTACAGAAGCATTGACAAAATTTCCTATATTGTAGAAAAGAGAGACTATCCTCAGCATATGCAAAGCCTCTTTCACCACTCTCTTATCAAAATGGTTTTTTTGCATCAATTACAACAGAAGGGTTTTCCTTGGGAGACCTTCACTTCCAATGAGGTGTTCACCAATCCACAAGGCTAACAACAGCAAGATGTCCCTTCTTCTTCTTATCCACCCACTCCTCCATCCACTCACACTCCATCACCACATGATGAATCTTCTACCTCCCCATCTACTCATATTTCTTCACCTTATAATAATCCTCCTTCATCTTCCTCTCATAATCCCTCACCATCATCTCATGGCACTAGTGCATCCAAGAGAAATGAGGCAAAAAAGAGTGATGAAGAAGAAGGCAATAAGTATAAAGAAAAGAAGAGGATATCAGTGAAAAAGATACCAATGAGGGAGATGAAAATTAAGAATCAAACAGTGAGGGTAGTGACACTAATGTCAGTGAAGAAGAAAGAAGCAAGGAAAAGAGCAATGAAAATAGTAAGGAGGATATTAGTGAGGCTGAGAGCATTGAAGTAGAGGGTAGTGATGATGTTGGTAGTGATAAAGTAGAGAGCATCAATGATGATGGCAATAGGTCACAAAGCCAAGATATCAGTGAAGATAAAGAAAATGAGGCTGATGTCAATGAGCAAATATTAGTGAGGCAAAAGAAGGAAGTGAAGAAGACAGCAATGAAGAAGTTAGTGAGGATGTTGATAGTGGCTCAAAGAGCCTTGATGGCATTGATGACATCAGAGCACATGAAAACGAGACCAAAGACACTAAAATGGTGGACATTGAGTCCTTTTCTTTAACATACCAAAGGGGAAATAAGCATGTGTTTGCTGCCCTCAAGAGGCAAGGGGCCATGCCCTCTACATCAACGAAGGAGCTTGATAAAGGTAAGGAAAAGGTCATGGATGACGAAGAAGAAGACAAACATGAGACTGAACAAGAATTTCAACTCATTCATGTTGACAGTGATGATGAAAATGAGGCAAGGATCTCAAACATGCCACTCCAAAGCAAGGATGCTCAGATAATGGATTTGAAATCCAATCTAGGTAGGGCTAAGAATGTCATCCATTATTTTGAGGTTGAAAACAAGAAGCTCGAGGCATAGAAGTCAATCTATGAGATCAGAGCTATCAGAGCTCAGAAAGAGGCTGCAAAAGCCAAGGATAAGAAAGATGAGGCGTTCGATAGATATGGGAACACTAATGATGAGGAATAATAACCTCCTAGGAGGAGGCTAAGGATAATTGGATTAAAGAAGGCCTTAGCCAAGGAGAGAGAGAAAGAGGAAGCCTTGGAAGAGAAGCTCACTCCTAGTGAGCTACTTGCCATGGAGATTGACTATGATCAAGAACCTTGGATTGAAAGGGAAAACATACACTTAGAGGTCTATTTGAGAAAACGAAGAGGAACCTTGACCTCGAAAAGAAGATGGCAAGGCACTATGCCTTAGGAAACAATATTGCAAGGGCCAAGCTCCAAAGAGCCCTTACAAATATTCAAGCCCCAAAGGAGGAAAAGGGAAAATAAAATCTTCACATCCTTGCTAATGCTTCCCTATAAGCATCCCAAACCTAATAAGTAAGGTAAATCAGAATTTTGGCACAATTTTGAAGATTTTGGATTTTTGTCTGCTTTGAAGGGCCAAAGGCGTAGTGCCAGTGGCGCTGTGCTATTTTTTAGGGCACTATTTTGAGGAATATTTTACATTTTTAGAATCCTTAGGCGAAGGAAATCATCCTCACAAAATTTCAAATCATTTGGAGAAAAACGGGTCCTCCAAAAGTGCCAGAAACACCCAAAAAATCACCTTTCTCCCCTATTTTCAAAGTTGGCACTGCGCCCTGAGAAGTCTTGGGATATTTCGTTTATGAGCAAGTAAATAAAGTCCAATCAGAAAACTAAAGGCTTTTTTGGAAAGTAGACTGGACAAGATTTCCAATGAGCTATCATGGAGTTCATTTGGGCACCTGGAAGGCCTCCAAATATTGGTTACAAAACAGGCTATTTTTCCTAGTGCTGGCGTTGTGCCCTTGAACCTTAGTGTTGCACCCTTGCAAAAAAGTCAACAAAACACATTTGGAGATATTTTGGAAGTTATTGAGGAGCCTCAAATTTAGTTTTTTTCCAAAGTTGGTTGAGGAGTTATTTTTGCATTTAATGAATTAGGATATTTGTGCCTTGGGCCTTGCATGGTCTCATAGGAAAAAAATGGAATTTATGAGTAATTAATGGTTTCTAAAACCCTAGTTATGGTTTTCATCCTCCCTTCTAGTTAAATAATGCATTGAGGCCTCATTATACATATTGGTTTATTATTGAGAATAATATCATAGACTTGAAGATTGAGGAGAAGTTCACTTTGGACTTTGTGGATGTCTTGATTTGCATGATAATGGAGCAAGCTCACCTATAGGATTCATGAACATAGTTAATGGTTATGTATTTCTTATTTATTGCTTCTTTTCTTATGTTATCATTTTGTTTCATCTTTCTCATGCAGTAGGACATAGATTTTAGGCTAGGAAATTTTGCTTAGATGCACCTTAGCTCTGTCTGTTTTCTATTGCTTGTATATTTTCCTCTGCTAGGTCAGATTATAGAATTCTTAAATGCTCTCTAGTTCCACTTATGCTTGTTTATGTTAAGAATGATTTAATGGATCCAATGTAAAATTATTTTATAGTTAGCCCTGCTCTTTGATGTAACTTAAACATTGTTTTTGAGATTTTTGGTTTGAATTATTGCTAATTAGGGTTTAGCTGAAGAGGTCTATGGTTTGCCCTACCATTTTGTTCATCTTAAATGGTTTCTTTGAAGGTCTTTGTAGTTTGATTAAGGAAATTAAGAGTTCCCTACTCTTTGATTATTACTATATGTTGTCTTAGATGTTTTTTTCGCTTGAAGGTGAAATCACTAGAAGAATTATAAGTTTTTTTTCCTTCTATGGTTCACTGGATTGTTGTCTTAATGTTTACTTGCTAGGGTTTGGTCAAATAAGTTATTGGTATGCCCTGTCTTTGGTTATTTCTTTATGAATAGTGATCTTAAAGGAAATTCTTGTTAAAGTATTTGTTAAAGGATTCTTAACTACCCTTTACACCTACTATGTTCACAATTTAATGTTCACTTCACTTACATAAGATTTTAGATCCATTTGGATTTGTTAGACTTTCCGTGTGATATACCCTTGACCTATTGTTGTACTTCTCAAGACATTTTGCAGACTCCATAGCCCAATGGTTTAAACCTCTCTCACTCTATCTTTTCTTCTTGAAAACCTACCCAACCAACCAAACAAACAAACAAATGCTAATCCTTATAACTAGCCTAAAATCAAAACCCTAAAATCAATCAAGTTCACATCTTACATACAAATATAGAGAAAGCCCTCTCTGAGTCTAGGAAGGCTAGGTCCTAGGACTCCAAAGACTGATTTGATGTTACCCCTGTACATTTGGTCTTGCCAACTTGACAAATTATGCGGACCTAACAATAGCAATCTACAAATATTTGGTGACTCACTTTTGGTCATCAATTGAGTAAAAGGAATCAATAGATCTTTTGGTCATCAATTGAGTAAAAGGAATTAAGAGATGCCAAAATAATTTTTTTTTTCCTTTTTTGGAATAGGTTATCATAATAAAATACCCATTTGACCTTTTTTCAATATGTCACATATACAAGGACCGGAACATGTATTTATAAGGCTTGTTTAAAGAGGGCATTGGACAAGCCCATGGGTAGCGGTTGATCCAGAAAGTCCATGAAGGTAAAAAAAAATAATTTTACCATAGGCCCTTTATTGATGGTGACCTCTCGAGCTCTCGTCCCAAAAGAGGCATTATGTCTCAAAACAATTTGCAGCATTTCAACCATCGCCACCAATACAACTACATCAATTTTTGCAAATACAACAGATGAAATGAAAAATTTGTAAATTGTGTAAATTTTTGGAAACTTGTGTGATGTATCGGTCCCTCAAAAGGGGAGTTTATGATGTTTATTTATAGATTTGATAAGTAGAGGATGATCCTTATATTTTTTTAGCTATTCAGGACCAACGAGCAAGGAATGCATGCATTCTGCAAAATATAATTTTTCATTTGTTAATGAAATTTATATTTTTTCTAAGGAAAATAAAAATAAAAAATCATAATCTAATTTAACACATTTAAATGAACTCTTTTTATGAGGAGTTGCAAATTTAAATAAATAAATGACTTAAAATTTATTTTCATACATTGATATTAACTTTATAACTCCCAACATATTTTTAATATATCATAAATAACAAACATAACACATGATTTTTGAATTGCCTCTACATCCCAATATTATAGTAATGTACAATGTATAGTAATGTAAAATATAAATTGAAAAATATAAAATGTAAAGTAATGTAAACTATAAAATGTAGTGTAAAGTAATTTAAATTGAAAGTGAAAATGCAATATAAAGCACACAGCTACCAATTTGATCATAACAAATTCGTAATTGATCTTCCTATAATGTAAAATTAACATATTATTGTTTCTTTAACATGTTATTCCTTATATATTAGTATTATATAATAATCAATAATATTGATTATTATTTATTTCATTATATTAAAATAATAATAATTTGCATTAAGAGTATTATTATATTAAACCTTATATGTATTATTGCAATTATTAATCACATGGATGTAGAACAGGCCTACCTAAAAGTTATAACATTGCTAGAGACCTACTTAAACCTATTAGCACACATACAAAAGGAAGGATATCCAAACTCTATCAAGCAATGATATCATTATATCAATAAAACTAAAAATATGTGCTAAAAGAAATTTTAATATCTTAATATAATGTTTTTATTTATAATTTTTTATTTTATTTATTTATATTCAAAATTATTATTTTTATTATATAAATAAATTATTACTTAAATTTGGTATCTTTATTTATATTTTTATATAAAATAGTAATATTATAACATTTTTATTAAAAACAATATTAGAATAAATATAATGATGATTTTCGATATGTTAGGATGATTGAGCTAAGAGG
Organism: Pinus albicaulis; assembly: GCA_034641835.2. Taxonomy (NCBI): domain Eukaryota; kingdom Viridiplantae; phylum Streptophyta; class Pinopsida; order Pinales; family Pinaceae; genus Pinus; species Pinus albicaulis. Next base: position 84,608,642 of record CM076569.1, read on the forward strand.
CTCATTCTACAACTCACTATGAGGCAATGTGTAATTGGGTCCATGCTCAATGTGGAATGTGGAGTTGAGATGTGTCCCTATTAAAATATAAGTAAAATATTCTCTAATAGAGAAGCAATGTTAGCTATAATAAAAAATAAAAAATAAAAAATATAATTTCATGCAAAGTAATTAGAAGTTAAAAAAATGTGAGTAAGATGTTTAAACCTTATACTTTTCAAAAACATTTCAACATTGGATTTAAGTAAACTATTTAAAGATCTATGCTAATGAGTTTATGTCAATATCAACTTCACACACACACACACACACACACACACACACACACACACACATATATGGAAAAAAAGTTAAAAGAAAACATTTTAATGTTGTATAGAATTAAATATTCAATGTCCAAAGAAAAAAATAATTAAAAGTTATAAAATAAAATAAAAAATACCAAGTAATTCCCAATACTAATAATAAGAGGAATATGTGTAGTTCATTCAATTATTAATATAAATTTCATATGTAACATTTAAAAATATTCATAATAAAAATAAAATTCAATGTGGGTTATCAACAAAATATTTTAATACAAACTATGTATAGATCTTTTTTAGATATAAGTTTATAGATCCTTTAGATTTTGATTCTTTTTTAGGTATATGTCTTTTTGTTTCAAATCCAAGAAAGAATTTTTGAGCATACAAGTTTAAATTATGTACTCTATGAAGCATTAAAATATATAATTTATACAATGAAAAAATATATAGGGAGAATTGCTAATTTATTGGAATTTAAAATTTTTCTTTCTAAGAGAAAATTGCATCTCAATAAATTTGATCTCTTTATACTTATATTCTTAAATTTTTTCTTAAAAAAAATCTATAATAATATTAATTAAATTAAAATAGTTTATTGAAAAAATAACAAAATGATTCATCACTTGTAATTACAAAATATGCACTTTGCTCAAATTTTTGTTTAATAAGGTGAATTGGATATGTATAGAGGAAAATTTTGTTTAATAGAGTGAATTGGATATGTATTGAGGAATTTGGAGAGACTTAAATGCCAAAGAAAATCAAAGGAACTCATTCAATAACTTGAAAAATAAAAATTAAACACAAACTGATTGCACTTATGGTGAAGTAGATATCTTAAAAGCTAATGTTTTGCAAAAGACTCTGGCAAAGTAGATATCTTAAAAGCCAATGTTTCGCAAAATACTCGACGAAATTCCTTCCACTTTGAATAAATAATTTACGTATATTCCTCAGGGGAAAATTGTTGATCTCTCACCTACCTTAATCTTTCTTTCGGTAAGTTGGGTAAGACTATATCTTCATTATCATGTCCAATACATATCAGGTCAATTGGGGCATGGATTTGAGCTAGTGACTTCACATCAAGGAGTGCCTTAACATAACACCCGATCACTATCTATCCAAGACCCCTTGAACTTATTTTCATCAATCTTATTGATAACAGCAAAATGAAATTAAAGATAAAATAAGTGCACTAATGGTTACTAAAATATATTAGATCATACTATTTTGAATAAATGGTGAAGGTTATCCTTCAGGCACCTTGGTATTTCACATATACACAAATTAATGCAGTGGTTGTTGTTAATAAATCCAATCAATTTATCGACAACTCCAAAATGAAATATGTAAAGTCAAAATTATTGCACCTATGGCTAAACAGAGACAATGTTTCAAGAAAAACTTACAAGACTTATCTTATCTTGAATAAACTTGTGATCCATCTACATAACTCAGCAAAAAAATTGACATCCAATAATTCAAACATCTTACTACTCCACATATGCACATAGTATTCAACTTACTAACCAATATAACTATAAAATTAAATAAAACGAAGAAATATTGCATCAATGGCCAAACAGAGATCATAAAAAGCCAATATTTTGTTTCAATTTGAATCAACTTGTGAACCATCTACATATTTTTCAACAAAATCTTTAGGTGCATCATTCAAACGTATACACATATAGTTAGTGCAGTAGTTGTTATTGCTCCAAATTGAAATAAAAGACAAAAATATGGTACCCATGGCTAAGTAGAGATCTTAAAATGCCAATGTTTTGCCCAAATTTATTCCACTTTGAATAAACTTATGAACCATTTACATATTTCTAAGAAAAAATGTTGAATCATCTAAATATTTCTAGGTAAAAATGTTGATATGCATCATTAAAACACCTAGCTTCACTACACATACAGTTAGTGTGATTATTATTATTATTATTATTATTATTTAATTTTATTATCATAAATAAATAAATAAATATAACATAATGGTGATTCTATCTCATCAAGTTATTGATAGTTCCAAAATGAAATAAAAGATAAACTATTGTACACATTGCCAAACAAAGATCTTGAAAAAAACCCACTTTGAATAAACTAGGTCGATGATTAAAACACATTCTTACTTCATAGATACACACTCAATGAGGTGTTTATTATTATTATTAACTCATAAAAATCCAATATTTAACTAAATATTTAACGAAATTCACTGCACCTTGAATAAACCCGTAAACCATATACATATTTTTCAGCATAAATGTTAAAGTACATCATTCCACTCCACACAATCACATAAATAATGAAATAGTTTTTATTATTATTATAAATAAAAGAAGAACAAAAAAACAAAACAATTTCACACCCATGGCGAATCAGAGATCTTAAAAAGCTAATGTTTCCCAAAAGACTTTTACAAAGAGCCAGAGATATTGGAAAGACTCGCATGGAGCCATAGGTCTTGAAAATTGAAAAATCCAAGCTTACAAAATTTGTTCTAACTTTGAAAAAAAAAATTCTTAATCATATACTACATATAGTTCTCAGCAAAAAAGCAAAAAAAAATTGAGGTGCATCATTCATTCAAACACCTTGCTACTCCACACATACACATAGTCAGTGCGGTGCAACCATTATTATTATGGTAATAGTAGGAGTATAGCACTGGTTCAGGAGCCTCCGAGGATATTCTTGATTCATTTAACTTCATGTGGACTGATGGCAAATGACTTGGCCAGAACTTCCCTGGGAATTCCCGGACGGGAATCGAAAGTGGCGGTGGGAAGGAGGAAGAAACCTGTATTTTGGCTGTTGAGCGCATTGATGGTAGTTGCCACCTTGTCTCCAACGTTTTGAGCGAAGTGCAAAGCACCCTTTGGAACCATGAACACATCGCCAGGTTCCAGCATTTTGTTGGTATAGTTCAAACACTCTAACATACTTGTAGTTATGTTGTGGTTAATATCGTAACTACTGAGTGCAGAAAAATGGTTATGATGAAGACCATTCTTCGCAACCTCATCCAAAGTTGAAGCCCAACAAACTTAAAACCAAATAGAAGGAGAAAACAATTGCAATCATTAAACATGACTTAGGTTCAGATTCATGAGATGAAACCAAGATTACAGAAATGGTTTTGAAAGGTAAGAACATAGAAAGCACTATTTATTCAAGTTTTTCTAATGTAACTCAAGATGATGATACAAGAATTGAACTCTTTCATATTAGAGTTGTTTCAAAACATACAAAAATATACTCACTATTTGATAGTGGTTCTCAAGCCAACTTGATTTCTAAAGAGTTAGTTAAGAGGTTAAATCTAGAAACTATTACACATCCATGACCTTAACCTTTAGGTTGGATATTCAAGAATGAAAACTTGTAGGTAACAAGGAAGTGCATCCTAAGGTTTGTAATCAATTAAAAAATTTGTTGACGAAGTTGAACTTGAAGTAGTTCCACTTAATATTTTAGGTATTGTTTTGGGAATTCCTTATCTTTATGATAGGAGGGAAATATTTCATCACCATCAGAATAAGTACCACTTGTTCAAGAATGTAAATGTGTATATAGTTAGAGCGCATAAGAAGAAGAGGAGTTTGTCTCGTATACATGTAGGACAAATGAAGAGAATACTGAATGCAAGTCAAAATTTGACTTTGTTAATGTTAAAGCATAGTGATGTTTTGAATGAGACCTTTCAAAAAGATGCATCAAATGAATAAGATGAGATGAGTGCATCTATGGCCATTACAACTAACGAGCTTTAAAAACCCTGTTAATTTTTTGAATCCAATAAATCCCTATAGTATTTTGGAAAAATTAGACATATGTCAAAAAAACCCCTCCAAAAAGTGAAAAAAAACGTACTACAACATATAATAAGTAATTCATACACATATATGTAAGGGTTAGCTCAACAGATAGTTGTCGACAGTGCAAGAATCTATCTACACTAGATCAAGGTAATATAATGATTAATACTTTAGCTTATCAAATACTTTAGGAAATTAAATATAAGTTACAAGAAATATTGAAAGCATGAAATATATTTAAAATGATTAATTAAGCACCTAATAAACCTTAAACATGAAATATGAAGTTCTTGTAGGAATAGATAGTATTCTTGGACTAGTGCAGGAATGAGGAGGTTTATGGAGATAAAACAGAGGTTAATGATTGTGGTTTTGTAATAGGAAGGGGTAAAACTAGAGCATTTCCACATACCAACAGTAATAACGCAAACATAAATACATGAATCTTTTCCTTGAGATAAACACACTATTTTAACACATTAAAATACTTTTGAGAGAACATTTCAACAATACACCAAAACACAATACAAACTAGAGGAAATTAGAGGTCTAAATTGGGATCAAAACAAAAATAAAAATAAAACATCAAGAGAGCCTAACCCTGAGGACATTGAGAATACTTGACCACATGACCTCTCATTAGGTCAACCCTAGAGGCTTATAAAAGTTAAGTTTTATTTTTTTACCATAATTTTATTTGACAACATTTAACACATATAAATCTCATCTTAAGTAAGATCTTGGTAATAACATTAAATATTTTTGAAATACTAAATATGAATTATTTTATAATACTAACAATAATCTAGTTTTAAGTTTAAGGTCAAGCTAGACACCAAATTGGTGCATGAGGTCCCTTGTCCATTTGCTCAATGATTTGACTGCTAAAGTCTACAAAGTTGTACATACTCTACATTGTAGATATTTAAACCTATAAATCCTATAAAAAATATTTAAATAATAATAATATATATATATAAATATAGATATATATATATATATATATATATATATATATATATATATATATATATAATATATATATATATATATTATACGTTGTAGTATATTTATTTTATTTTTTCTCCAATCCAAGTGTAGAGGGGGATTTCACAGTGTTGAATCTATTTATGCAGTCAAAAACCCATTTAAATAACAAAATATAAGATTTTAAAAAAAAATTCATAGAATTCTCACAAGAAACTTTAAAACTTAACATATTTAAACACTGCTAATTTTTAATATTAATTTAATTTATAAAATAATTAAATATTATTTATTAAAATTTATAAATTAAAATATGAATTCAAAGGGTTAGAAAGTTAACCATTAATTTAATCATTAAATCTAAATCTCATAAGCACACTAACAAACTTAGTAACAAACTTTTGGCCAAATTAAAATTTGGGCCCAAAAAAAACTACCAAAAACTTCAAAACATAATGTGTTTAAACAACGTCAAATTTTAATATGAATTTTATTTATGTGAATATTAATGTACATTAAATACTATTTATTTTAATTTATGTATAAGATATAAATTCAAGTTATGGAGATCCATTTAGAATGTTAATCATTAAACCTTGAAGAAATAACAAGTTTGATGGGTGAAGGCTTTATAGTCAAAGTATGGGAAGGTTTTTGAGATTGTTGAATTTATATATGCAATTAAAAACCCAATTTAAATAACACAAATCAAAAGTTCGCCACAATTTTTTTTATGGCCAAAAACTCTAAAACAATTCACATATAAACAACTCTCATAAATACCACTTCTAACTGAAATAATCTAGCAAATATCTCATTAGTTCAATATTTTTAAACACAAACCTAAATACCAAATATCTCATTTGTTTAATATTTTTAAACACAAACCTAAATACCACTTTTAACCGAAATAGTCTAACAAATATTTTAATATTTTCTTGCAAAAATTGTTTTAAATTTAAATATAAAAAGACTAAATCTAACGAACCCACAGTATCAAACTCGGTAACAAACTTCCAAAGATAGGAGTTAAGACTTGTGACATTTAGCTATAAATACAAGGATGTTAAGCATTGCAACGCAACATATGATATGCTCTCGAGTTCATTTGAGTAGTTGCCCTTTAGAGCTCGTTCGTTCTTAAAGTTGCAATGGGCGTAGCTGCACTCATCTCCTCTGCAGGCTGCATGGCCACTCATCTAGGGATCCTCCTCTTCTTCTTCTTGGCTCTTCCGATAATTATGATCAACGGAGATCCAGAGGCGTTGCAGGATTTGTGCGTGGCAGACACCAAGTCTTCCATTTCTGTGAACGGAGTGCAGGCGGCATGCCTGAATCCCTCTGAAGCATCCCCACAACACTTCATGACATCGGCCCTGCGCACGCCATCCAACACGTCATTCGATCCTTCGGGAGTGAACTTCTTTGTGACAAACATAAAGACGATGCCCGGCCTCAACACGCTGGGAATAGTCATGGCTCGCGTAGACATGGCTGTGGGAGGGATAGCAGCTCCACACCTCCATCCCAGAGCCACTGAAATTGTCTACGTGTTGCAAGGAAAAGTGCTTGCCGGCTTCTTGGAGTCCACTACCAACAGACTCTTCTCTCAAACGCTGGAACCTGGCGATGTCTTCGTGGTTCCAAAGGGTACCTTGCACTTCGCTCAAAACATTGGAGACAATGTCGCAACTACTATCAACGCCCTCAACAGCCAAAATCCCGGTTTCTTACTCCTTCCCACCGCCACTTTCGGTTCCCGTCCGGGCATTCCCGGGGAAGTTCTCGCCAAGTCATTTGCCATCAGTCCACAGGAAGTTGAACGAATCAGGAAGATCCTCGGAGGCTCCTGAACCACTGCTATACTCCTACTATTATAATAATAATAATCGCACAGCAGCGAGTCTGTGTATGTGTGGAGTTGCAAGGTATTTGAATGATGTACCTCAATTTGTTGTTTTTGTTCTGTTATAATAGTAATAATAATCGCATTGTACTAAGTGTGAGTGTTTACGTGTGGAGTAGCAAGGAGTTTGAATGTTAGCATTTGAATTTATTTTTGTCTTTGTTGTTGTTTTTTTTTTAAATTATAGGTAGGAGATTGTTAAGAAGGTTTTTTTTCAAAGTTAAAATAAATTTTGTAAGTATATGGTTTCGTATAAGAGTTTTTTCTGGAAACATTGGCTTTTTAAGATCTCTCATTCACTAGGCTTGTAATTGTTTTTTTTTTTTTTTTTTTAATATATAATAATAATAATAACAATTATTTTATTATTTGTGTGAATGTGTGGAGTAGTAAGATGTTTGAATGATGCAGTTTAACATTTTAGTTGAAAAATATGTAAATGGTTTAAGAGTTTATTTAAAGTGGAGTGAAATTTGTCAAATCTTTGGTGAAACATTGGTTTTTATGAGTTAATTATAATAATAACCGTATGTGTGAAGTAACAATGTGTTTGAATCATCATGCAAGTTTATTCAAAGTGGGATTTTTATCAAGATCTTTCTTTGGCCATGGGTACAATAGGTGGTTCAACATTTTCTCTTAAAAATATGTAAAAGGTTCACAAGTTTATTCAAAGTGGAATAAATTTAAGCAAAAAATATTGGCATCTTAAGATCTCTACTTAACCATGAGTACCATCTTTTTGTCTTTTATTTCATTTTGGAGTAATAACAAGTACTGCATTGACTGTGTGTATATGTGCCAAGTAGCAAGGTGTTCGAATGATGCACCTCAACATTTTGTTGAAAAGTATGTAGATCGTTCACAAGTTGATTGAAAATGAACATTTTCTATGTAGATCGTTCACAAATTGATTGAAAATGAAATGAAATTTTTATGATTTCTGCTTGGCCATGGATGCAATCATATTTTTTTTATTTCATTTTAGAGTTAAGTTGAATACTTTTTGTATATATGGAATAGTAAAATGTTTGAATGATTATATGTCAATGTTTTTGTTGAGTTATATAAATGGTTTATAAGTTTATTCAAAATAAGGTCAATATTTTTGTTGAGTTATGTAAATAGCTTAAAAGTTTATTCAAAATAAAATCAATATTTTTATTGAATTATGTACATGACTTTATGTTGATAAAAATAAATCATTATTATATTATATCCATTTATTTATTATAATAAACTTATCATATTATATCTATTTATTTACTATAATAAAATTAAAATAATAATAGATGCAATGACAAGTTGTGAGGGATCAACATTTTTCCTGAGTATTATACGTAATTCTTTATTCAAAGCGGAATGAATTTCGTTAAGTCTTTCGCGAAACATTGGCTTTTAAGATATCTACTTCGCCCACTGCAATCAGTTTGTGTTTAATTTTTATTTTGCGGTTGTAAATAAGTTAATGGCGTTTGAAAGTTATTAAGGACTTCCTTTGATTTTCCTTGGCATTTAAGTGTCTCCGAATTCCTCCATACATATCCAATTCACTCTATTAAGCAAAAATTCCTCCATACATATCAAATTCACTGTATTAAACAAAAACTCCAGCAAATTGCATAAATGGACTTTTTTTAATAAAGCATTGGTTTTTTCTTTCTCTAAAAAAAACAAGTGAAAAAGATCAAAATTATTTAGATGCAATTTTTTCTGAAATACTAAATTTGAAAAAAAACAAATTACATCTCTTCAGTCCATGATAAATCCCAATAAATCAATAATTTTCTATGTATTTGTTGAAAATATTGAAGTCACCTGCAAACCCCGTGCAGGTAGAAACATAGTACAACAGGGGAAGTAGAGGTTGAGTGCGCACCACTGTGCATTTAACAAAGTTTAATGGAGTTGTAAGAATGAATTTATGATTTATGGCCGCAGCCGACTTTGCAGAGGAATTCAAGAAAATCATGGTTCAACCACGCAACAAAAGTTTTATTAAAGAAAAGTATTTTCGGGTGTAAAAGCCCTCACCAACCAACGAACGAAGTTTTTGTTAAACGCGCCAAGTTTTTAAACTTATGAATGGGCCAAGTATTTTTTGTGGTACCCACCAGTTTTAATCCATTGCAGAACTTGCAATGCGATGTGGTCCCCACCACCATCGCACATCGCAATAGCCATATGTTAGTGTCTTGTTGATATGAAGTTCCGAAGTGATGCGATGTTGCGATATCACACATCGCATATTGCAAGGGAAAAATGCTTATGCCACCACAAATAGATCATCGCCGATGTTGCGATGCGATGTGGTCCCTACCACCATCTCAATCGCTCATCGCAAATATTCATACCACCGCAACCATTCCGCTCATCCGTTCGCCAATCTGCCGATGTGATATCGCCGATGTCGCTCATCACACATCGCATATCGCTTCGCCAATGTTCAAACTGTCCGCAACCATTTTTCCACCGATCTCCAATGCGCCGATGTGGTCCCACTGCTACGTGGACCAATCATAGCGTTTCATCGTTCGTTTTTTCCATGACGCCATTAACCACTTTCGGTACGCGAATTTTTCATAGAATTGGGTTCATAAGCTGTTTGAGTTCCGCGGGCCCCAGCAGTTGGCCAATCACAAGCCATTCATGCTCGTTTTGACCCTGCTGACATAAGGGCGTTCTGTAACGCGAAAAATTTTGCAATGCAATTTGTAGAAGGTTTGAAGTCCGAGTTAAAATTTCTTTGTTTTTTATTAAACGTAGTGTTACGTGGGCAGTGTAAGGTTTCCAAAAGAATAGATGGGTTCCTTTGCAGTTGACCGAACCATCGCACGATGACCAATGATCGATGGTGGAGGATCACTGCGGTAGCACAACAAAGATATATTGTACTCGCAGAGGAGTGCCTCCGCAGGGACCCACACAAGGGTTTCGCATATATATTTTTAAATGTTTTGTTTTATTTTTTTATAATGCCGTGCCATATAAAATGAAAAGGCCCAAAGGCTTATGTAATAGATGAGAGAACACTGTGTAGTGTGAAAAATCCCGCATGCAGAAAAAAGACACAGTGAAGACCACAGAGCACTGTATGTGTGATTTTTAAGAGACGGAGAGAAGATTTGTGAGCATTGCGTTTGTAGTAGTCAGACACATTTTTCTTGTAATCCCACACGGTGGAAGAAATTTTATTTTGTAATGCTTTTTTGTTAATAAAATAGAAGAATTTTTATGCCATCTCTGTCCAGCATTTCTCTGTGTTAAAGGAGGAGAATTTTTATTCTCCCTGTGTGTTCGAAATATTAAGAAATTCCAACATGGTATCGAAGCTAATCCAGGCTCTTTGAAGGTGTTAAAGAAGCTGAAGGAAGAAGGAAATTTGTTGCAGCAGTTCTCGAGCAGTGTGAAGGCTCAGCAGAAGTTAAAGTCCAGGTATTTCTAAAAAAAAAAAGAGAGTTTTGTTTTATTTAAAAGAGTGCAGTCCTCAGAGAAAGAGTTTGTCTTTTAAAGAAGGAAAGACAGTTTGTTTAATAAAAGCACAGTCAATTTTATTTCATAGTTTAGTTTATAAGTTATGGCTGGACCAAGTACCAATATGAGTATTGGAAATACTCAGCTCCCACAATTTAATGGGAAATTTTTTTATTATTGGGCAATTACCATGAGAGCCCTGTTTTCCTCCCAGGATCTATGGGAATTTGTAGAAGATGGTTTTGATGAACCAGTTGATGAGCAAGCTTTCAATGCCTTAACACAGACAGAGAATGATCTATTGAAGAGCAATAGGAAGAAGGACTGTAAAGCCCTCTTCTATCTCTATCAAGAAGTACATGAGAGTGTGTTTCCAAGGATAGCAGTAGCTAAGAGATCCAAGGATGCATGGGATACTCTTAAGATAGCCTATCAAGTTATGGAGAAAGTGAAGACAACAAAACTACAATTGATGAGGAGAGATTTTGAAACTTTTTGTATTAAAGAGTCTGATAAAATAGACTCATTCTTCACACATGTGACTGGGATGGTCACATAGATAAGGTCTCATGGAGAAACACTTGAAGAAAGAAGGATTTTAGAGAAACTATTGAGGAGCCTACCCTCAAGGTTTGATGTTATTGTAACCACCATTGAAGAGACAAAGGATCTCTCAAATTTCACAGTTGATGAACTTCATGCATCACTAATGACTCATGAACAAAGATTGGAAATATTAGTAAACCCGTCTTTAGAGCATGCCTTCAAGACCCAGATGCATTTTGGAAGAGGAAAAGTTCAAGGCAGAGGAAGAGGAAGAGGCAGAAGTGAAAACAAAGGAGGAAGAAACAACCCTTCACATACACATGGAAGGAGCAGCAATCAGAATCAAAGCCAAGGCCAAAGTAGTATCCAGCAAGGTGGACATCAACATGCTCATTGAAAAAGTTATGGCAAATCCAATGTCCAATGTCATTATTGCAAGAAATATGGGCACTATGCCAATGAATGTAGGAAAAAGAAAAATGACAAGAATAATAGGCAGAATGAAAATGTAGCAAGAGAAGAAAAGATCCCAAAGAATGTGTTGTTAACATTTAATGTAGCACAAGATAGGCAGGATGATGTATGGTTCTTAGATTCAGGTTGCAGTAGTCACATGACTGGAAACATAGCAATGTTTTCCAATCTTGATGAAGATGTTAAATATGAAGTAACAACTGGAACTGATACTAATATTTCTGTCAAGGGAAAAGGCAGAGTAAGTATCCGTGCAAGAAATGGAGAGCGGAAATTTGTGCCAGATGTATACTATGTTCCTAGCTTGAAATGTAATCTTTTGAGCATTGGGTAGCTCATTAACAAAGGTTACAATGTATTCTTTAAAAATGATGTGTGCACAATAATGGGCATACCTCCAAGCAAGAAGGTTATTGTAGAAGTGCAAATGGCCAGCAATAGAATGTTTCCAGTGAAGCTCAATACAGACTTGAAGGGAAAGAGAAATAATGTAGAAGCTGTAACTCAAGAAGTCTTTCAAAAGGAAGTGAAAAATGAGAATTGGTTATGGAATTTGAGATTTGGACATCTCAATTTCAGAGGTCTGAATTTTTTGCACAGAAAAGGAATGGTAAGAGGACTACCATTAATTGATAAACCAGACAACCTATGTGAATGCTGCATCTTGGGAAAACAACACAGAGAAAACTTTCCATTAGGAAAGAGCATAAGGGTAAAATCACCCTTAGAAATTATCCATTCAGATTTGTGTGGGCCAATGAAAACATCATCAGTATCAGGCAACAATTATATGTTGACCTTCATTGATGATTTCACTAGAAAGATAAGGTTTTATTTCTTGAAATATAAAATGAAGTGTTTGAAAAGTTTTCCACTTTAAAGCTCTTGTAGAGAAAAAAAGTGGGCAGCATATCAAAGTCCTAAGAACGGATAGAGGAGGGGAGTACATCTCAAAATAATTTCTGCATTTTTGCAGAGAAAACAACATACACAAACAATTTACAACAAGGTACACACCGCAGCGAAATGGTGTTGCTGAAAGGAAGAATCGAACCATCATGGAAATGGTGAGAAGTATCCTAAAGAAAAAACATTTTCCAAATGAGTATTGGGCAGAAGCTACAAATTATGTAGTATGTATTTTGAATAGATGCTCAACAAAAGTAGTATGAACATAGTTTCAGAAGAAGCGTGGAGTGGCAGAAAATAGGGAGTCACCCACATGAGAGTTTTTGGGTGTGTGGTTTATGCACACATTCCAGATTAGCTGAGAAATAAGTTGGACAGTAAGGGGGAGAAGTGCATCTTCCTTGGATACAATGAAGAATCCAAGGGATATAGATTGTATAACCCATCCACAAAGAAATTTTTTATAAGCAGAAATGTGCAATTCATAGAATAAGAAGCATGGGATGGAAGCATTGAGAAAATAGTCAATGTTAAAAGTTGTTTGTCTCATGATGAAGATGAGGAATATGTGGCTGAAAATAGCACCTCATCGGGAGCACCTCCTCCACCAACACAAGGACAGGAAGGAACACCTCAAGCAGGAGTAAGAACACCCTTGAGAAGAAATGAGAGTGCTTCTCAAAGCACACCACATGGAGAAGATTTGAGTGCTTCTTTAAGCACAGTTGCACCAAATGAAAGAGGAACCAGATCCAGAAATTTAAATGAAATCTATGAGCAAGGAGCAGCAAATGAAGTATGAACTCTTTATTTGGTTTATGTTAGATCCCTATATCACTAGTATAGTCCCTTATTACTGTTAGTGTAAACCCCTTATTGTTATTATTGTACCCTTGTAACCCCCATTTTGTTATTATTGTGCCCTTAAATTATTATTGTTAGGTCAGCTAGGATTACATTGTGGCCCACTAGGATTACATTATGGCCCCATGGACTCCTATATATAGAAAGGAGGTTTTGTAAATCGTATCATCCAAGAATTGTTCATTTATGTAATGTATTGGAGGTTTCCCCCTCGAAGTGGCTTATTTCTAAGGCGTTGATATCTCTTTTCTTCTATTTTTGAAGCTGGTTACACAACATTTGGTATCAGAGCTTTGGATTCTAGGGTTTCGCTGCTCCAAACAGGTCATCGTGGAATTTTCGCTATAACATTTTTTCTACAAAGTTTCAGAAGCTGAAATGTTTAGGGTGTGAAGCTGAAATCCTGAGGAAGATTTTTTAAAAATTTCAGAGCTTTCTTCGCAATATTTTATAAGATATGATCTGTGGAAGTTAGGTCTTTTTTCAAGCTCCTAAACAGGTCATCGTGGAATTTGCGCTATAAATTTTTTTCTACTGAGTTTCAGAATCTGAAATTTTTATGGTGTGAAGTGGAAATCCTAAGGAAACTCTTCAAAAAATTTCAGAGCTTGGTTCACAATATTTTTAGAGATATGATCTATGGAAGGTAGTGATTTTTCAGGCTCCCGAATTTCATCTCAAAAAGGTGATCGTGGGAAAATTTCAATAACTCTCTCTCTGAGCATCGGATTGGAGTGTCGTAAAAAGTGGTCGCAATTAAACGGACTGTAGTTTCTTGGCTATAGATTTTAGAGTTTAAGGATGAAACAGTGACATGTGGCAAGTCGTACAAGTTCGCTATAGTCCATAATTAGGTCATTGTGGGAGATTGGACATAACTTTGTCTTGGAGAATTCAAATCAAGTCAGACCTGTGGCATTTAGAAGAGAATTCAGAGGGATACTACAGTGCTGAATTTCAGATATTGAAGAGCCATAATCACAGAGATAATGCAATTTCAATGTCGAGCTCCTCAAAAGCAAGTAAAAGGTGTGTATTTTTTTTTCCAAATTGCATAAGTCTTGTTTGAAGAATCAAGTTGAATTGATTGCAAGGGAATATTGTAGAATAGATATCAGTATTGGATTATAAAATGGCCCCTAAAAATAATTCAACACCCATTAAGCCTTTGGAAATCTCTACTATGACTCATGAAGATGAAGAATGGCAACATGACATATCAAAATTACAAGAGCAAGTGCAATAAATTTCGCTCTCGCAAAGAGAAACAAAAAATGACATGGAAGTTTTGAAGAAAGGCGTGGAAACTAAGATGGATGGTTTGAAGAAAGGCATGGAATCTAAGATAGATGGCATGGAATCTAAGATTGATGGCATGGAGGCTGGCATGGAATCTAAGATGGATGACATGGAAGCTAAGATTGATGAGAAAATGGAAAACATGAAGAATGTTCTAAAAGAAGACATAGAATTTTTGACAAAGTTGATACAAGAAATGTTTCCTAATGGTGAAAAGATAGTAGAAGAACCTCATGATGAGAACAAAATAAATGTTAATCGTGATTTCATAAACTCTAATGTTGGTAGGAAGAACCACCATATTCCAAAAATGGATATGAGGAAGTTTGATGGAAAGGATCCTGTAACATGGATACTACAGATGGAGCAATATTTTGATCTCCATAATGTGCAAAACACACAAAAGGTACGCATTGCAACTTTCCATTTAGAACAAAATACATTTGTATGGTATCGATGGCTTTGCTCCCGTAAAAAAATTGTCACTTGGTCAATTTTTACGGAGGAAATGATAGCACATTATGAGGATACAAAGAGCAACACCTTCTTTAGCCAATTGATAAATCTCAAACAAAAGGGTTTAGTGAGGCAGCACATTGAGGACTTCCAAAAATTGAATATAAGGGTAACTGATATTCCAGAGGAACACAGGATTGATCTCTTCATAGGCACTTTAAAGGATAACATCCAACATGAAGTTCGCGTTTTGGAACCTGATTCATTGGAGAAGGCATTCGGGTTGGCAAGAAAAGTTGAATGTAAAATTATGGCGACAAGGAAGCCTACCACTCAATTCTATAAAGAAGGAAGTGTTGCTACGCCTAGATTTCCATAACCTACAAGGTTGACACCACAACAATTGGAAGAAAAAAGAGCAAAAGGGCTTTGCTACAGTTGTGATAGCAAATACACTAAAGGTCATAAGTGTGCTGAAAAGAAATTATTTTACATAGATTGTGAAGAAGAAGAAGAAAATGAACAAGAAGAGGATATACACCAGGAACCGGCCCTAAAAGAGGAAGAAATGAATCCGACCATATCATGTAATGCACTGGCAGGAATTACCACTCCTCAAACTCTCAAGATAGCAGGACAGATCAAGAAGAAAAAGGTAATGGTGTTGATTGATTCAGGTAGCACCCATAATTTTATTCATTGTAAGGTAGCCAAGGAATTAAATTGTTTCCTATACCCAACACCAGAATGCCAAGTGATGGTTGCAAATGGAGGAACTATAAATTGCTCTAGGAAATTCCATAATATCAAGCTAACCATGGGGGAATATGTATTGACTAGTCCAATGCTTTCCATTCCTATGGGAGGTGCTGATGTTGTACTAGGAGTACAATGGTTACAATCTTTGGGGACGGTAGCTTTTAATTTTCAAGAAATTTTCAAGAAATTTTTTTCAGAAGGAAAGGAAGTCGAATTACGGGGTATTGCGGGGAAGCCAGGAAGGATAATAAGCTCTAATGTCATGACAAAGCTTCTAAAGAAAGAACAGCGATGCGTAATTGCACAATTATGCTCACTAGAAGTTCCAACATCAAAATCATCTATTTCTATAGATCTCCAACAAGTCTTGGACAATCATTCCAAGGTGTTTGAAACTCCCAAAGGACTCCCACCTATTCGTGATCATGATCATGCTATTCATTTGATTCCAGGAAGTATTCCTCCAAACATCAGGCCTTATAGATATCCTTACTTCCAAAAGAGCAAAATTGAACATATGATTGCAGAAATGTTAGAGGCGGGTATAATTCAACCTAGTCAAAGTTCTTTCTCTGCTCCTGTAGTATTGGTACACAAGAAGGATGGATCATGGCACATGTGTCCGGATTATAAGGAGCTCAATAAACTCACCATTAAAGATAAATTTCCCATTCCTGTGATTGATGAATTATTGGATGAATTACATGGAGCAATTTATTTTACCAAGTTGGATCTTCGTTCAGGATATCATGAAATTAGAATGAAGACTGAAGATATTCCAAAAACAACATTTCGAACTCATGAGGGTCATTATGAATTTTTGGTCATGCCTTTTAGCCTTACCAATGCACCTTCTACATTTCAAGGGTTGATGAATTCCATTTTCAAACCCTTCCTTAGAAAATTTCTGCTAGTATTTTTTGATGATATACTAATCTACAGCAGGTCTTGGAAGGATCATGTTGAACATGTTGACAGGGTGCTCAAACTATTGCAGGAGAAACAATTATATGAAAAAACATCAAAATGTTTCTTTGGAGTACAAGAGGTGGAATATCTGGGTCATATTATATCTCACGAGGGTGTTAAAGTAGACCCTAACAAAATTAAAGCCATTAAGGAATGGAAAGTCCCCACAACCATAAAGCAGTTGCGAGGATTTCTCGGGTTAACAGGGTATTATTGCAATTTTGTTAAGAATTATGGGAGAATAGCAGCACCTCTAACAACATTATTGAAGAAAGATGCATTTTCATGGACTCCTGAAGCAACTAAGGCCTTTGAACATCTTAAAGAGGCAATGTGCCTAGCACCAGTCTTAGCTACGCCAGACTTCACAAAAACCTTTCTTGTGGAATGTGATGCCTCAGGAAATGGAATTGGTGTTGTTTTAATGCAGGAAGGAAGACCCATTGCTTTTGAAAGTCGTCCAATCAAAGGAAAGTATTTACAGAAACCTATTTATGAAAAGGAAATGTTAGCAATATTGCGTGCACTAAAGAAATGGAGAACTTACCTAATGGGAAGACACTTCAAGGTAAAAACTGATCATGATAGTCTTAAACACTTTTTGGAACAAAGACTATCTTCAGAAGAGCAGCAAAAATGGGTCACAAAGATGTTGGGTTATGAATTTGAGATAATCTACAAAAAAGGAAAGCTTAATGTTGTTGCAGATGCACTCTCAAGAAAGAATGAAGAGGTGGAAACATTGCTTTGTGCCATTTCTATTATCCAACCAGATTGGATAACTGAAGCAAGAGATGAATGGAAGAAGGACAAAGATGTATGGATACTCATTCAAAAGTTGCAGCAAGATCCTAGTACATCTGATACATTTAGTTGGAAAAATCATTCCTTATGGTACAAAGATCGCTTATATCTTTGTAAGAATTCCCAACTAAAACAAAAGATTCTTCTGGAATTGCACACTTCTCCTTTAGGAGGACACTCAGGATTTTTAAAAACTTACCACAGGGTGAAGAAAGAATTTTTTTGGGATGGCCTTAAATCTGATATTCGAAAGTTTGTGACGGAATGTTTGGTTTGCCAGCAGAATAAAGTGGAAACAATTAAGACCCCAGGACTTCTACAACCTTTATCCATTCCAAGTCAACGTTTGGAGGAGATTTCAATGGATTTTATCACAGGTTTACCTAAGTCCGAAGGAAAGAGTGTCATCATGGTGGTAGTTGATAGACTTACCAAGTATGCACACTTTTGTGCATTATCTCATCCATTTAAAGCAAATACAGTTGCTACTACATTTATGGACAAAATTAAAAAGCTACATGGAAGCCCAAGGGTTATTGTGAGTGACAGAGATCCCATTTTTACTGGAAATTTTTGGACGGAGTTATTTTCTTGTTTGGGTACTCAATTAGCTCATAGCTCAACTTATCATCCTCAATCTTATGGTCAAACTGAGATAGTAAATAAATGTTTGGAAGGATATCTTCGTTGTTTTGTATCTGATAAACAAACACAATGGGTCAAGTGGTTACCTCTCGCTGAATGGTGGTATAACACTTCCTTCCATCCTGCAGCAAAAATGACCCCATTTATGGCACTTTATGGATATCATCCACCATCGATCACATCATCTTTAAGGGAAAATTTGAAGTTTCAAGCAGTGGAAGATCACATCGAGCATCAGCAAGAAGTTCTCCAACTCTTAAAGGATAACCTGAATTTGGCACAGAATCGAATGAAAGAACAGGCGGATCAACATCGTAGCGAGAGAAGTTTTGATGTAGAAGATTGGGTATTTTTACGGCTACAACGATATAAACAAATGTCCCTCAAGCAAGCAAAGAAGGATAATAAATTATCGCCAAAGTACTATGGTCCTTACAAGGTGTGGCAAAAGATTGGTACTATGGCATACAAATTGGAGCTTCCTGCTTCTTCGCGAGTACATCCAATTTTCCATGTTTCATGCTTAAAGAAGGTTATCGGTGAAAATCTTCCAGTTCAAACAATATTACCAGAACTTGATGAGGAAGGAAAAATCATATTGGAACTTGAAGTGGTCATGGAAACAAGAACTCGACAACTACGGAATCGATCAATTTCAGAGTATCTCATCAAGTGGAAGAACTTACCCACTGAAGATTCTACATGGGAGGATGAGAATTTTATACAGAAGCACCCAGAGCTACTCAAGCGTTGAGGACAACACTTTTTTGAAGCAGAGGGGCATGTTAGGTCCCTATATTACTAGTATAGTCCCTTATTTTTGTTAGTGTAACCCCCTTATTGTTATTATTGTACCCTTGTAACCCCCATTTTGTTATTATTGTGCCCTTAAATTATTATTGCTAGGTCGGCTAGGATTACATTATGGCCCCATGGACTCCTATATATATAGAAAGGAGGTTTTGTAAATTGTATCATCCAAGAATTGTTCATTCATGTAATGTATTGGAGGTTGCCCCCTCGAAGTGGCTTATTTCTAAGGCGTTGATATCTCTTTTCTTCTCTTTTTGGAGCTGGTTTCCCAACAGTTTATATTGTCATGTTGATGATCCTATTCATTTTGAAGAAGCTATAAAAGATAAGAAATGGATAGAAGCTATGGATGAAGAAATAAAAGCCATGGAGAAAAATAAAACATGGGAGTTGGTTGATCTCCCAGAAGGTAAATAAGTGATTGGAGTAAAGTGGGTCTACAAGACCAAAAGCAATGTTGAAGGTAAGATTGAAAGGCACAAGGCCAAACTTGTTTTCAAAGGCTATAAGCAGCAACATGAAAGAGATTATGAAGAAAATTTTGCACCAGTTGCAAGAATGGAAATAGTGAGAGCAGTGCTATCCATAGCAGCACAAAACAAATGGAAGGTTTATCAAATGGATGTAAAATCAGCATTCTTGAATGGAGTTTTAATGGAAGAGGTTTATGTTGAATAACCTCTAGGCTATGATAAAAAGGGCCAAGAGCACAAAGTTTGCAGATTGAAGAAAACTCTTTATGGGCTGAAGCAAGCACCAAGAGCATGGTACAGTAGGATAGATTCCTATATACTGGAGAATGGGTTTGAAAAATGTGAAGGAGAACCCACATTATACATCAAGGAGAAATATGGTAAGATGCTCATTATTGTTTTATATGTTGCTGATTTGATATTCACAGGTAATGATGATTACCTCATTGAAAATTTTAAAACATTCATGAAAGATGAATTTGAAATGACTGATATGGGATTGTTGAGATACTTATTAGGAATAGAAGTAGAGAAAAATGAAAATGAGATTTTTATTTCTCAAGCAATGTTAATGAAGTTTTCGAAATATTTAATATGCAGGATTGCAAGGCAGCAATTACTCCCATGGTAATGGGATTGAAACTTAGCAAAGATGACAGCAGCAAGGATTTTAATCCTAGTTTGTACAAGAGTATAGTTGGCAGCCTCATGTATTTGACTACAACTACACCTGATATTATGCATGTTGTTAGTTTGATTTCCAGATTTATGGAAAGGCCAAAAGAAGCACATTGGCAAGCAGCAAAAAGAATTCTAAGGTATGTGAAAGGAACTAAAAGGTATGGAATTTTATATACTACCTCAGAAAATTCCGAATTGATTGGATATACTGACAGTGATTGGGATGGAAGTATTGATGACTGGAAAAGTACTTCTGGTTGTGTTTTTCATATGGGTTCAGGAGCTATTTCATGGGATTCTAAGAAACAGCCAATTGTGGCGTTGTACACAGCAGAGGCAGAGTATGTGGCAGCTACAGTAGCAACATGTCAAGTAGTGTGGATGAGAAGAATGTTGAGGAATTTATGTTAAGAATAGGTAAAAGGGACAGTGATTTATTGTGACAATAGCTCAGCTATTGCATTGTCAAAGAATTTTGTGTTTCATAAAAGAACAAAGCACATAGATTCCAAGTTTCACTTCAGGGAATTGGTGAACAATGGAGAAATTGTTTTTCAGCATTGTAGAATAGAGGAGCAGTTTGCAGACATTCTGACAAAGCCATTGGGGAAAAAGAGTTTTGAGTATTTGAGGAAATTCTTGGGTATGACAGATAACCCAGCAAATGACTTTAAAGGGGAGTGTTGAAAATATTAAAGCCACCTGCAAACGCCGTGCAGGTAGAAACAAGGGAAGTAGAGGTTGAGTGCGCACCACTGTGCATTTAACAGAGTTTAATGGAGCTATAAGGATGAATTTATGGTTTATGGACGCAACCGAATTTGCAGAGGAATTGAAGAAAATAGTGGTTCAACTGTGCAACAGCAGTTTTATTAAAGAAAAGTATTTTCGGGTGTAAAAGCCCTCACCAACCAACAAACAAATTTTTTGTTAAATGAGCCAAGTTTTTAAACTTATGAATGGGCCAAGTCTTTTTTGTGGTCCCCACCAGTTTTAATCCATTGCAGAACATGCAATGTGATGTGGTCCCCACCACCATCGCACATCACAATAGCCATATGTTAGTGTCTTGTGGATATGAAGTTCCAAAGTGATGCGATGTTGCGATATCGTACATCGCATATCGAAATGGAAAAATTCTTATGCCACTGCAAATAAATCATCGCCGGTGTTGCGATGCGATGTGGTCCCTACCACCATCACAATCGCTCATCGCAAATATTCATACCACCGCAACCATTCTGCCATTAGTTTGCCAATGCGCCAATGTGATATTGCCGATGTTACTCATCGCACATCACATATCGCTTCGCCAATGTTCAAACCATCCACAACCATTGTTTCGCCAATCGGCAATGCGCCGATGTGGTCCCATTGCTACGTGCACCAATCACAACATTTCGCGTTCATTTTTGCCATGATGCCATCAACCACTTTTGGTCCGCGGGCCCGAGCAACTGGCCAATCACAATTCGTTCGCACTTGTTTTGAGCCTGCTAACGTAAGGGCATTTTGTAACGCAAAAAAGAATGCAATGTAGTTTGTAGAAGGTTTTTAAGTCCGGGTTAAAAGTTCTTTATTTTTGATTAAACGTAGTGTTACGGGGGCAGTGTAAGGTTTTAAAAAGAACAGAGGGGTGCCTCCGCAGTTGACCAAACCATCGCACGATGACCAGTGATTGACGGTGGAGGATCATTGTGGTAGCACAACAAAGATCTATTGTACCCGCAGAGGAGTGCCTCTGCAGGGACCCACAGAAGGGTTTCGCATATATATTTTTAAATTTTTTGTTTTATTTTTTTATAATGTCGCGCCATATAAAATGGAAAGGCCCGAAGGCTTATGTAGTAGATGAGAGAATGTTGTGTAGTGTGGAAAAGCCTGCAGGCAGAGAAAAACATAGTGAAGACCAGAGAGCACTGTATGTGCAATTTTTAAGAGACAGAGAGAATATTTGTGAGCACTGCGTTTGTAGCAGTCAGACACATTTTTTTTGTAATCCCACATAGTGGAAGAATTTTTTTTTTTGAAATGTTTTGTTGTTAATGAAATATAAGCATTTTTATGCCATCTCTATCTAGCATTTCTCCGTTTTAAAGGAGGGAAATTTTTATTCTCCCTGTGTGTTCGGAATATTCAGAAATTCCAACAATATTTTCTTTATATAGTTTATATATTTTAATGTGTACATAAATTAAACTTATATTTTTTTATCCTTTAGATGCTTCTGGAATATTACTATTACTAATTATCAAATATTTTCCATGTTTTATGAATCTGTTGGTTGTCAATGAATTCCTTCGGGTTTGGTGCACTTGCAACTGCCAAGTTACTAATTGATAGAAAATCCAATCTGGAGTGGGTGAGGCTGGGGGACAAGCGTTCTAATTTCGCTATGTTGTTCTTGTCATAAATTCTATTCTTTTTTATGACTTTCAATATCCAGCAGTGACGCATTGGTGTACTAAGGATTGCCTTCATTCTATCCATTTCTCTGTGTTTTGAAGCCACATACTCATGGTTGGGATTTAAATCCCTTCTCACACTACTGTGTATAGTTATCGTGGTTATTTTAGCCACTTGTTACACTCACACTCACACTCCCATAGACCCCGCAACATTCATCACACTCCCATAGACCCCGCAACTTACGAAATTTGTCACGGGAATTCTACATCCCTTCACTGAATACAACTGCATGCCTAGAATTTTGCGTGTTAATGTTCACACTCATTGTAAAGGCTTTCTCTTTGACAGTTTTTAAGAGATTTATTTACTTTGAATTATAGTTAGACATTGAGTTAAATGCTACTCTTATTACTACTGTTTAATGTATGCAACGATGTCCTTTTCTTGATTACTGACTGGTTAATGTATGCAACCATGTCTTTTTCTTGAGCTATTCTTATTACTGCATATCTTAAAGGTTAAGGCATAAAACCATTTTCTTTTATTGATTCACTTGAAGGCTACTCTTATTACTGCTGGTTAATGTATGCAACACACATTTAGGTGAATGAGAAATTAACTATATTATTTCTTGAAAAAAGTTAAATATGTTTTTGCATTAGACATGTTTTAATTCTAGTTACTGTGGTATATATGATCTATCTCTATCTTGCTTAATATTTTATTTCAATTCATTTCTTTGAAAAGAATATGCTCTTATTATATTTATCTTCTTGGTGAAGAGAATACTAATATCTATTTTCTTGATTATTTGGAAGGAACATGTTTGGTATTATAGATTTCTTGAAATGATTAAGAAAAAATACTATGTTAATTTTCTTGAAAATAATAATCTCTTACAAATATTTGCATGGCTAGATGAATTGTGTTGCCTAGCTTTATGCATAAAATATGGTTATTTATGATAATTTTTTGAAAACAAAAGCATTAGAAAGAGAAGAATGAGGAAGTTGCATGTAGAGATACAAAGAAACTAGGTTATGTAGAAATACAAAGAAATTTGTAAATACTCATAAAAAGAGTTCATATCAATCTGTTAAATTGGTTCATGAATTTTTATTTTTATTTTCGTTAAAAAAAATTATTTTTTCATTAAAAAATGAACAATTATATTTTGTATAATGCATGTGTTAGCACTAAAAATCTTAATGGTGTAATCGCCATTGTGTCATTGTTTTCAAAAATTTTAATGCCCTAGTACATGTCCAAGTTTGAGTCATTTCCAACAAAGGTGAAAAAGAGTCCCAACATCAAGGTATTTTTTAGTGAAATGGTGTCATAGTGTTAAATAGTCCTAAAACAAGTTAAAATATCTATTTTTACTTACGTTAGTGTCGAAGGTTAGTTGTTTTTTAGGTAATAAAGTTGCAATCATCTAGTCTAGAATAATAACTACCTTTGTTGTGATTTCATTATCAAAACAGTAATGCAATAAAGGGGAGATATTTCTCAGAAATGAAAGTCATATATTCCACATAGTGAAAAGCGTAGTTATTTCACTGAGATTTTGATTATCTCAATAAAGAGGCTACATGTAAAAAGAGACCACTCCTCTAGCAAGAATTTTCAGTTTTCAAAGTAGGTAAATCAAGGCTTCGTGGACAGTATTGCAACCAGATTTCTTTAAAAGCAAAGCGCTTCCTAAGGAAAACAGATTGACCAGGAGAGTGGGAGATTTAGAGAAGAGTGAGCAGTGAACACAGTTAGATCTAGGCGCAAATCAACGATGGTGGTTAAATCACAAACAAAGCGATTTTGCACATTGGTAATTATTATATTTATGTTTTAAGACTTCGCAAGTTAAATGATATATCTTGCAATGCAGGGATGAATGTGGCCACGTGTCGACACAATGCTCCAACTTATATTGCATATGATGCAAGATAACATTAACGGAGGAGAGGTACTTCCTTAACTTTCGATGTGCGATTTGCGGGCAACCCAACTATTTGTTATGCCACGTCACCTCCATTCTCATCGCACATCGCAATTCGTCAGTTTTAACATTTAACTCTTGTTTCTCATAATAAAATTTGCGATGTGTGATTTGCGGTGTTTTTTAGGCCCCACCTTCCGTCTCATCGCACATCACAGTTCGCCAGTTTTAGCATTTAATTCTTGTTTCTCATAATAAAAATTGTGATGTGGGATTTGCGGTATTGTCTGGGCCCCACCTTCCGTCTCATCACACATCGTACTTTGCTAATTTTAACATTTAACTCCTACATTTCATAATAAAACTTCCGATGAGCGATCTGCGATCGCTCCCACTTCTCTGCCACGACATCACCCCATCGCAATATCAAAATTTTCCCGTTTGTGTCTTAAGTTTAAACGCTTCGATCCAGATTTGCAATTGTGATATATGTCTAAAAGGTTTTCTCCCCCCGCTTATCATTCATTCTACTCCATGTCTTCCTTATTAATTAAACCTTTTTCAAAGGGTTTCTTTGTAATTTCACATAAAACGAACCTCCGCCATTCTATCCAAAATTTTTGGGTTTTCCACCATTACAAAGGGGTTTCCATCAAAAAAGGAGAGGAACAATGGAACATCGACAAAGTTTCTCTAAAATAGTTTTCTACCACTACTCTTAGTAGCAGCATGTTTCTACCAAGCACCAAGAAACATTCAAGGAATAGCCACACGTCATTTTCATTGTTGTTTACACTTTTTATGGATTTAGTTGCACCAGAACAGAAGACGAGTCTTCCCATAAACTACCGCATCACACAAACCACTTCAAACTGTTAGCCTTGATGTTGTTATTTTCATTATGTCATAGCACTTTGTATTAAACTTCTAGGATAAGCATCATATCTTACACGAGATTGAAATAACTTTTGGGAACAAGTTTACTCCTTTTGTGGAGATGACAATTTATTATTTTTGTATATATGTGATTAACTGCTATGTAAAAGGGGTTGGGTGATGGTTTTAGAATTTGACTCATATCTTCTGTAATATTTTTTGGGAATGAAATTGAATGATACTACTGAGGACTTATTACCACTTTGTTGTGTGTATTGTCTACTTGTGTTTCCATATCTACTCTCTTTCAGTTTCAGTTTGCAAACCAATATGTTGTTATATATACTTATCAGTCCCTTAAACATGCTATGTGTTTTACTAGTTTTTGTTAGTATCACACAGTGAGCATTCCTGGTAAAGTATATATTGTAACAATGAAAGAGAATCATTAATTATAGTTATTCTTCATGATATTTAAATGAGAAACTTTTCAGACTACAAATAGCTTTCTCTCAATGGAATATTGTCAAACTGCTATTTTGTGAATTTATACTAAATGCAGTAGATTTCTGATACACAGACCTATTGATTCCTCATATCTCACAATTGCATCTCCTAATAGGCTAAAAAGGCTACAAAATTGCACTCTGCCACCACACCAGATTCTAATAACCTCATTAGTAGAACTATGGATTTGAATGAACTCTCTTTTCAGTGAATCAAAGTTTATACCATCTACCAACTCCATAAAACAAATCATTCAAATTTCCTTAGAGTTTAGGATGTGTCTGGTCAGGTGCTTCTTGCAGTAGAAGTGTTGATTCCAACACCAACATCTTTTGGTGCATCTGTCAAGAGACGAAGGCATTGTAACGAAGTATTCTCCCGAATCTATTGTTATGAATTGTTGATAATCAGTTCTTGATAGTGAACAAGAATTGGTGACCTGAAGAAGACTGCAAATTTGTTCACATGGAGACTCCATAAAGAGGAAGAGGGGTTTCAAGACCCTTTTCGACAAGGAGGAATCAGGGATATCCAACTATGACTCTAGTTGCTCACCTAGAGAAAATCACCAAAGATGCTAAAGGAGAATAGAGATCAGTTGAAACCACATCTCAGTCAGTGAAGAAGGTACACAAAAATTACGTTCCAAAGCAAAAGGTACCTCCATCTACTTTAGAATCTAAAGAGGTTTTAGTTTCAAAAAATTATGCTGAAAAATCTCAAGTTCATTAGGGGAATTTTGAGGTCTAAAATGGGTCTCCTAAGAAAAATGTACAATAAAAATTTGCTTTATGAGAACCAATCACATTTTAGGGGATGACATCATCCCTAATGGTTGAGGTGGCATTGGTTGAGTTAAAGTTACTTACTTGTCACATTCTCAAAGGTGGACAAAAATTCATGGTTAACCATGGTAGTTCTCTAAGTACTTTTAAAGTCACAAAGTAAAGCACTCATAATAAATGTCATTTCACACTTTTTGAACAAAATATTATTATTGTCATTTCATTCTTGAAAGAAAAATACATATCCCTACACAATATTCATGCGTTTACACATTTTTCAATAAATATTATATTTGTATATTTTCATATATTTATTTTTAAATTATATATTCATCTCATTTTATTTAATATTACAATTTCA
The DNA here is from genome assembly GCA_034641835.2 of Pinus albicaulis. Lineage (NCBI taxonomy): Eukaryota > Viridiplantae > Streptophyta > Pinopsida > Pinales > Pinaceae > Pinus > Pinus albicaulis. The sequence goes on from CM076569.1 coordinate 84,635,710, forward strand.
AATTAATTATAAGTTAATATCTATACATATACATTATACATATGAAATAAAAATAAATAAAAATGTAACCTTGTAATTTTAGAATAAATCAAATCTATAACTAATATTATTATAATATTAATAACAATACAAAAGTATTAAAATTAAAGAAAAGAACATTTTAGTTTTGTATGATGAAAAAATGTATATTAGTTTTGTATGTTGAAGAAATTTATATTAGGTTCAACATAGTTTGGGGCAAAAAAAATATAAATATAAATTTCAATGTATATAAATCTTATATTATACTTATAAATATAAATTAAATCTATTTTAATATTTTTTTCTTTAATTTTAAATACAACTCAATTGATTTCATTATGATTATATTAATATTATATATTATTATGTATAATATTATGAAAATAATATAAATGTTATAGAATATATATTATATTCTTTTTTATATTATATATTATTTCATCTTAGGTTATAAATGAAATCAATTTAATATGTAATATAAAATTCATACATAAAATAATATATCACATTTATTATATTATATTATATTATTTTTATATAGTATATTAATTACATGTTATTATACAATTTAAATAATATAAATTTTAATTAATAGCATATAATATATTTAAGATTTTATGAATTTATATTTATATTTTATTTTAAGTTATTTCAGTTCAAAGGAAAAATGCATTAGTTGTTCAATAATAATGAATTTTTCTTGAAAAACTCATTCTTATTTATAGTTACATCAATACGTTTTTTATTAATTTTATTTTGGTACAACTTTTGAATTGAATTTAACTATGGTTACATGGATTGTGGTGCAAAAAGTGTATTGCAAATTCATAAATATTATTTTATTGGTTTAGTTATTATTTTATTATTTTATTAGAAGGCCCATTTTAGACCTCTAAATTCCCCTAATGGAAGCTACTCTAGAAAATAAAGTCGATGTTGTTAACCTAGGCTCAGCTGAAAGTTTTTCTTACTTATCACCTAGTAAATCTGAAATAAGTATTTTTCTAGTAAATGAGGAAGAAAATGATTTTCTAAATGTTGAAAATAAATCAGAAGAGTTTGTGCTCATTGAAGGGAAATTAGAACACATATTGGCTATTGCACCTTTTCCTGATAGGGAAATTTTCATTGAATAAGACTTCAAGAATATTTTAAATTTCATTTAGAATCATCCTGAATACCAGTATTTTATCACCCCTCAACAAGAGTATTTTCATTTTTCTCCAAATCTAGTTGTTGGATCATCTTCCTCTCATCCTTTTGAAGAGTCTGTACGTGAAGGTCTTACTTTTAACTTATCTAATTTCTTTGCTCAGCGAAATAAAGATGAATTAACTCCATCCCCTCAAGAGACAACTTTAGATTATAATTCTTCTTCTGAAGGAGAATTCAAGACATATTATGTTCATGTTTTTGAAAACCCACGCTTTTCAGTTCCAAAGCCTAAAAAATCAGCTCAAGATCCCTGATTTTCTGCTGTTATAAATCAGAATCAAAATTTGCCCATTGTAATTCCTATTTCTCAAATAGCTACATCAACTACACATCAGCAAAATATGGCTCAGCCTGCCCATACAAGGGTGTAGCAGATAGTGGCTGTGGGATATGCACCATTTGTCCTCCCTCAACCCTTGCATGCACTTACCCAAGGAGATTACTTAAAATATCTTCCAAAATACACTGGGGAGGGAGAAGGAGTTTCTACAGAAGAACATTTATTGGATTTCTATGTTTATACTAACAATCGAAATATTGAACATGAAGATGTCTCGTCAAGACTCTTTGTTTAGAGCTTGGATGGTGAAGCTCGAAAATGGTTTAGAAGTTTGGCTCCAAATTAAATAACAGGAATTGATGAATTATAAGAGATATTTTGGTTTTTAAACTCCTATGGTGATCATTTTTTAAGATGCTATCTGGATTATCCACAATATTGAGGAACATGTGTTGACGTTTCGAACCCCAACTGGGATCCATCATCAAGACTTTTAGAATCTAAAAGTCCTGATGATGGATCCTAGTTGGGGTTCAAAACGTCGACACATGTTCCTCAACACTGTGGATAATCTAGAAAGCATCATAAAAAAAGAGATATTTGTGAAGCATTGGGGTGATAAGAAAGACTATGTTTATTATCTTACAGAATTTGGAACATTGAAGAAGAAGGCAGATGGACCATTAGCTTATTTTACTAAGAGGTTTAATAAGATTTATCAGAAAATTCCTAAAGAAATTAAACCCACTAAAACCAAAGCTATGATAAATTTTGCAAATGCTTCAGATTCTGAGTTTTTCTTATGGTTGAAGGCTGAAAAAGCAAAAACACTGACAAGTATGCAGGAGGCTGCAATTGGAGTGCAGTCTAATCTCATGGCTTCTAATAAATTAAAAATGGAGGAAGAAAAGGTAGCAAAAGACAAAAGGAATATGAAAGAAGAAAATCCTTCTTCTTCTAAGTCTCTTTCAGAAGAAGAAAATATCTATCAAATGTCCAATTTGATCAAGGAACTTACCTCTAAAATGTAAAAATTAGAGGTATAAAATAAACCAGCTTATAGAGCCAATCAAAATGAAGCCAAGAGAAGGCAGGCTCCCTTTAGGAGGCCTTTTTAGCCTCAACAAATCCTACAACACCCAAGGACGAATGCTGATGATCAAAATGTTTAGCCTCCTTTGAATAATTTTTCTAAAGAAGAAAAACAAGGAAATGAGGAAGAAAATGAAGAAATAAACCTTGTGGGAGAGACTTCACAGTCAACATGTTTGACATTGCAGGAATATGAAGGTAGATCAATGATCTATTTTTTTTCGAATGATATGAATGCTCAAATTTATGCACATAATGATAAAAAACAGTAAGGAGTTCAAAGAAAAAATTACCCTTTGAGGTCCAAAGGTCATGTTCAACAACCTCAACAAAAATCAGATTCAGATAAACAAGATACTAAACAGAAGGCCAAGGTAAATGAGGTTCCTCCACCTCAAAATTGCACCCCAATTGTTAAAATTACTGCAGAAAATATGGAATTAGTTCCAATCTATTTCAGTTTCAAATATGAATTGAATAAAATCAAAATTCCAGTCCCACTTTTGGAATTATAGAAAAATCCAACATATAAAGATTCTTTCAAAAGTCTGCTACAACCTCCTCTCGCTCCTGATTTAATCAGCCTTGAGGATGAGCATCCCACTATTTATCTAGGCTGTCATGTCCAAGAAAAAAATTTATGATAACTCACTGCCTCTCTACCTGTCACTTAACATACCTGAAAAATTGTTGCATAATTATCTATTATATTCTAGAGCTTCCCGCAATCTCATGCCAAAGAAAGTGATGGATGGATTGGGATTAGAAATCACCAAGCAGTATCATGACGTCTACACCTTTGACTCCAAGAAAGTCAAGTGTCTAGGAGTGATTAAAAACTTGGTTGTTTCCCTTACTCAGCTGCCTATGAAGAGCTTAGTGATGGAAATTTTGGTTTCTGACATTACTTCCAGATTTGAGATGTTACTTTCTAGATCTTGGTCTAATAAATTGGGAGGTACCCTTTAGATTTACATGTCATATGCTACCATCCCGGTGTTTGGAGGAGAATTCAAAAGGCTATATAGGGAAACCCAAATGGCCTACATCATTAGTGATCAGCACAATCCATATAACCATCCCATATATGCTCAAGAAAAGGAATTGGGGTCATTAATTATGCACCTTGCTACTGCTGATAATGGTTTCAAGGCTCAAATAATTGAAAAACAACACTTTCAAGGTAAAAATCAGTAGCATTCAAAAGAAGGATATATCTAGAAATTGTATTTTGACGGAGCCTCTTCAAGAGAAGGATCGGGAGCCGAAGTAGTCCTCATTTCTCCTACTCAATATAAGGTAACCATATCATACAAACTGCAATTTTCTACCACTAAAAATATTGCTAAGTATGAAGCACTTGTGCCGGCTATGAAGCCAGCGAAAGATTTGGGATCAAAACAGCTAATTTCCTTTGGTGATTCAGATTTGGTGATGAAACAGGTGAGAAACAACTACCAAGTGGAAATTTCTGGATTGAAGAATTACAGAAATGAAGTCTGGGATTTGATTGAGCATTAATTTTCAGCATTTAATATAAATTTTGTCACTAAAGAAGAAAATAAAATTTTTGGTTCACTAGCTATTGCTGCTAGTAATTTCAAAGGTCCTCTAGATGTCAAGGCAGCTTATGATGTTCAAATAAAAAATAGACCTTCAATTCCTTATAATATCAAGCACTGGAAAGTATTTGAGGATGACAAGGAGATTCATAAATTTTTAGACTGTGTAGAAAAGTTTGCAGACGTACAAATTGATGATGAGCAGGGGATTGTTGAAAACCAAAATAACAACCCTTTTAAGAAAACTATAGCTGGGAAAAACATTATAGATCTGAAAACTAACTTTATTCCTAAGGGTTTAATTCCTCTAGAAAGGTTGTTTGATAATAATGATGTTCTTCCCAAGCCTGAAAGAAAATTTAATGAAGAGAGTACAATAGAATGTAACATTGGTACAGAAAATCAACCAAAATTTGTTGATATTTTTGCATGGTCTTATACTGAGTTGAAAATTTATGATAGGAGCATAATGGAGCACAAAATTCCTTTGAAAACAGATGCAAAGCTAATGGCACAAAAAATGAGACATGTCAATCCCATGCTGCTCCCAATCATTGAGAAAGAAATCAAAAAATTATGGGAAGCAAAGATAATTCTGCCTTTGAGATTTTCTAACTGGGTAGCTAATATAGTTCTGGTCCAAAAAAAAATGGAGAAATAAGGATTTGTGTTGATTTTCGCAACCTGAACCAGTGTTCATGCAAAGATAACTATCCACTAACCAAGATGGATTATATCTTGCAGAAGGTTGTAGGATCCAAAATACTATCAATGACTGATGGCTTTTCAGGCTATAATCAGATTTTAGTTGACAGGAAAGACAAAGAAAAGACATCATTTACCCCACCCTGGGGCACATTCATGTACAACAAAATGCCATTTGGTTTGATGAATGCAGGCGTAACCCTTCAGTCATTTATTTGGATGACAACACAGTCTATTCAAAATCTAATGAAGACCACTTGAAACATTTGAAACAACTTTTTGATAAATGCAGAAAGTTTGGATTGTGCTTAAACCCAAAAAAGTCATATGTTGTTGTCCAATAAGGTAAGTTATTGGGACATATTATAACATAAAGTGGCATCTATATTGATCTGGGAAGAGTAAAGGCTATTCATAAGATTGGTTTGCCAAGGAATTAAAATGAATTATAGTCATTTTTAGGGAAAATAAATTTTCTGAGGCATTTTGTTCCTAACTTTGCAAAGCTGATCAAACATATAAATGTCTTGCTAAAAAAAGATGTAGAATTTAAATAGCAATATGAAGCAAACAATTCTTTTTCAACAATTAAGTCCACCTTGACTGAAGCACCAATTTTGATTAGTCCTGATTTTGAAAAATATTTTATGATTTTTTCATATGCTTCAGAAGAAAAAATTACATCTATCTTATTACAGAAGAACAAGGATGGTTTGGAGCAACCTATTTCATTTTTCATTCATGCTTTAAGGGATGTTGAATCAAAGTATAGCTTGACTTAAAAACAAGAATATGCACTAGTTAAGGCTTTCAAGTCTTTTCGAGTTTATGTGTTGCATTCAAAAATAATTTCTTTTGTGCCTGATATCACTGTTAAAGATGTGTTGCTGCAACTAGATATAGATGGAAGAAAGGGATGATGGCTGACAAAAATTCTGGAATTTGATGTTGAAATCAAACCAAATAAATTGATAAAAGGTCAGGGCTTGGCTCACTTGATGGCTGAATCTAGTTGCAAAGCCTTAAATCTGAATGTAGAGGCACATGAAGGAGATGATGGAGAAGGTATTGCTAATAATCCTGAAATATTTAATTCAGACTCATACAAGGATATAGTTTACTTTTTGTTAAATTTCAATTGTCCACCTGAAATGGAGAAGTCTAAAAGAAGAGATTGTAAATTGAGACTTGTGAAGTATTTCATTTTGGAAGACCATCTTTACTCGAAGGATCCTGTTGGAGTCTTGTTAAGATCTATAGATGAAGCAGGATCCCAGGAGATTATGACAGAGATACATGCAGGAGTGTGTGGAGGGAATTTGTATTGGAGAGCCACTAGAAACAAAATATTAAGAGCTGGCTATTATTGGCAAACTCTATTCTCTGATGTCTTTGTCAAAGTCAGGAGCTGTGTCGAATGTCAAAAATTTGCTAGTAAACATAAATTGCTACCAGTACGTCTCATTCCTATTTCAGCAAATGTTCCTTTCCAGCAGTGGGGGCTAGAATTCATCGGTGAAATTCATCCACCTTCATCAGGACATCATAGATGGATTCTCACAGATACAAACTATTTCACTAAATGGATTGAAGATGTACCAACTAGAAATGCTATTGATACGGTAATTATCAAATTTCTGTTGGAAAATATTATGTCAAGATTTGGTTGTCCACATAAATTAGTAACTAATAATGCAATGGCCTTTAAGTCTACTAAGATGTACAACATTTGTTAGAAATATGGGATTGAATTGACTCATTCCACACCTTATTACCCTCAAGGTAATGGATTGGCCAAGTCATCCAATAAAAGTTTGGTAAGGATTATTAAGAAAATGTTGCCTTAAAATAAGAGGAATTCAGATACTCAGTTGATACTTGCTCTGTGGGCGGATAGAGTGAGTGGTAAAAAATCAATTGGAATGTCTCCATTTAAGCTTGTATATGGTACTGATGTTGTAATTCCTTTGCAATTAGCTCTTCATGTGATGAATTTCTTACAAGATGAAGTTGATAATGAAAATCCAGTCCAAAGGAGAATGCTACAGTTGATAGAGGCACACCAAATCAGAGAATCATTGTTAGAAAAAAGTTCAGAAGTATCAAGCTAAAGTCAAATCTATTTTTGATAAAAGAGAAAATCAACAGTTGTTTCAGGGAAATGATTTGGTGCTACGTTGGGATGTTAGGAGAGAAGACCATGGAAAGCATGGTAAGTTCGAAAATCTGTGGTTTGGGCCATTTAGAATTGCTGAAGTTTTGGAGAATAATACATTTCTGCTCAAACATCTCGATGATGATTAGCTGACTAGAGGCCCAGTCAATGGCCATTTTCTTAAGAATTTTTTTATTTAGTAAGTCAGTTGAGTCACTCCATTGTAAATATTCAGTGTGATGTGTCAATAAACTCCATGCCCAATGGTATTTATGTTTGTATATATGGTCAATCTTGAGTTCAGTATGTCAATGGTCAATCCTAGTCTTTATTTTCAAGAAGCCTTCTAATTTTCAAGAGTTTTTGAGGCACTGAGTCTACAGTACTTAAAGCCTCATAGGGATGACTTCATCCCTAATAGGAGCCATTGTTAGCTCTAAAAATTTTAATGGTCTAATCGCCATTGTGTCACTGTTTTCAAAATTTGTAATGTCCTAGTTCATGTCAAAGTTTGAGTTGTTTCCAACAAAGGTAAAAAAGAGTCCCAATGTCAATGTATTTTTAAGTGAATATGTGGCATAGTGTTATAGAGTCCTAAAATATGTTAAAATAACTATTTTGACTTATGTTAGTGTCAAAGGTTGGTCATTTTTTGGGTAATAAAGTTGCAACCATCTGGTCTGGAATAATAGCTACCTTTGTTGTGATTTCATTGTCAAAATAGTAATGCAATAAAGGGCAGCTATTTTTCATAAATGAAAGTCATATATTCCACACAGTGAAAAGTGCAACTATTTCACTGAGATTTTGGTTATCTAAATAAAGAGGCTACAGGTAAACAGAGACCACTCCTCCAACAAGTTGTTTTAGTTTCCAAAGCAGGAAAATCAAGGCTTCGTGGATAGTATTGCAACCAAATTTCTTGAAAGCAAAGCGCTTCCTAAAGAAAAAATATTGACCAACGTAGTGCAATATCTGGAGAAGAGCGAGCAGTGAAGACCATCAGATCTAGGCACAGATCAACGATGGAGTTTAAATTGCAAATAGAGAGATTTCACACATCGGTAATTATTATATTTATGTTTTAAGACTTCACAAGTTAAATGATATATCTTACGATGCAGGGATGAGGGTGGCCACGTGTCGACACAAAACACTAGTGCATATCGCATATGATACAAGATAACATTAACGAAGGAGAGGTAATTCTTTAAAACTTTCGATGTGCAATTTGCAGTTGATCCCACTACTTGTTATGCCATGTCACCTTCGTTCTCATCGCACATTGCACTACGCCAGTTTTAAAATTTAACTCTTTTTTCTCATAATAAAACTTATGATGTGTGATTTGTGGTATTTTTTGGGCCCCACCTTCCATCTCATCGCATATCGTACTTCACCAGTTTTAACATTTAACTCATGTTTCTTATCATAAAACTTGCGATGTCCAATTTGCGTTATTTTCTAGGCCCCACCTTCCGTCTCATCGCACATCACACTTCGCCAATTTTAACATTTAACTCCTACATTTCATAATAAAACTTCCGATGTGAGATCTGTGATCGGTCCCACTTCTTTTCCACGACATCACCCCATCGCAAAATTTCATTTTTATCGTTTGTGTCTTGAGTTTAAAAGCTCTGGTCCGGATTTGCGATTGCCATATATGTCTAAAACGTTTTCTCCCCCCGCTTATCATTCATTCCACTCCATGTTTCCCCTATCTATTAAACCTTGTTCAAAGGGTTTCTTTGTAATTTCTCATAAAATGAACCTCCACCATTCTATCAAAAAACCTTCGGGTTTTCCAATATTACAAAGGAATTTCCACCAAAAAAGGAGAGGAACAACGGAACAGCGGCAGAGTTTCTCTAAAACAATTTTCTACCACTACTCTCAGTACCAACACGTTTCTATCAGGCACCAGGCAACATTCAAGAAATAGCCACACACCATTTTTGTTGTTGTTTACACTTTTTATGGATTTGGTTGCACCAAAATAGAAGAGGAGTCTTCCCATAAACTGCCACATCATACAAACCTGTAATATTCCAAATCTGGAACTTGCTGCTCCATCGGGAATATCTTTAAGATATTCTAATTCCTTCCTCAGTGAGCTATCACGAGTCCATTTAAGAGATTGACTGTTGAGGCATTTACAGGATATGTCTCCTTCCAAATAAGGGAGAGATCCTGAGGCTATTTGGCCCTTCACAGACTCTATCTATGGATATGCAATATTCCACCTCGGGAATTTTTGCTACAGGGTCCTTGAGGATGTTGTATAAGGAAGCTGCTGCAAAAATAAGGCAAACCATCACTGGGATGCCCTAGAAAAACTCTAATACAATTCCCTTGCAGAAAATGAGCTCAAATAAATACATCTAGATGGGTTATTCAGATCTCCCCAAACTAGATCTCTGAAACAAGGCTCAATGAGAGAGCTACAGCAATACATGAACATAACCAATAAATCTGAAAATATGAATACATCATAAGATGGAAATGGTACACCCAAAATTATATTATGATTTCAGTAGTAAAATACAAGAAATAAACGAGGGGAAAAGCCTCTCAAACCTCTAGAACCATACTCCAATAAATATACAATGGAATGCCGGAGTTGCTGCAACTACAAAGAATGCCGGAAGACCATGAATGTGCAGTATCTAAGAGTGAAGCAGCTTCTGAACATGTATAGAATGGAAATGTGGATGAAAGGTACAAGAAAATAGCCCAAGAATAAAGAATGGGCTGAAATACAAGATTTCTAGCCAATCTAGGAGAGATTGCTAGAAATTCTGGAGCATACAAAAATGTGACAACCAAGTTGTCACTGCAACTGATACAAAATATAGATGAGGCTGTGGCTGATCTAAAATCTGATTTCCGTCCTTTGATAATGTCTCCAATACAAAGGGTTGATCCCTTTGTCTCAAAAACACCTCCGGATGAGCTCCATGAACCCTCCTCACACTGCCTCCATAAAATAACGTAGTTTCTGATATGGATTGCGAAGTGGGAGATGACGGTAGTTTTCCCAAGTGCCAAAGATTTGTAATGAAGCTTGGGAATCCTCCTTGCAGCTCCTCCAATGAATAGATCACTCCTCCACTGAAGAAAACAAGACAAGAGAAACTCCATGAGCTCCTCTCTTGCTGCACCCAGAAACAAAACATCCTCTCTGCTGCAGAGCTAATGCTGTAGGTGATGAATGTAGCTGTGGCCAATGCCGGATTGAGGAAAATTTACTCATTCCTCATCCTTCCTTGAGGATGAGGTAGGGATTCCTGACCGGGAACACCCTAGTGCCCGAGGGCACCATCACCCTGCTAAACAGCCCGGGGATGCAAGCCTTTGCCGACCCAAGTCTGTAACTCTAAAAACATGTATGCAAATGGGTTGCCATCTCCTCCATATAAATAAAGGGAACTCCTCTCCACCAAGGTCCCACCAATTAGGGTTTCCACCCTCCCATGAGTGTCTTCCCTCCAAAACCATGCAACTTCTCTGGGAAGCCTCTCCTCCTTGGGCAACGCTATTGACTTTAGTCAAAGGTGACTAAATAAAGTGAGCTGGGTCCCATTCACACCCTTAGGTGTTTATTTTAGCTGCTTATTTGCCTCCTTTTCACATAAGGAGTGTTATTTATTTATCTAAAAGGGGCTAAGGTGTCTCCTTCCCCATTTTATTAAACAAAAATAAAATGTGCAGCTATAATGTTCCATTTTAGCTTGAGGCTAAAATTTGGAACATTACAGTCCTCCCCTCCCATATGTTGCTTGCCCTCAAGCAACTGCATAGGGAGAATAAAATTTTTCTCCCCCTTCTTCTCTTGTGGCCTCCTCATCAATGGTCCCACCATTGCTCAAATATGCTGCAACAAATATGACCTCCATTTCTCTCTCCCAAGTGTGAAAGCTGAAAATGATGCTCCTCATGGGAAGATAGAAGGTGTAGTGGAATCCTTCTTGCTAGAATGTGGCCTCCTTAAGGTAGGAGTGATGATATGCATGGGAAAATTTTGCTCCCAATGATGATCCTCTCAGCCATGCTATCATCCAAATGAAATCTCAACCCCCGTTTTCTACAATGCGTTGGGGCTGAATGGAGAGTGTGCTTGTGCTTCTCATGCTAGCCCTCTCTCCATTTGAAGCATCCATGGGGCTGCCTCTATCCTTGGGCTGAAATAGTATGGCCTCCAAGAATGGCCGAAGCTACCCCATCAAGAAAAATCAGCCATGAAATGCCTCTACAAATTCTCCAAGTGGTCCCTCCCACAAGAAGGTACAAGTAGCAATGTGGCAATCATGGTTTTCCCATGGTATCTCCTACAACATAAAACATGTATAATGGGGAGAATCAAGCTCCCAATGGGCTGTACATACAATACTCTCAAAATAATGCTCCTCATGAATGTACAAACATTAGAAATACAAGGAGCAATATACAATAGAAGCAAGCTGTCAAATGACAACCAGAGAGTGGTTCAAAGTTCCACTTCATGGAACCTACGCAGTGCCTCTTGGACTGCTTCAAAATCACAATTAACAAGTTCTTACTAGCCACTTGTTTTCTGCCACAATATCTCATCATAAGATAAAACATGAGAATACAAATTGGTGTCAATGGTGCACACTAAGAAACATGTGGCTTCCCCCACAACCATCATAGGAATGGCCACTCCCATTGCTACAATGGGCCAAAAGTACATCACAATAGGGAGCATAAGGAGGTGTGAACATCCTTAGCTCATCAAGCTTCCCATAAGAAGTAAAGGAAGGCAAATCAAAATGAAGATCTTTACCTCCTCTACCATGTACTCCGGTCCTTGAGCTGAAATGGCTCATCTGAATGCTCTCCCTCTCCTCCAATGAGTAAGGGAATGGTTGTGCCAACCTCTCCAAATTAATCTGGGCTATGCATCTATCCATATGCTGATGTAGATCATACTGAATGCCCTCCCAAGTGAAGTCCTCTAGCAAAGAAAAGTATGCATCCAAATGCATAGCTAGGAAGTCCTCATGTGCTGCATGCAATAGTTTCTCCTTGAAACTAGAAACTCTAGTCAAGAAGAGGCTTCCATGATGATAGATGATCATATCATCCACTAAGTATCTACCATCTCCATCAAGGCCATCCAAGATCATGCAATGCACCAATATCCTGGGGAATACTCAACCAAACATGAGTCCTCCATCCTGGATCAATCCTCCACATAGACAGCGCTGGTGTTCTGTAATACGGTGCTCCATCACGCTGCTTACTGCTACCTTGAAATCCCCTCATGCCAAATTCATCCTCAAAGTTTTTTCCATGCACATCATGCAGCTACTCATGCTCAAAGAGAAATGATTCTTTCTGAAAAATGAGCCTCCCATGAGAGACTATCACCTCCAAAGAATCTCCTGATCCTGGCCAATGTAAGCATGAGTGGCCTCCATCTACTCCAATGCATGAAAGAGTCCTTCCTCAAAGGAAGTATCCTCTCTCTAAACAAATCTATGGGACAACCATCCTACATCATGAAGATGATATCCCCCATATTTACAGCAACTCTATCTGCACAGTGCAACTGATGAGAATGGGTGGTACTAAAAATGAGAGAGTGTATCCCTCCCCCTTGTGCTTATCCCCAAACTATCTGCACTGTGTTGGATTCCTATAATGTCTCCACCTCTCCAGAATCCAAGAGTGGTGAACCAAATATCATGATGCCTCTCACCATCTCTAGATCATGTGGCCTCCCAAGTGGAAAACCTCCAAAAAGTGAGACATCAAGATAGGAAGTGGACTATATATATGAGAGGAATGAAAGGTCCCTCTCTCTCTATTGCACAGTGCAGTCCCTCTCTTATGTGAAGAGAACCTCTAAAATAGATAAGGGTGAATTTCCATCATCCCTTCATGTTGATCCTTCTACTTTTCTTCTTCCTCCAATGGTGCAGCGCTGTAGATTCTTCTATGCACCTCCTCTCTACCAAGATGTGAGTGTATCTCCTCCTCTATGAGAGGCCTTGTATCTTGGTCTTCCTTTGTAAATCTCCTCTCCTTCGAGAGAAGCTCCTCTTGCTGATGGCAATCTTGTGCACAGGCTGAGCCAAGATTGATGCTCTGATACCACTATAATATTCCAAATCTAGAACTTGCTACTCCATCGGGAATATCTTTAAGATATTCCAATTCCTTCCTTAGTGAGCTATCACAAGTCTATTTCAGAGATTGACTGTTGGGGAATTTACAAGATATGTATCCTTCCAAATAAGGGAGAGATCCTGAAGCTAGCTGGCCCTTCACAGACTCTGTCTATGGATATGCAATATTCCCCTCGATAATTTCTGCTACAAGGTCCTTGAGGATGCTGTATAAGGAAGCTGCTACAAAAATAAGGAAAACCACCACTGGGATGCCCTATAACAACTCTAATACAATTCCCTTTCAGAAAATGAGCTCAAAGAAATACATCTAGATGGGTTATTCAGATCTCCCCAAACTAGATCTCTAAAACAAGGCTGAATGAGAGAGCTACAGCAATACATGAACATAACCAATAACTCTGCAAATCTGAAATACATCATAAGAGGGAAATGGTACAACCAACATTATATTATTATTTTAGCATTAATATAAAAGAAATAATTGAGGGGACAAGCCTCTAAAACCTCTAGAACCATACTCCAATGAATATACAATGGAATGTTGGAGTTGCTGCAACTACACAGAATGCCGGAAGACCATGACTGCGTAGTATCTAAGAATGAAGCAGCTAATGAACATGTATAGAATGGAAATGTGGCTGAAAGGTACAAGAAAATATCCCAAGAAATAATAATGGACTGAAATACAATATTTCTGGCCAATCTAGGAGAGATTGCTAGAAATACCGGAACATACAAAAATGTGAAAACCAAGTTGTCACTACAACTGATAAAAAATATGGATGAGGCTGTGGCTGATCTGAAATCTTATTTCCCTCCTCTGATAATGTCTCCAATACAAAGGGCTGATCCCTTTGTCTCAAAAACACCTCTTGATGAGCTCCATGAACCCTCCTCGCACTGCCTCATAAAATAACGTAGTTTCTGATATGGACTGTGCATTGGGAGATGATGGTAGTCTGGCCAAGTGCCAAAGATTTGTAATGAAGCCCAAGAATCCTCCTTGCAGCTCCTCCAATGAATAGATCACTGCTCCAGTGAAGAAAACAAGATAAGAGAGACTCCATGAGTTCCTCTCTTGCTGCACCCAGCAACACAACGTCCTCTCTGCTGCTGAGCTAACGCTGTAGGTGATGAATGTAGCTATGGCCAATGCCATATTGAGGAAAATATACTCATTCCTCATCCTTCCTTGAGAAGGAGGTAGGGATTCCCGTCCAAGAACACCCTAGTGCCCGAGGGCACCATCACCCTGCTAAACAGCCCGTGGATGCAAGCCTTTGCAGACCCAAGTCTGAAACTCTAAAAACATGTATGCAAATGGGCTGCCATCTCCTCTATATAAAGAAAGGGAACTCTTCTCCACCAAGGTCCCACCAATTAGGGTTTCCACCCTCACATGAGTGTCTTCCCTCTAAAACTGTACATCTTCTCTAGGAAGCCTCTCCTCCTTGAGCAGCGTTGTTGACTTTAGTCAAATTCAACTAAATAAAGTAAGTTGGGTCCCATTCACACCCTTAAGTGTTTATTCCAGCTGCTTATTTGCCTCCTTTTCACATAAGGAGTGTTATTTCTTTATTTAAAAGGGGCTAAGGTGTCTCCTTCCCCATTTCATTAAAAATAAATAAAATGTGCAGCTATAATGTTCCTTTTTAGCTTGAGGCTAAAATTGGGAACATTACAAAACCACTTCAAATTGTTAGCCTTGATGATGTTATTTTCATTATATACTAGCACGTTGTATTAAATTTTTAGGATAAGCCTCATCTCTTGCACGAGATCGTAATAAATTTTGGGAACAGGTTTACTCCTTTTGTGGAGATTAAAGTTTATTATTTTTTAATATATGTGATAAAATTATATGTAAAAGGGGTTGGTTGATGGTTTTATAATTTTAATCATATGATCTATATTCTTTTTTGTGAATGAAATGTAATGATACTACTGAGGACTTATTACCAATTTGTTGTGTGTATTGTCTATTTTACTTGTGTTTCCATGTCTACTCTCTTTCAGTTTCAGTTTGCAAACCAATATGCTATTATGTATACTTATCAATCCCTTAAACATGCTATGTGTTTTATCAGTTTTTGTTAGTCTCACACAGTAAGCATTCTTGGTAAAATATATATTGTAACATTGAAAGAGCATCATTCATGATAGTTAATCTTCATGATATTTCAGTGAGAATATTGTCAAACTAGAAATAGATTTCTCTCAATGGATTATTGTAAAACTACTACTTTTATGAATTTCTAACCAATGCAGTAGATTTCTGTTTCACACACCTATTGTTTCCTCATATCTCACAATTTCATCTCCTCATAGGCTACAAAATTTCACTCTGCTACCACATCAGATTCCAATACCCTCATTAGTATAATTGTGGATTTGACTAAAATCTCTTTTCAGTGAATCAGAGTTTATAAAATCTACCAACCCCATAAAAAAATCATTAAAATTGCCTTAGAGTTTAGGATGTGTCTGGTTAGGCACTTGTGGCAGTCCAAGTGCTAATTCTAGCCCAACAACATGCATTCCAACAACAACAAATAAAAGTACATTACATAACCATACAACACATCAACAGAGGGATTTGATGAAGGAGTTTACCTCCTTGGTCCAGCTTCCATGGCTTGGGCCTCTATATTATTCTCAAATTTCAAAAATGATTTGTTTACAATAATTTTATGCTCCTAAAACCTGCACCGATGAGTTTAGAACACCAAAAAAATGGTACCTTATCCTCTTTCTGCTCTCTATTTGGTTCAAAATTGACTAATTTATGACCTCTACAAGTCTGTTGCACAATTTCCTCTCTAAATTTAGCTAACTGGCACTAATTCAGGTTATTTGGCACCAAAAATAGAATTTCGCTGGATTTGTTGGAACCCCTAACTTAATCCCACTTAGCTGCTAATTAAACCACATTATATTCTAATTAAACATGATTAGATTTAATACTGGCACTCCATGGTTAATCTAGATTAGTGCTAATTAAATGGGCTTAGAGGATAAATAATGGTGGATTAGTGTTAAATAACTACACTTAGGATAAGAGCCTCTACTCTTCCGTCGTGGTCTCTTGGTCGCATTCACATGTATTTGGAGCTGACCACCTCCCCTCATCAGTGCAATGAATAAACTTCAAATATACATGGTGTACTTATGGTTAAGAGTCATGGCATAGGCGGAGTGGTGGTGTGTCTTGTTAGTGGGGTGGAGGTCTCATTTTTTAGGATCAAATTGGTAGTTATGTGCCTTGCATGAGATTACATTAAATTACATTATACATTTTATATTTTCAATTTAAATTACTATATATTATATTTTATATTTTTCATTTTATATTTTACATTACTATACATTCTACATTCTACATTTTATTTTACATTACATTACATAAAATTTTACAGCACTAGAATATTGGGAGGTAGAGGTAGTTCAAAAATTATGTGTTATATTGGTTATTTATGATATATTTTTACATTACATTACATAACATTTTACATCACTAGTATTTTGGGGCGTGTAGGAACACGGTGTAGAAAAGAATTGGAGACTTCTTCTAAAGTAGCTTCTGAAGAATCAAAAGCAGATGTAGTAGCTTTCTATTGAACCCTATGGGATTTCTCATCCTCAAATTACTTATACATCATTTCCCAAGAGTAAGAACCACTTTGCGGCCCGCATGTTGTGTCCGTGAATAGATGAAGCATTTCTGTTCTTTCATTTATAGTAGTTGCAGGATTTGTGGGTGCCATACATTTCTTAGCTTTCTTCACATCTTTCACAATCTCTGAAAATCGTTGTTTATTAGGAATTTCTTGTGAACAATGAAGAATGATAAGTAGAAAGAGGAAATTTTGATTTACAAATACGAAAGTACCGTGGAAACAGTCAAGTGAATGAAACTTGGCACGCGGTTAATACATAAATTCAATGCTTCTTGTAGTCAAATCATTTTTGGAAGTGTGGGCTATAAAACTGTTTAATTTGTGGCATTAATGGATAGTATGGGTTGATGTGTCTGTGTCATCATTCCCGCATTTAAATGATATCTATCACATCACGGATGTCATTCGTGTAGGAATCTTTATAGAATGACGATGGGCTACCTTTTGTCGATTGTGATATCACAATCACAATATTGGTGAAAATGAATGAAGGGCAAGAGTGGTCACGAAGAAAAAGTGTGATGCGATATAGTATATCGCATCATGAAAATGTGGCGGGTGACTTTAAGATTGTTGGGATAAAATTGCGAAATGTTATTTGTGATTTTCCTACGTAGCGATAGTGGGTCTGGTGATTTCTTTCTCATAGAATTTCGATCAAAAAATGCCTTTTTCCTTTATAAAGCGCTTTGTTGTATTTCACATCGCACTTTGTGTTGAGTGGTTTTTTAGGAGTCATATGTCTTTTATGTGATACTTTGTGATTGCGATATTGTGATTTGCTTCTTATTTCTCCACCGAAGTGTTTTATTTGTTTTACTCTAAAAATTTTTAAAAAGGGTCCCCATTATTTTCCTAAGGTAAATACAATAAATTATGAGAGTTGTTGAATAACACAACAGAACCTTGAAAAATAAAATTTATTATATCCCTAACATACAACATGGAATTTAAAAAAATATTAATAATAAAAAAACATTTGATATTAATAAGAAATAAAATATGTTAATAATCATATATCATATGGCATAACAAATAAAATGTTTTAATAATAACATGATATATGATTATGATGTCATAGGGAGATTATAAAAAATAATAAAAGGAAAAAAAGAAAGTAACTAACATATTTTTAAGAGTTGTTATTAAGTTGAAAAATATATATAACATATAGAAAATATTAAAAAATCAAAATTTAGTAAATAAATATTTTGTATTATTGATTATTAAGTTTAAATAATACAGTTTAAAATAATTTAATATTTGTATTATTGATTATTAATTTTTAATAATATAATTTTAAATATAATTTATAATAATAAGATATTCAAAATGAAAAAAATAAATTTATGTGAACAATTAAACATTAAATTATATATATATATATATTCCAAACATTTATTTAAATGTATAAGTATTTTTTTTATTGATGATGATGATAATTAACATTCATTAAGACCAATATGTTACATGGAAACACATGGAGATAGATGACATGGAAATAGACATGGAAACACACATGGAGATAGATGATGACATAGAAAAATAAGGTGGCCAAGTTGATGACATAGAAAAATAAGGTGAGGACACGAGGTAGGTGGATTCAACTCTTTTGGGTGGCCAAATGGATGCATGGAAGATAATAGATGGTGGGAATAGGACAATCCTAAACATGTGGCAGTCTTTATTGGTTGGCACAGTTGACACAGAAGTTGAGATGGGATGATGATGACGCAAGATCAATGTCCTTAATTTACATCAAATTCAAAGACTACACATAAGGTACCATGCGGGTATCCACACAATAGATCCGACGATAGAGAATCAATTGATCTAATGATCTAGATCAACATTGAGTGCAAAACATGCATGGGCGTTAAAAATTTCTATTGTGTGTAATGGATCTAACAATCGGGATTGATTAGATATTATGGCCCACATTAACATCGAATGCACAACATGCATGGAGGTTAAAGAGCTCTATTACATGAAATGGATCCAATAGTTGGGATTGCCTCGATCCAAGAGTCCAAATCCATATCGAGTTCACACATGTGTGGTAATTAACATATGAAATTCACCGAATCTCGTATCTAGAGTGACATGAATCCACATGGCTGAGAGAGTGATAGCAGGATGGCTTAGGTGATGACATTATAGCCTCAAGGTGGTGATATGTGGCACTTGTTTTTCACATTTTTCGGTGTCGAAGTGGCCCTTTTTTGAGTGAAACATGGAAGTGATGGCAACAACATGGCATGATAGGTGGTAGAGCTGATGTGGTAGTGGCCTAACATTCATCCCGCAATAATAATAAAATTCAAAATCTAGCACCCTCTTTTAGATATAGACATGACTATCAAAATAATTATTGTATTTACTAGAAAGTTTTGAAAGGACCTTTTTGTTATATACCTAACACATAGTTAGCACATAACATTTAAAAAATTATTAATGAAAAAAAGGAAAAACATTAAAATATGTGTGAGAAATATTATTAATTATGACTCACTTATTTTATATTTAATATGAGATTAATATATAACAGATACATAAAATCTAAAAAGAAATCAATATTTATTAAAGAAATATTTTGCTTTAAAAAATATTAAATTTTAATGATATAACTTAAAATAATTTAATATATAATTTATAGTAATGAGATAATTTAAATAACTGACCATTGACTTACATGACATATTTATATCAAAACATAGTATTAAAAATAAAATTAATATAATTAAAATAAAATAAGAATGAATTTGTAACATCTTAACCACCCACTCAAAAGAAATCCCAAACTTACCAAACTAAGAATGAATTGGTATAACCTCTTAACCACACACTAAAATAAGAACCAAGCTGGGCTATAAAATTAATCTTGAATGTAACAACTAACCAATAATTTGTGGCACATTAAACTATAAAACGATAGAGACTTCATGATTATTTGATCAGGTGACTCCGTTCCGTTTAAGCTTCAGTGGAGGTCGTTCCGTTGCAATGGCTTTAGGTGCATTCATCCTCTTCCTCTTAGCGGCGGTAATGAAGGGAATGAGGGGAGATTCAGAGTTGTTACAAGATTTCTGCGTCGCAGACACCAAGTCATCCGTTTTTACGAACGGTCTGCCCTGTCTCGATCCCGCGAAAGTGACTGCACAACACTTCGTGACATCGGTGTTGCGCACGCCAGGGAACACATCAGGCACTCCCACGGCGGCTACCTTCATTGGGGTGAATCCACAGAACCTGCCGGGCCTCAACACGCTCGGAATAACGTTGGCGCGCATAGACATAGCCCCGGGAGGCATAACAGGTCCACATATCCATCCCAGAGGAACTGAAATATCTTACGTCTTGAAAGGCAAAATCTTGGCTGGCTTCGTGGAACCAAGAGCAAACAAACTCTTCTCTCAAACGCTGGAAGCTGGCGATGTGTTCGTGGTTCCAAAGGGTGCCTTGCACTACGCCGCAAACGTGGGAGACACGGATGCAGTTGCTATCAACGCACTTAGCAGCCAAAATCCAGGGTTTCTATACCTGCCCTTTGCCACTTTCGCTTCCACTCCGGGCATTCCCAAGGACATTCTCGCCAAGTCATTTGCCATCACTGAAGCGCAAGTAGAGCAAATCAAGAAGACCCTGGGAGAGGGTAGCTGAACCCTCAAACTGAAACTGTCTGTCTGTCTTCTTATAACAACAATGTTATTAATAGTAATAATAAGAATAAAGGAAACTGAGTGTGTGTATGTGTCGAGGAGCAAGGTGTTTGAATGATACACCTCAACATCCTCTCTTTTTTTTGGTATAGATCTCAACATTTTTTTTTTGCTCAGAAATATATATATATAAAAGATGGTTCTTAAATTCATTCAGACGGTTTTGCTGACATATATCTACATAATTTACACGTCCACTTTGATGGTTTCGAAAGTCTTCTGGGAAACATATTCCACCTACGTCTATGGTTTCTTTATGTCTTCCCGGAAACATTTGCTGATTCATAAATTTTTTCACCAGTGGACTATTCATACTTTGTAGATTTCACACCATCTTCTCATCCTTAAATCTACAAAGCTGTTGCTCATACTTCAATAATCTTCACCGGTTGTTAAAATGGCAATTTATTTATTAATATAATAATTTAATAATGAAAAATTATATGTATAATATGTTGTGTTTTCATTTCATTACACATATAAGTTACAAGGATTTCAATAATAATAATAATGACAAGGTATATTCAAGAGTGATCTTAGTTATTTTTTGTTTCACCATATCATGTTAATTTTTCTCAAGTGCATTAGATACTAGCACAATATTTCTGAAAATTGATAATTACTTCTTGTAAATAGTTTGCTTTCTTTGGAAGTTATCTATTTAACTCTAATCATGCATTAAGTGATTCAAGATGTAATTGATCTAGTTTTTTCTTAAACACATCTTTGTTTGATTTCAAACAAAATTGACAGAAAAATATACTTAAAAAATGACTAGACAAAATAAAATGTTTTAGCCATAACAATTCATTTTTTTTCAATTATTATATAGCTTTTTTAATCATATATAATATATATACATTTAAATATTTTTATTGAAATATTTTATTTATGAACTATAATGTCCACATTAAAATGATTTTTCTGCTATTAATATTTTTTTAATTACATATCAATATTAATTAACCCTCCATATTAAAATATTTTATTTATGAGTCACATTGAATTTTCTATTATTAATCATATCTTTTAAATATTATATATTAATTTCATATTAAGAATTAAATGAATTGCATATCTATTTGAATTTTTTTACTTTTAGTTACTTCTTTTCTTTAATCATTGAAATGTTTTATTATGACAACACTAAAATAATTTGAGATGGAAATAATTTAGTCAACATGCATATTTAGAAACATTATTTGAGAAATATTTACAATGACAATAAAACATGTATATTAAACATTTTTTTATTTAAAGAATAAACACACACATAAAAGGGTACATGTCAAACTCAAGCTTGAGCACTCATGGAATTACATATCACATCTCCTTCATACTAATGAGCCTCAACTCAATTATATTTTATTTTCTTTCTTTTCTATAATATATATTGTGCTTATTTAAAAAAATATTCTCTCATTGTATATTATTATGATTAATTTTTCTTCAGCCAAATTGTAGGAAATATTTTGGAAAACGATATCAGTTTATATTAGAAAAGACATAAATATCGAGTTAGGTTTAAGGTATATCATTCAATTATGGAATATTGAAGAGGAGTATCACTAATAAAATTGATTTCTCATGTTGTTTATTGACTTTAAAATATTTTAAGATCGTTTATCGAACACATCTATGGAAGAGGATGGAAGAAATAAGGGTTATTCTTCAGTTGAGGGTTGTTGTGACAAGGTTGTATTAGAACATTATTTCCAAGATTAAGACCATTAAGGATTGGTAAAAATAAATTAACTACAATATTGTGATGAAGCAAGGGTGTTGCTTTCCCCTACTCATTTTGGCTTATACATTGATAAGTTAAAAGAGTGTTTGGAATATGCGTTCACTCAAACTCACTAGTATAAACATAATTCTTATCCTTTATGTTGTATATGATCCTTTGGAAAGAAATTCTTACCATGTTGACTAGCAAATAAGAATCATCCAATATTTTTGTTCCAAGATGGTATGACTATTGATACTAGCAAAAGAAAAATATTTTTAATCGAATCCAAACAAATCACATATGACACTTTCATACATGACAACAACAACATGGTAGAAGTTCCTTCACAAAAATATCCTTCAATCCATCACAAGCTCAAATTGAATTATAGAATTGATAAAAAAGGTAAATTGAGGATGGAAATATTATTATAGAATTGAGAAAATATTTTTGAATATGGGATTAAAAAAAACTCCTCATAGGGGTGGAAAGAGGGAGAGGGATTCTCTAAAATCCCAAAGGAATAATGGTGGAAAAGTACACCTAAGTTCTAGGAAAAATGACGAATACTCAAGTTACAGTTTGTGGATTTTATATGGGCCTCCTCCTAGCCCATAAGGGGGAAGTGAACAACAATACAATTTTGGGAGACTCGTACCTAGTAATAAGAAATTTAAGAACCACCTCCCTTTCCCAAGACAATCATTTAAATAAAATTCTCCAACATACTCAAGGTATTCTCCTCACCTTTAATAGTACATGAATCTGGCATATTTTTAGAATTATCAACATAGGGGTTGATTTGATAGCAAACATATCTTGCTGCTTAAGTGAAGGAATGATGGAAATTAATGGTGTCCCTGGTATTTTCCCCGTTTCCTAACTATCCCCATGGTTAGACCCTTTATGTATCCATCCCCTAGCCCCACCCATCCAAAGCATTCCAAGTCCATTTCCCCTCACCCCAAGATAACTAAATCTTCCCCACTTTTTTGGTTGGGTGGTATCATCATGAGGTCACTCCATTGTCCCTCCCCACTTGCCTACTTGATGGAGCACTACCTCTCTCGGCGGGTGCATGTCCTTCATTCTCCCCTCCATATGAAACTACCTATGTTGGATCTGTAGTTAAGCATGGGAGTATTCTTGTTTGGTTCTTTGTTCAAGGATTATCTTAGGAAACTGAAGATGTTTATCATGCGAGCCCTATCATCCTTCATGTTGCATTTACTCCTCTCGACTCAGACTAAAAAGTCTATCCACTCAAGATCCTGGCTGAAGTTAAATGAAGCTCCTTCTCCTCTCAAGGAAATGATGGTAACACATTGGGATCCTGGAAGCTTTTGTTTGTATCTACTCCATCACACGAAGTATATGCATGAAAAATCATATAAATTTCATTTTTTCTGTCTCAAATTTCCCAATATGCTTATGGTTTACAATTCTAATTTGATTGGGTTCCATCCTCTCGGTTAGAAGAACCCAAGAGTGTCTCAGAGGTGGGAGTTTTCATCTTTCATTTTGGTCTATGTTTCTTGGCTTGGGCACTCTATCCCACCCCAACAAGCTCTGTGGGTTTCAATTCCCAATAAGCCCCACAGTGAAGATTTGAATTCCCTGTGCTTCACCTTATGTGCTCACTTTGCATTGAAATGGTGCTCCGAGAGGATGGTTCTGGTAAATTGGGGCAGACAACATGCACGCTCAACAGAGGAGGTGAAAAGTGATTTTGATAATTTGAAAATGGGTCGAAAGCAACCTCTCTTGATTCCCTTGTCTCCTATGGTATGTGTCGAATGTGCCTAGGAGCTCGTAGAAATTAAAAGAGATCTCTTCAACCTTTAGGTCTTTCTACACTGTCGAAATTTGGCAAACTATGAAAACACAGAAGTAATGGAGGTAAAGTGAAAGAATATTTATAGGCTTGATGATAAGGTCAGGGCGTTGCGCAATGCTTCAGGTTTAATTTTGGGTTAATTAAACACTAATCAAAATTAGCATGATAAGATCAAGTAGGGCATTATTGTGTTTCTTTTAATCTTGAAAATGTGGGTTATAAATTCCTTTTGGATCTATTCTAGCTTCCTCCATGTCTCCTTGGAGATACTACATCCCTAAAACTCACATCCATATGAAATAACAAGGAATCTATCTTCCTCCTTAACTCTTTGGAGATACTAAATCCATAAAACTAACATCCATATGAAATAATAGGGATGATGAGAGTTTCAAACAAGAAGGAGTACTCTTAATATCCTCGTGGTCAAGAGGATATTCTATGACCATGAGGATATTTTATGACCCTGAATATCCGCTATGACCATCATTAAAAATTAAACAAAAACTAAAATTTTAACGGATATAACTAATAAATAACTAGACCTCATAGGACTCTATAGGCGTAGGTTCTTTAGCACTAGACTCTGGTATTTCATATTTCTAAGGGTACCGAAGTAGCTACTCTATTCTACCTAGGTGGGAATTCTCCTACTGGACATAAAACTGTAATAGCTAAAAATATTTTTCAATTTCCTAAAGGGAAGGGTCGATCTGCATGAAATCAGAAGTATTCATTATGGTTTTTTCCACTGGAATTTTCATCATCTAGGAAAGGTGGTTGGCCTTATTTTATTAGGATACTCTATCTCGAGTATGGCCTTGATCAGGAACTAAAATTTCAGAGTCCATTTCTAGTTCTTCTTCCTCTGCTTGGCGGGTGAGAGATTCTTCCTACCGTGCAATAATATTTATTACTTGCTTCTGGATCTCATTCACATAAGCATATTTTGCATCTCTGGTGTGTTGGGCTTGAGTCTTACAACCAAATCTTCTCGATTGTTACGAGGAGGGCTCGCCCTTCTCTTTCTGAGAACCTCTCTTCCAATTTTGTCAATGGCACTCTACTATTGTTTCCTCCTTGAATGACTTTGAACACGTCATCTACACCTGGGTGATTGGAATGGAAAGGAATTCCAAAATCAAACAGATTAATTTCCGCCTAAAAGGAGACTGACCTCCTCTCCTGAGACTTTCCTCTATGTCAATTTATGGGTGAAAATACAACATGCATTCATGTTTATTTTCTAAACCTCACTTCAAGTACACTTCCTCTTCAAGTGGGGAGAAAAATTGTTTATATGTTCACTAAGAGATCCTAATATTCATGAAGTGGACATAAATGATTTTAAAACATATTATAAAGGTTAGGAATCCTCTAAGCCCTCTCTTGCAAGCATCTGAACATAACACAAACCCTTTGTCTCGATATGCAATCTTTAACTCCGTAGCATTCATTAACAACTACTTCAATTGGTCAAAGATTATTGCACATTCCTCTTTCCATTCAAATTTATTACATTTTCTCTATAATTACGTAATAGGATATGCAATCCAGGAAAATTTCTTGACGAACCTCATGTAGTATCCTCCTAGCCCATGAATGATTCGACCTCATCCACATTTCTAGGAGTTTCCTACTGCATGATAACCATTATATTTTATGGATCCACTGTTATGCGTTCATTTGAAGCAACATGTCCCAAGTAATGTACCTTTGTCTAAAATAAATTGCATTTGCAAAGATTAGCATACAACTGATTCTCTCTTAGAAATTGTATTACTGCAGTTAAGTGTTCAACATGCTCTTCCTCATTCTTAGAATATATCCATATGTCATCAATTAATACAATAAAAAACTTGTCCATATAAGGATACAAATCAATATTTGTTAATCACATAAAAGTATTTGGAGCATTACTCAAAAAAAATGGAACTACAACATATTCATAATTCGCATACCTTGTCTGGAAAGTTTTCTTGTAAATGTCCTCTTCCTTGATGCATACCAGATGGTATCCAGATCTCAGATCAATATTCAAGAACATTGTTTCTCTCTTCAACTAATCAAACATGTCATAAATCCTCAAGTAATCACGTAATTAATGCACAAATTGAGAGTACCATCCTTCTTTTTCACAAACAACATTGGTGCACCCCAAGGTGATACACTTGGCCTAATGTACCCATTGTGAGTCATTTCCTTCAACTGCAACTTCAACTCTAGTAATTCTTATGTGCTCATCCTGTAAGGCGTCATCGATGATGGTGCTGCCCTTGGTACCAACTTAATAGAAAATTATACTTCCCTGTGAGGTGTAAAAAAATGAAATATTTGTGGGGAATAAATCCTAAAACTACTGCAAGATTGGGTACATGTTCAATACCTCTGCATCCTCATCCTCCTTGATGTTATCACTACAAATATGCACTGCAAATAACACACACCATTTTCTGTGATTGCACTTTGCCTACATAGCTGTCACCATTCTAACTGATGTTTATTCTTCTTACCCTTAAATATTCTTTGTTCTTCATTGTCATCTAAACACTCAATATATTTGTCATAAAAATCCACCCTAGTCCTGTTAAGATACAACCGGTGCAAGCCCAAAAGCATACTATATGATCCCAATGATAATACATTCAAATATGTTGATGTAGAGATACCATTTACCTCAAATGCACAAGCTCTTACCCAATGATGAACTCTCTTCTTTGTACCTATATCCAATTTCACTAACCAATATTCTAAATGCACTTCTTTATTCAAACCACAGTTATCCACCAAGTTAGGATTAACGTAACTATAATTAGATCAAGGGTCAATCAAAATAGAAATAACTTGATCATAAATATTACCATAAATTTCAATTATAGATGTTTGTTGATCTACCAATATATAATCTAATGTTGCATAGATTCGTGGAATGCTCTTCCCAACATCCCCAACTATTTGTGCCTCCTGTGCACTATAGATTTGAGGTCTACAACCCTGATTCTGTGGGAATTCCCTCTTAATATGCTCTTTACCACATGTCCAATTTTGCAATCATCATGTACCATGTACAAATTAATTCTAGATTCGAAACTATTCATGTAATGTTCTAAAAGTAAGACTCAAATCTACTCCACTCAACTGCAGAAATCAATTCATGATTGAGAAGCAATATAAAAAACATGTGACATGAATAAATTAACATAGATAACATGAGGATATATATAGGTGAGAGAAACTTCTCAAAATCCCATCCTAACAGTATTTCATTAGCCAGAAAATAGAGAAGAAATACAATGCTTGTTCAAGCCTGAACAATCCTCGCATAAGTATAATCTATCTCACCAGTTCCCAAGACTTATCTGGTCTATACTTAAAAAAATTTCTTCTTTCCCAAGATCCTATTTTTTTGTGTTGTTTCCTTGGGAATTATCCCCTTTTATTTAGAAAAATTCGTCATCCATAACTGCATAATCCCTATAGTCCCTTCTCTGACTGTATGCACCAACAGTACAACTTGGATAATTATACAATTGATAATACAGTTCCCTTGAACTCCAATCTCAACTGGGTAACTTGTATATCATGCATGCATGAGTTAATTATGGCTAATTTAATAGTTCACTGGTTCATCATTGAGTACAAACCCCATTACTAGAACTCCCACTAGTCATCCAACAGTTGGAACTAGTTTAATTGACTTTAACTCAGTTTAATTGAATCAAATTATTACAAATCAAACTAAACTCAGCCTAGGATCCTAAAATTTAGGAGAAACTCTGCATGACTCAAGTTAGACCCTTAACTCGAATTAATTGAGCCAACTAAGTCAAACTAAATTAGTTAGCACATTCTTGTTTTCTTTTGATGTGAAATTACAATTTTCTCCTAATTTAATTCAAGGGAAAATTAAATCGATATTTTCTTGTTGCTACTTTTCAACATACCATCACCTTTATTTTTCTACCCTCCAAATTGTGACCCATGTCCTTATCTAACTACGCTTAACTTCTTCAAGTAGAGTGCAACATTTTCTTTCTCTTTTGCATTTTGACGTCTTGTTCTTTTCGATTTCCATTTAACTTTAGCTTTGTCTTTCCCTTTCCAACCATGTTGATATTTTGTCTTACACTTTCAATACTTATAACAGTGCTTCAATTTCCCAATGAGCTCCTCAAGTCACTGAGGATCATAATTCTTAATCCGATCTCTAAATGCTAATGGATATCCATTGGAAAATCTTTGAAATTTGGATTCTTCATCCTTAAGATACGGTACATACCTAAAAAACTCTAGGAACTTGGTCATCTACTCATATTTCATTGATCCTATATTTAGCTCATATAATTCCTTGGCTTTTTTGTCATAATACCACTCTGACAAGTACTTCTTTCTGAAAAGTCCCTTGAATTCATTCCAACGCAATTATTTTGTATTGATGTCTCTAACCCACTTCACATCTTCCCACCTGATGCCTTCTTTCCCTTTGAAGATGAAGATAGATATTCTAGCCTTCATGTTAATTGTGTAATCATACAACTCAAATAGTTTATCCCATGTAACCATGCCTTTGCATCCTTTGGCTTCTTAAAATCTCCATCTGTTGTGTAACCAGCTCCAAAAATAGAAGAAAAAAGATATCAACACCTTAGAAATTAGCCACTTCGAGGGGGAAACCTCCAATACATTACATAAATGAACAATTCTTGGATGATACAATTTACAAAACCTCCCTTCTATATATAGGAGTCCATGTGGCCATAATGTAATCCTAGTGGGCCACAATATAATCCTAGCTGACCTAACAATAATAATTTAAGGGCACAGTAATAACGAAATGGGGGTTACAAGGGTACAATAATAACAATACTTGATGAGATACTCTGAAATTGATCGATACCATAGCTGTCGAGTTCTTGTTTCCGTGACCGCTTCAGGTTCCAATATGATTTTTCCTTCCACATCAAGTTCTGGCAATATTGTTTGAACTGGAAGATTTTCACCTATAACCTTCCTTAAGCATGAAACATGGAAAACTAGATGCACTCGCAAATAAGTAGGAAGCTCCTATTTGTATGCCATAGTACCAATATTTTGCAACACCTTGTAAGGACCATAGTACTTTGGAGATAATTTATTATCCTTCTTAGCTTGCTTGAGGGACATTTGTTTGTATGGTTGTAGTCGTAAAATTACCCAATATCCTACATCAAAACTTCTCTCACTGGGATGTTGATCTGCCTGTTTTTTCATTCAATTTTGTGCCAAATTCAGGTTATCCTTTAAGAGTTGGAGAAATTCTTGCTGATGCTCGATGTGATCTTGCACTGCTTGAAACTTTGAATTTTCCCTTAAATATGATGTGATGGATGGTGGATGATATCCATAAAGTGCCATAAATGGGGTTATTTTTGCTGCAGTATGGAAGGAAGTGTTATACCACCATTCAGCGAGAGGTAACCACTTGACCTATTGTGTTTGTTTATGAGATACAAAACAACGGAGATATCCTTCCAAACATTTATTTACTATCTCAGGTTGACCATCAAATTGAGGATGATAAGATGAGCTATGAGCTAATTGAGTACCCAAAAAAGAAAATAACTCTGTCCAAAAATTTCCAGTAAAAATGGGATCTCTGTTTCTCACAATAACCCTTGGGCCTCCATGTAGGTTTTGAATTGTGTCCATAAATGTAGTAGCAACTGTACTTGCTTCAAATGGATGAGATAATGTAGAAAAGTGTGCATACTTGGTAATTCTATCAGCTACCACCATGATGAAACTCTTTCCTTCGGACTTAGGTAAACCTGTGATAAAATCCATTGAAATCTCCTCCCAACGTTGACTTGGAATGGATAAAGATTTTAGAAGTCCCAGGGTCTTAATTATCTCAAATTTATTCTGCTGGAAAACCAAACATTCCGCCACAAACTTTTGAATATCAAATTTAAGGCCATCCCAAAAAAATTCTTTCTTCACCCTATGGTAAGTTTTTAGAAATCTGGAGTGTCCTCTTAAAGGAGAAGTGTGCAATTCCAGAAGAATCTGTTGTTTTAGTTGGGAATTCTTACAAAGATATAAGCGATCTTTGTACCATAAGGAATCATTTTTCCAACTAAATGTATCAGATGTACTAGGATCTTGCTGCAACTTTTGAATGAGTGTCCATACATCTTTGTCCTTCTTCCATTCATCTCTTGCTTCGGTTATCCAATCTGGTTGGATAATAGAAATGGCACAAAGCAATGCTTCCACCTCTTCATTCTTTCTTGAGAGTGCATCCGCAACAACATTAAGCTTTCCTTTTTTGTAGATTATTTCAAAGTCATAACCCAACATCTTTGTGACCCATTTTTGCTGCTCTTCTGAAGATAGTCTTTGTTCCAAAAAGTGTTTAAGACTATCATGATCAGTTTTTACCTTAAAGTGTCTTCCCATTAGGTAAGTTCGCCATTTCTTTAGTGCATGTAGTATTACTAACATTTCCTTCTCATAAATAGGTTTCTGTAAATACTTTCCTTTGATTGGACGACTTTCAAAAGCAATGGGTCTTCCTTCCTGCATTAAAACTGCACCAATTCCATTTCCTGAGGCATCACATTCCACAATAAAGGTTTTTGAGAAGTCTGGCGTAGCTAAGACCGGTGCTAGGCACATTGCCTCTTTAAGATGTTCAAAGGCCTTAGTTGCTTCAGGAGTCCATGAAAATGCATCTTTCTTCAATAATGTTGTTAGAGGTGCTGCTATTCTCCCATAATTCTTAACAAACTTACGATAATACCCCGTTAACCCGAGAAATCCTCGCAACTAATTTATGGTTGTGGGGACTTTCCATTCCTTAATGGCTTTAATTTTGTTAGGGTCTACCTTAACACCCTTGTGAGATACAATATGACCCAGATATTCCACCTCTTGTACTCCAAAGAAACATTTGGATGTTTTTGCATATAATTGTTTCTCCTGCAATAGTTTGAGCACCCCGTCAACATGTTCAACATGATCCTTCCAAGACCTGCTGTAGATTAGTATATCATCAAAAAATACTAGCACAAATTTTCTAAGGAAGGGTTTGAAAATGGAATTCATTAACCCTTGAAATGTAGAAGGTGCATTGGTAAGGCTAAAAGGCATGACCAAAAATTCATAATGACCCTCATGAGTTCGAAATGTTGTTTTCAAAATATCTTCAGTCTTCATTCTAATTTGATGATATCCTGAACGAAGATCCAACTTGGTAAAATAAATTTCTCCATGTAATTCATCCAATAATTCATCAATCACAGGAATGGGAAATTTATCTTTAATGGTGAGCTTATTGAGCTCTCTATAATCCAGACACATTCACCATGATCCATCCTTCCTGTGTACCAATACTACCGGAGCAGAGAAAGAACTTTGACTAGGTTGAATTATACCCTCCTCTAACATTTCTGCAATCATACATTCAATTTCACTCTTTTAGACGTAAGGATATCTATAATGCCTGATGTTTGGAGGAACACTTCCTGGAATCAAATGAATAGAATGATCATGACTACGAATAGGTGGGAGTCCTTTGGGAGTTTCAAACACCTTGGAATGATTGTCCAAGACTTTTTGGAGATCTGTAGAAATAGATGATTTTGATGTTGGAACTTCTAGTGAGCATAATTGTACAATTACACCTCGTTTTTCTTTCTTTAGAAGATTTGTCGTGACATTAGAGCTTATTATCTTTCTCGGCTTCCCTGCAATACCCCGTAATTCGACTTCCTTTCCTTCTGAAAAAAATTTCAAGAAAATTTCTTGAAAATTAAAAGCTACCATCCCAAAAGATTGTAACCATTGTGCTCCTAGTACAACATCAGCACCTCCCATAGGAATGGAAAGAATTGGACTAGTCAATACATATTCCCCCATGGTTAGCTTGATATTATGGAATTTTCCAGAGAAATTTATAGTTCCTCCATTTGCAACCACCACTTGACATTCTAGTGCTGGGTATAGGAAACAATTTAATTCCTTGGGTACAATGAATAAAATTATGGGTGCTACCTGAATCAATCAATACTATTACCTTTTTCTTCTTGATATGTCCTTCTATGTTGAGAGTTTGAGGAGTGGTAATTCCTGCCAGTGCATTACACGATATGGTCGGATTCATTTCTTCCTCTTCTAGGGATGGTTCTTGGTGTATATCCTCTTCTTGTTCATTTTCTTCTTTCTCTTCACAATCTATGTAAAATAATTTCTTCTCAGCACACTTATGACCTTTAGTGTATTTTCTATCACAACTGTAGCAAAGCCCTTTTTCTCTTTTTTCTTCCAATTGTTGTGGTGTCAACCTTGTAGGTTGTGGAAATCTAAGCGTAGAAACACTTCCTTATTTATAGAAGTGAGTGGTAGGCTTCCTTGTCGCCATAATTTTACATTCAATTTTTCTTGCCAACTTGAATGCCTTCTCCAATGAATCAGGTTCCAAAACGCGAACTTCATGTTGCATGTTATCCTTTAAAGTGCCTATGAAGAGATCAATCCCGTGTTCCTCTGGAATCTTAGTTACCCTTATATTCAATTTTTGGAAGTCCTCAATGTGCTCCCCCACTAAACCCTTTTGTTTTAAATTTATCAATTGGCTAAATAAGGTGTTGCTCTTTGTATCCTCATAATGTGCTATCATTTCCTCTGTAAAAATTGAGCAAGTGACAATTTTTTTATGGGAGCAAAGCCATCGATACCATACAAATGTATTTTTTTCTAAATGTAAAGTTGCAATGCGTACCTTTTGTGTGTTTTGCACATTATGGAGATAAAAATATTGCTCTGTCTGTAGTATCCATGTTACAGGATCCTTTCCATCAAAATTCCTCATATCCATTCTTGGAATATGGTGGTTCTTCCCACCAACATTAGAGTTTATGAAATCACGATTAACATTTATTTTGTTCTCATCATGAGTTTCCTCTACTATATTTTAACCATTAGGAAACATTTCTTGTATCAAATTTGTCAAACCTTCTATGTTTTCTTTTAGATCATTCTTCATGTTTTCCATTTTAGCTTCCATGTCATCCATCTTAGATTCCATGCCAGCTTCCATGCCATCTATCTTAGATTCCACGCCTTTATTCAAACAATCCATTTTATTCTTCATACCATCCATCTTTGCTTCCACACCTTTCTTCAAAACTTCCATTTCATTTTTTTCTGCTCTTTGCGAGAGTGAAATTTGGTGCACTTGCTCTTGTAATTTTGATAGATCATGTTGCAATTCTTCATCTTCATGAGTCATAGTAGAGCCTTCTGAAGGCTTAATGGGTGTTGAATTATTTTTACGGGGCATTTTTTAGAACCCGATACTGATATCTATTCTACAATATCCCCTTGGAATCAATTCAAATTGATTTTTCAAACAAGACTTATGCAATTCGGAAAAAAACAAAATACACACCCTTTTATTGATTTTTAGGAGCTCACTGTTGAAAATAGATTATCTCTGTGATTGCAGCTCTTCAATATCTGAAATTAAGCACTGAAGTAGCTCTATGAATTATATTTTGAGTGCCACAGGTCTGACCTAATTTGGATTCTCCAAGACAAAGTTATGTCCAATCTCCCACAATGACCTAATTATGGACTGGTTTAGTAGAGCGAATTTGTACGACTTGCCACGTGTCACTGTTTCATCCTTCGCCTATGAAATTGATAGCCAAGAAACTACAGTCCATGTAATTGTGACCACTTTTTACGGTACTCCAATCCGATGCTCAGAGAGAGAGTTATTGAACTTTTCCCACGATCACCTCTTTGAGATGAAATTCGGGAGCCTGAAAAAGCACTACCTTCCACAGATCATATCTCCAAAAATCTTGTGAACCAAGCTCTGAAATTTTGCGACGAGTTTCCTCAGGATTTCATCTTGCACCCTAAATATTTCAGATTTTGAACCTTCGTATAAAAAACGTTATAGCGCAAATGCCACGATGACCTGTTTAGGAGCCTTAAAAAAGACCTAACTTCCACAGATCATATCTCCGAAAATATCGTGAACCAAGCTCTAAAATTTTTAGATGCTCTTCCTCAGGATTTCGGCTTTGCACTCTAAAAATTTCATCTTCTGAAACTTTGTAGAAAAATATTTATAGCAAAAATTCCACGATGACCTGTTTGGAGCAGCAAAACCCTAGAATCGAAACCTCTGATACCAAATGTTGTGTAACCAACTCCAAAAATAGAAGAAAAAAGATATCAACGCCTTAGAAATAAGCCACTTCGAGGGGGAAACCTCCCATACATTACATAAATGAACAATTCTTGGATGATTAAATTTACTTAACCTCCTTTCTATATATAGGAGTCCATGTGGCCATAATGTAATCCTAGTGGGCCACAATGTAATCCTAGCCAACCTAACAATAATAATTTAAGGGCACAATAATAATAAAATGGGGGTTACAAGGGTACAATAATAACAATAAGGGGGTTACACTAATAACAATAAGGGAATATACTAGTAATATAGGGACCTAACACCATCAAAGGTAGGTGTCTTTTTTTCTTGAACTCATCTGAAAAATATCCCCTATCACTCGTCCTATAAGGATGTTAATCATGAAGATCGTAGTGCTTCTCAGAACCATACCTAGAATAGAACTCATGTCCATCACCTCTCCTATCTAGAGTATCTAATAGCCTGCCATCGTTGATCATGGCATCCCTATCTGAATTTTTCCCACCATGATATCTACTGACACATGCCCCATTTTTCATATCCTCCTATCCATGGCTAATCTGAAGTGGTCCTTGTCTCCATAATTTTGACAAACTTTGAAGGATTAATGGATTAACTTCTACTTGTTTCTCCTGGGCCTGAATTATCCTTTCATTGTCTTCCTTGAAACTTCTTATTTCTTCCTTCAAAATTCTCAATGTGTCTGCCGAGTCAGAATAATTCTCACCACCATGTTTCTCATCTAATCCATAGGGAGAATCACATGAACTATTTTCTACGATCTTGCAATTCATATTTGATATATTTCCTCCAAGTATACCATGTCAAGTAAAAAAAAATATAACATAATCAACATACCTCAGTATAGTTTAGGGGAGGATACGCCATCTGCAATATCAACCAAATTAGCATGGTGAATGTATAATCATAATCGTAGAAACATATAAAAATAATTTCAACCATTGTCCAGTTATAAATGGATGACCATACCGACACATACCAGAACCTCATGCACAACAATTATCACAATGTCAATGTGCTCATAACGACATATAAACACTAACATGCATAATCAATGCATAACCATCAGACACTCATGACAAACACATCCAACATCAACACCATCAACTTTCACATGATGACGCAACTGCAACCATGACCACTACCATGCATGCACAATAAGCACATAAACCACAAACATAAAGAAAACATATGTAGTCCAAATGTATGCATGACAAACACACCACCCATCTAGTCCAACGACTGAACCATGCTCAAATACCACTAAGTAACACCCCCTTCCAACATGTACCAAAGCTAGTTAATCCAAAGGGGTAAACATGTGATGATAGGTTACTATGATGTGATTAAACTTCCCATGTACAGTTAAGGAAATTTAACCGACATAACGAAACTAAAATGACCTTCCACACATGGTAAAAAACCTTCAAGAGATAACCAACCCTTCGAGATGGCCAATCCCTAAAAAAAATTGACATTTCACTGATTTGGACTCTCATTCGCTCCCACGACAAGTCATGTATTCGACTGAGTCCTTCCATTCTCTCCCACAAAAAGGAATGCCAACGATTGTGGACTCTTCCAGGCAGTTCTATGCCAGCGAGATTCTGAGCCACTTTTTTAGGGCTAGGTCTTAGGTCACTTCCCATAACTTCACGAAACTTCCAGAAATGAATAATGACAATGAAACAAAGAAATGAATGCATTCACTGATACAAGTTCTTGATATGAAACCTACTAGCCATGACATGAATTTTGTCAAACATTTCCCAAATATGTAATCTACAGGTCCTAAAAACAAATCTGAGCATAGGGGTCTCATACTTATATGAGATTCGTAAGGAAGCATTGTTTCCTTATCAAAATAGAAGCATTATCATCTATCAGTACATATATTAATTATGCATTTAATTTCTAATAAAAACATGATGAAATCCATACATCAAGTTTGTCATAAAACATACTCATAACTAGCATGTATCCAACATAAATAACAAGGATATACCGACCGTAAAATCCACATATAAGTAGTACATTTCACATGAAATACCAGGGAGAAAAAAATTCTTATTAATGAATGAAAAATCTAACCATGTATGGGACTTCCAAGAACCACTAGACCATAGATTCGTTGAACCAAATATTTCTTTCATCCAATCACCCATGTGCCATATTCCAAGCATGAATATGAGACTCTAAATCAAACCAAACCAGGTTTCCTTAGGCTTTACGACAATCCCCACCGAATCTCTAGGACCTAAACAAGAATGGATGCCACAAGCTTTCTCCACCTACATCGGTAGGAAATTTTCTGCCTACTAGTACCTAATATTTATCGTATATCCTGCCATTCATTGTTCGAGGATTCATAGGCCTAATCAAGACTCCACTCTCCAGGATTTATTGTATATCACCTCATTCACCGGTCAAGTATTCCTAGGCCTGATCGAGGGCACACACCTATAATATTTACCATATATATCATCATTCATTGGTCAAGGATTCCTAGGACTACTAAGCCACAAAAATCCAAATTTACCACAATCCCACCTTCTTCAGTCGATGGATTCCTAGGCCTTGTGTTTTTTATTTCATATACCACCTCACTTAGTTTCAAAACCATCTAACAATCCATCTCAACCGAATACAAGAGAACCCATCACACATTTCACATACCAGCTGGTTGAAGTAAAATTTATCCCTTACATTTTCTTATACTCAAAGACTAGTATGCCTCGAAATATTTGGTGACTCCCTTTTGGTCATGAATTGAGTTAAAGGAGTCTAGAGATGCCAAAATTCATTTTTTTCCCTTTGTTGGAAGAGGTTATCATAATAAATTATCCATTTGACCTTTGCTCAATATGTCACATATACAAGGAGAGGAACATGTATACAGATGGCTTGTCTAAGGAGGTTGTTTGATAAACTTATGGGAAGTGGTTGATCTAGGAAGTCCATGAAGGTGAACATTTTGAATTTTACCATATGCATTTTATTGATGGTGACCTCTGAGGCTCTCCTTGCGAAAAATGAATTATCTCTCAATTGTATTTCCATATTTTCAATCATAGCCACCAATACAAATACATAATTTTTGCAGATACAACATATGAAACAAAAAATTTGTAAATTGTGAAAAAATTTGGAAACTTGTGTTATGCATCTATCCCTCAAAAGGGGAGTTTATGATGTTTATTTACAGAGTTGATAAGTATAGAATTATCTATTTCAAATAATAAACTTCTATTTTCTTAGTTATTCAGCCCCAATAGGTAAGGAATGCATACATAGTATGCATATACAAAATGTAATTGTTCGTTTTTGAATGAAAATTTACATTTTTTCTAAGAAAATAAAAATGAAAAATCACAAACTAATTTAACACATTGAAATGAATTATTTTTATGAGGATTTACACATTTAAATAAGTGAATAAATAACTAAAAGTTAATTTTATTAATTGAGATGAACTTTATAACTCCCAACAAGTTTTTAGTTTATTATAAATAATTAACATAGCACATGATTTTTGGAAGGTACTCTACATCCCAATATGCTAATGATGTTGTAAAATGTTATGTGATGTAAAATAACATGTAAAATGTATCGGTAAAAAGTAAAATGAAAAATGTAAAAAGCATTGTAAAGGAATTTAAATGTAAAATGTACAATGTAATGTTGGACACAGAGCTACCAATTTGATCATAAAAGTTA
The DNA here is from genome assembly GCA_034641835.2 of Pinus albicaulis. NCBI lineage: Eukaryota > Viridiplantae > Streptophyta > Pinopsida > Pinales > Pinaceae > Pinus > Pinus albicaulis. Next base: position 84,673,808 of record CM076569.1, read on the forward strand.
ATTTTATTAATTGAGATGAACTTTATAACTCCCAACAAGTTTTTAGTTTATTATAAATAATTAACATAGCACATGATTTTTGGAAGGTACTCTACATCCCAATATGCTAATGATGTTGTAAAATGTTATGTGATGTAAAATAACATGTAAAATGTATCGGTAAAAAGTAAAATGAAAAATGTAAAAAGCATTGTAAAGGAATTTAAATGTAAAATGTACAATGTAATGTTGGACACAGAGCTACCAATTTGATCATAAGAAATAGGTAATTGATCTTTTTATAATGTAAAATCAATGTATATTATTGTTTCCTTAATAGATTATTTCTTATATATCATTATTTTTATAGTAATCCAAAATATTAATTGTTATTTATTTCATTATATTAAAATAATAATCATTTCCATTATAAATATCATTATATTAGACCTTACATGATATAGTAACAATTATTAATCATATAAATGTATAGGAGGCCTACTTAAAAGTTATAGCATTGTTAGAGACCTACTTACACCTATTAGCACACATACAAGAGAAAGGATATCCAAACTCTCTGGAGGAATTTTAGCATTATATCAATAAAACAAAAAAAATATAGGGTAATTTTTTTTTTAATATAAATTTCATATTTATAAATTTTTTATTTTATTTATGAATATTGAAAATTATTATTTTTTATTATATAAATAAAATATTATTTAAATTTCAGTACTTTTATTTATATTTTTATATAAAATACAAAATAGTAATATTATAATATTTTTACTAAAAAATAATTAAAATAAATAAATAGATATAATATAATGCTATTATAAAGTTGAGAGGCTCATTCTACAATCCATCATGAGGAAATGTATAATTATGTCCATTATGTTCATGTTTAATGTGGAGTTGACATATGTCTCTCTTAAAATAGAATAAAAATAATATTCTTTAATACTAAAGAAGCAATGCCGCCAATAATAAAAAATTAAAATAAATATGTTATGCATGTTTAGTTTATTGTCTATATGAGATAATATAATTTCATGTAAAGTAATTAGAAGTTAAAAAATGAATGAGTAAGTGGTTTGAACCTTATACTTTTCAAAAATATTTCAACATTAGATTTAAGTAAACTATTTAAAGATCTATGTTAATTAATTTATATCCATATCAACTTCAAATATATCTATATACTAAAAAAATGTTAAAAGAAAACATTTTAATGTTGTATATAATAAAATATTCAATGTCCAAAAAAAAATTGAATGTTATAAAATAAAATAAAAAATATCAAGTACTTACCAATACTAATAATAAGAGAAATATGTGTAATTCATTCAATCATGAATATAAAATTAATATGTGAAATTTAAAAGTATTCATAATAACAATGAAATTCAATGTGGGTTATCAACAATTATTTTAATATCAATTATGTATATAAATTTTTTAAGTATAAGTTTATAGATCATTTAGAGTTTGATTATTTTCAAGTATATGTTTTTTTTTTTTAATTCAAGAAAGATTTTTTGAGCTTACAATTTTAAGTTATATACTCTATGTAGTATTCAAAGATATAATTTAAACAATAAAAAATTATATATAGAGAGAGAATTACTACAGATTCATTTTATTATGAGATGAGTGAGAGATGTAATTTTTTTTTTTTTTTTACACTTTAAAATAATTTTGTACCTAAAGAAATTTGATTCCTTTAAACTTATATTAAATTGCTACTTAAAATAAATCTATAATAATATTAATTAAAATTAAAATAACTTATTAAAAAATAACAAAATAAATTAATAGAGTGAGTTGGATATGCATGAAGGAATTCAAAGGCTTAAATGCCAAAGAAGATCAAAGGAACTCATTCAATAACTTTGAAAGGCTATTATCTTATTTACAACGACAAAATGAAAATTAAATACAGACTGATTGCACTTATGGCGAAGCAGAGGAAATTCATTGTGCTTTGAATAAACCATTTACATATATTTCTCAGATACCTTGTCGCTGCATGTATTATTATTTTAATTCTATTACAACAAATAAATAGATATAATATAATAATATTTTATTTTCATCAATATTATTGATAACATCAAAATGAAATGAAATTAAAGATAAAATAAATTGCACGGATGATCGAGAAAATATCTTAAAACCCCAATAAATCATACTATTTTGAATAAATGTTGAAGCATCCTTCAAACACCTTGCTACTTCACATATACACATAATCAAAGTCGTGGTTGTTGTTAATAACTCCAATCAGTTTATAGACAATTCTAAAATTAAATATTTAAAGACAAAATTATTACACCCATGGCTAATGAGAGCCAATGTTTCTAGAAAGACTTATAAGAAATGTCTCATTTTGATTAAACATGTAAGCTATCGAAATAACTCAACAAAACATGGACATACAATCATTCAGACATCATACTACTCTACATATACACATAGTGTTTAACTTACTAGACACTCTAACTCTAAAATGAAATAAAAGAAAAGATGATTGCATCCATGGCCAAGCACAGATCATAAAAATCCGATATTTCATTCCAATTTGAATCAACTTGTGAACTATCTACATATTTTTCAACAAAATGTTGAGGTGCGTCATTTAAACACCTTTCTATTGCACACATATACACAGAGTTAGTGCAGTACTTGTTATTACTCCAAAATGAAATAAAAGACAAAACGATGGTACCAATTTCTAAGTAGAGATCTTAAAATTCCAAAGTTTTGCCTAAATTTATTCCACTATGAATAAACTTGTGAATCATTTACATATTTCTAAGAAAAAATGTTGAATGCACACAATGAGTGTAGTACTTGTTATTACTTTAAAATGAAATAAAAGACAACAATTGTACCTATGGCTAAGCAAAGGTCTTAAAAAGCTAATGTTTTGCTAAAATTTATTCCACTTTGAATAAAATTATGAGCCATTCACATATTTCTAGGAAAAAATGTTGAACCATATACATATTTCAAGGAAAAAATGTTGAACCACCTACATATTTCTAAGCAAAAATGTTGAAATGCATCCTTCAAACACCTAGCTTCTTTGCACATACACTTGGCGTTGTCGTTATTATTATGATAAGTAAATATAACACAATGGTGATTAACGTTCATCAAGTTATTTTGACAATTCCAAAAAGAAATAAAAAATAAACTATTGTATCCATGGCCAAACAAAGACCTTGAAAAATAAACTATTGTATCCTCTCAAAATTCTCTTATCCATGATTCTTCTCCTTTGAATGTGCATAGTTAATGATCCACAACCTCTACAGATATTCCACAAATCTTTATGAGTTGGAATTTGAAATTCGAATTTGTGGTTATGTGGCCAAATAGGACCCTTCTAGAATCTCCAAGTAGGCTTACAATATCACAAAACTCACAACACTTTTAGATATATGTGAAAATATGTTAATTTCGTAGTATTTAATCACAAATTCACTTAAAATACTTAAAATCAATTGTCACTTGGAAAATAATAATAATAAACCCATGTGGTGTAAAAAACGGTTACTTAATGTAAGGTTATGGAGTTACAAATTTAAGGAATGAGGGTAAAATTATGGAAATGAAGGTGAAAGTGGATGACATATTGGAGGCCCAACATACCCTCCATGAAGATACTGCATGTTCTCATGCCAATATTTCATTAATTACCTTAATCATAAATAGATATTCTTGAAATTTTTTGCTTATATATGAGCTTTGGCTTTGTATTGATTCTCTTTTAACTTTGCATAATCATATAATTTGACAATTTTATTCTTTTTCAAAAGTGTACCTTGAAATACATTTGATTGTAACATATATTTTTTTATGGTTTGTTCTTGTGAGACAACCAAAATTTTATGAGTATTGGTTCTTGTGTAAAAATGATTTTGCTAATTTTTTTTGCATCAAAATACTTGAAAACATTGAAAAATATATTTTAAGTCCCATAGTGAATGTCAACCATTTAATGTGCTCATCAATTGATCATTGCAAAACATATAAAATTTTTGAATAAAAAATGCAATAATAGATGATTTTGGAAAAATATGTTGGTTAGGATGAAATTAAATGTGACATGTGGCATAAAATGTGAATGTCCATTCCCCCAAACTAATGGTGTTTTCAGTTTTTGGCAAATGAAAAAGGGAATATGAATGTGGTGAGGGATTTTCCAAAATCATGATTTTATCATTTAAGGAATTACATGATTAAATATTAGAAAATCACATACCTTCACTTACGTGAAAAGTGGAAAAGCTATGTATATTGAAGAGTTTGGTTGATAATTCTAGATCATGGAATGTGAAGTAAAAGAATCTGGTCTTGTTTCTTCTTTATCTTGGTTGTATGAATTGAGGATGAGCTTGGAATATTTATTGCTATGACTGCTCAATTCAGAATTGAGTCTTGCTGCAAACTACTAAAATCATGTAGTCTTTAATCGTTCCCACTTGGTGGAATAATTCTTATTTATGTGAACAGATGTGTCGATGTCGAACATAGAAAAGAAACTATTGGATTATAGGCCATTAATGGATGTCATTAACCAACATGAGACTACTCACCATTGATGTCAATGAGAGTCAAAATTCTTAAGTACATCTTACTACGTACAAATAGATTTTATGTAGTCGATTCACCTAGAAGATCTGACAAATATGGGACATTGATGTATTCACACTATTTATTGGCAAGAGAAATTTTCATTAAGGCATGCAAGCCTCAATGTACTTTAAATATCTCTATTTTTTATCTGAGATGATGTGTCAGATTTTATGGGTCAAAACTTGTTAGAAGGGAGGCTTTAATGAATCATCCATCATCTAACGCGAATATGAAATAATAATTTGAAGGAATATAGATGGAAAATTTTGCATTGAAGAAAGGTTTATTTGACATAAAGTAAACAGAAAATGGGGTGACTCAAATTTGTAAGGGAATTGAATGAATTTATTTGTTAAGTGCGAGTTAAAATTAGGCAGGAAAGTATGAAGATTTCAAAGGGAAATGAGTTTTTGGTAGTAGGGATATGGATGATTATGGATCGATTGCAGGCTTAAAATGTGTAGAAATGGTAAAATTGCTATGTGTTTAGCAACAATTTTCTAGTGGATCTGATTTTACATTGAATGATCATGCTCTTCTGAAAGAAACTTGGTCTTTAAAAAGGTAATTATGCATATAGTGCTCCTCTGTCATCGTCCTATAACCTGCAAAATCATAGCAATTTCTATAATAAAATGTAAGACAATCAAAAGAGAGAGATTATTAATCCCTCTTCATTTTATGTATACAGAAAAAAAAAACTAAAAAATAATACTAATAAGTAAAATTCAAGGACGATAAATTAAATGCACTTTTACCTGATTAGTAACATGGATCGCCTGTTATTGTTTGTTGGTGACTTCTTCATTGTGTTTCTAATGAATTTTGAGCTTGAGACCTATTCTTAACACACTTAATGCTTCATCAATAGATCATAAACCAAATTTTCATAAGCTATTGAATTGTGTTGGTTCTGCAGCTACGTCGATTCTACAACTACTCAAACTCTGTATCATTGCACCGCCTTGCCACTTTACAGCTTGAAATTACACTCAGATGGTGGTTTTTTCAATTATCATACATATATTTTTAAATATTTGCAGGTTTTTATGAAATTGTAAGTATGTAACTACGTTTGTTCTTTTTCTCTAGCACTCCACCCTTACGCATGATCCTGTGGATCAAGAAAATGCTCAAATTTCAAAAATTCTTGGATCACCTTGAAACTAGATTCAATGCATAGATATTTTCGTTCTGAATCAAACAAAATAATTTTCACTAAAATCCAACTTCGGACGCTCCTAGAATCATGTTCTTATAATTTTGTGAAATAGCTAAAAAATGAATTTTGGGTTGTAGGAACGCCGAGTCAGCAGTCTATATGTTGATCGGGCCTATGACGTGGCAATTTGACAATACCTTCTTTGGCCAACTGATGAGTGGCACTTGGCAAGATTTGATTGGTGACACGTGGTTGTTTTATGTTGGTTACGGTTTATTTATGGAGGGCCAACGAGTGAGTGCCACATGCACCAACCAATGGTTTCCACATGGTGGCCAAAATTTGTTAAAGGTCAAAACTACCCTTCATGGGAATCAAACTTGATACCTCATTTGTAACAAAAAGGAACCTTTACCAACTCGGCTACCATATTCCTTGATAAATATAGTCATAGTACATGTATTTAAGGGTGATGGATGCACACTTTTGGAAAGGGGCTAGGGCTAAGCCCTAGGCCCTAGCCTCATGCAGCAGAATATGATCATGGGCGTGGAGGACTTGGGAGCAGTTTGAACCATCCTACAATCTCGATCGGGGATCAGGAAGGCCAGATTTGTGCATCGTTCCTATTTTTTGGGGCCACCAGTTGGGTTTGGCTCAATTAATTGTAGGCTTATTAACAACAAAATTGAGTAGAAACTTAAAACGGTGATATCTTACTCAAATTTTTGGCCAAATGAGGTGAAAAAAGAGTCAAAACAAGGGTTTTCATCACTGTTGGATCCATTGGAGGCATTGTTTTTATTGTTTGAGCTTTGTAAAATATTGTCATTAAAAATTTGAGTAGGAATTTAGATTTATTATCCAATTTTTACTGTAAAATTTGAAAAATAAATCTGTTCAAATTTACTTTTTGATCTTCCAGATCGCAGAGAGTGCATGAAGAGAGCATACAAATAAATATTGAAACTCTTTATTAAAAAACAAAGAAAAAGGATTCAATCTCTAACTTCAAATTGTGGATCTCAAAACTCTTTGTTCACCTCTTTTCTCAAATATTCCTTCTCTTTGCATATCTTCTTGCAAATTATTAGTGATATTTGTGGCTCTTACTACACCATAAAAATAAATAAAATGAAATTTAACTTGAAAAAACTTAAAGCGTCACCAAACTTGGTTTTATTCATTAACTCTATCCCGCTCTACTATACTAGAAATAATAAAATTGATCAAGTGTCAGAATAATTCTAGTGTAACCATGTGTTTGACATGAGTAAAAATACATTCATGCTTAGTTTTGAAAAATAAGTCTTCAAACACATGAAAACATGATAAACGAGTTGTTTTGATAACACAATTAAGAATTAGGAAAGAATGAAAGGGTGATGTGACTTAATCCTTGATTGGAACCATTTTTCAGTAAGTTCATGACATTCCCGATTCCTTTATTGACTTATATCACATTGAATATCCTCCTTTATTATGCATTCCTCAATATTATATTCTATTAGTAGCTTCTCATAAAAAATATTGCATGATTCTTTAGTCTGATTGACAAGAGGAATCAAAAGGAACTTAAAAATATCCTTGTGGAGGTGGCCTAGATACACAAGTTTTTGCATGCAGTTAAAATAACCTCTTCCAGAGAGGCATATATCCCAACTATTGCTAAGATTCAAGAAATTTCTTGAAGGAACATTCTTCAAACTCTTAATTTTCTGTGAATTACTCCAACTAGTTGATAATTCCTGTCGTGCACACAGATTAGTACAAATTTTTGAAAATTTATTGAAAGATAATATGCATCCTAAATTATTTTAATATGTTTTTAATATGCATCTAAGAATGAATGCAACTATAATGAATTTTATAAACTTTAAAATAAAGACCTATGTATACCTCCCCATCAGCGGTTCCAAAATGTTGGATGATTTAATTGCGAGTTAAGTCTCTGTCATTTAATTTTTCAACCAAGGGTTTCATAAATTAACAAGGTATACCTGTACTATATGTACTAGGTGGTTATATTTTAGATTAGATTAATCTAATGCAATTTAAACTAAGAAATAAAATCAATACAATCCAAAACAACATAAATAAATTGAAATCACACTTGCATAAAGGAAATCACACTTGTTTGAAATTGAAAGCACACCACACTTGCATAAATGAAATCACACTTGCATAATTGAAATCACACTTGCTGAAATGAATTCATACCACACTTGCATAATTGAAATCACACTTACAAAAATGAAATCAAGCTTGCTGGAATGAAAACACACTTGTTGGAAAGAAAATCACACTTGATGAAAATAAATGAAATAACATAATTACACTATATTACCAATATGTACAAAGGTATGAAAATTGTGGTTGATGGGGACCCTCCATTCCTCAATAAGCACACCAAACAACTATCACATATTCAAAGTAACAATACGCTGGACAATACCGGATTGAACTATTTGATTTTATTTATTAGAAGATTGGATCAATAGGTAGTACTCTTTGAAGGATGCACCCCTATTTATAAAAAAAATTAGGATAACTATTCAATAAATACAAATCCTCAAATATCTCCTAAATCCACATTTATCTCTTGTGGTTAAAACCAATAATCTAAAAATGTAAGATAAATATCCTCTCAGAATTATCTTATTCATGTTTCTTCTCCTTTGAATATGCATAACTAATGATTCACATCCTCTAGAAATATTCCACAAATATTTATGAGTTGTAATTTGAACGTGGTTGGATGGCCAAATAGGACCCTTCTAGAATCTCCAAGTAGGCCTACAATATCACAAAACTCATAAATTTTTTAAAGATATATGAAAATATGTTAATTTCCTAAAATTTAATCATAAATTCACTTAAAATACTTAAAAACAATGAACTGGAAAATAATAATAATAAATTACCCATGTGATGATGAAAATGGTTACTTAATGTAAGGTTATGGAGTTACAAAGTTACAAAATGAGGGTAAAATGGTGGAAATGAAGGTGAAAGTGGATGAAATTTTGGATGCCCAACACCATCTATAGTTAAGGAAGTGGAACTGACAGAATAAAACCAAATTGACCTTGCACATATGCTACAAAATATTCAGGATCCAACCAACCCTTCCAGGTTGCCAACCCTTGAGTAAATTTGACATTTCATTGATCTGGATCCTTAACCGCTCCCATGATAAACCATGCATGAGACTAAGGCCTTCTAGTCGCTCCCACAACAAGGAATTACAATTATTGTGGACTCTTCAAGGAAGGGGACCGAAAATTCTAAGCCACTTTTTCAGGGCTAGGTATTAGGTCACTTCTTATAACTTCATGAAACTTCCAGAAATGAATAATAAAAATGAAACAAAGATACTAATACAATAACTGATACAACATCTTGATCTGACCTCCACTATCCATGACAAGTATTTCTTCAAACATGTAAAAAATATGTGATCTACAGGTCATAACCACAAATATGAGCATAGGGGTCTCATAATTATTTTATATTCGTAAAGAATCATTGTTTCCTTATCACAATAGCGGTATTATCATCTAATAGGAAATACATTCATTCTACATTTAATTGTTAATAAAGACATGATGAGAGACATACATCAAGTCTATCATAAAACATACTCGTAACCAACATATATCCAACAGAAATAACAAGGATATAACAACCATAAAATCGACATATAACCCAATACATTTCACATGAAATACCTAGGAGAAGAAACTCTTATTAATGAGTGAAGAATCCAACCAGGTGTGGGATTTCCACGAACCACTTGACCATAGATTGGATGAACCAAATATTTCTTTCAACCAATCACACCCGTTTCATATTCTAGCACTACTACATTTGGCATAAATTCCAACACTTGGTTCCGACGCTTTTGACCAAATGTCGGAAACTTCCCCAAATTTTTTCCATCCCGCCTGAAATCGTCGCTATACCGACGTTTATAGAAAAGTGTCGCAATTGCGACATTTGGAGGAATATATCACAATTGTGACACTATGGCCCAAAGCGTCGCTATTGCGACGGCTGCCTCCAAACATCGCAAGTACGACACAATGTCTAAGTGTCGCAATTGCGACGTTTGGAGGTAGCCGTCCCAGTAGCGACGCTTTTTCTGCCGTCGGTATAATGACACTTATATGCGCGCTACATAAAAATATGAAACTTATATGTGTGCTACATAAAAATACGAAACTTATATGCGTGCTACATAAAAATACAAAACTTATATGCGCACTACATAAAAATTATTTTATTGTTTCGTATCTGTCGCAATAGCTACATTAATGTCTGATATCACACGTGCATTCGCCCTCCGCCCTTGCAAAACAACATTCTCCCTCATCTCTTGCAGAACAACATTTGTCCTCAGCATTCGCCCTCAACTCTTGCAGAACAGCATTCGCCCTCAGCTCTTGCAAAATGGTAAGTTCTTACTGCAGGCCCTTCCTCCTATAGTAGGGTTGACTCTATTTGGGTTTTTTTGGTCAATTCCTTTGGATTGTGTTAGGCTGTAGGGTTCTCTCTAGATGTCAAGAATCAAGATTCAATACCCTCTATTATCTTCATCACCCAATACAAGATTTAAATTTTCCCCAAAGAAATGCTTATTAATTTGGCAGCCATTATTTCTCCCTGCTTTAAAAACCCTACATTTAAATGAAAACAAGCATTGCATTTCAACTACAAAAATCTATTAGTGTTCAAATGTACATGTGTGCTACATTAACGTCTGATATCATGCGCACATTCACCCTCCACTCTTGCAGAACAACATTCGCCCTCATCTCTTGCAGAACAGCATTTGCCCTCAGCATTCACCCTGATCTTTTGCAGAACAGCATTCGCCCTCAGGTCTTGCAAAATGGTAAGTTCTTACTGCAGGCCCTTCCTCCTATAGTAGGGTTGATTCTATTTGGGTTTTTTTGGTCAATTCCATTGGATTGTGTTAGGCTGTAGGGTTCTCTCTTGATGTCAGGAATCAAGATTAAATAACCTCTATTATCTTCATCACCCAATACAAGATTTAAATTTTTCCCAAAGAAACACTTATTAATTTGGCAGCCATTATTTCTCCCTAATTTAAAAATCCTACATTTAAATGAAAACAAGCATTGCATTTCAACTACAAAAATCTATTAGTGTTCAAATGTACATGTGTGCATCACTTGTGTAGGGTATTCCTTTTCCACTTTCACATTATCCAAGAATGTGTGCAGTATAGTTCATATTTTTTTTGATTTAGATTATCTTGGAAAAGGAAAGGTAAATTATTTCCCATGGAAAAATAAGGTTTTCCCTTTTTATAGGTTGTTTGGACTTACGTGGAAAAATTTATGGTATGCCTTTCATATTATGTAGTTTAAATTTGAATTAACAGATTATTCTACATGAAAATATAATTACCTATGTGATGTCCTTCATCAATAATTAAAATTATAGGGTTTCAATTTCCTAGACTCTAACTCATCTAATGCTAAATTCTAGGTTCTCATTGGTGGATCACTCGTCCATTGATTTCCTTTCCCTCTGGATCTTTTCATACTTTAAAATTCATCAATGATACATATATTATTTCAGGTATCCCAAAAGGCTTTATAGTAGAACATATTGTGAAGGTTTTTTGACACTTGAGGATTCTTTTTAGAACTGCAACGCGGTCTATGCTAACGAGTTATATACCAAGAAACTTGTCCTTAATAACCACACTATGAGGTAGGTTCAACCAGTTTGAACTTGTTGGGACATAGCATATGAAGTTGTGTGATGAGTCCATATCACAGGTCTATTATGGTGACAAAAGTGAAGACACATAATGATAGTTATTATGTTAACATTACTAGAAACATTTTTGAAATTATCCATGCTATCAAGATGTCAAAATTCCAGGCATTAGGTGTCAATACTCGTAGCTAATAGATAATAATAATAATATAAAAATATCACAAATTTATTCTTGAAATATGATTGTTACACATTGGTAACCTATTTCATGAGTTACTATCACCCAAAGACTACAAAACAAACTTAAAATATAAATTAAACCAACATGAGAATCCAACTAAGGGTTTCTCGACAAAATCATGCCATAACCTGGCATTTTGAAACCCAAATTTGAATCCATCATAAGTAATACAATGCAAACTTAGATGGATTTTCAATGCATGTTTGCATGCTACACTTATTCTTTGTCTAGATATCATTTTTTAAATGGAACCATTAGTCAAGCCCACAGTCCTTTTTGTGTGAAAAATTTCAGCTCTATTTGAGCTCTTTTTTGCTCCACCACCTACATAAACATATGCAAACATATATCATGATCTTGGAATTTCGTTACATATGTATGTGCCAATGTTCCATAATCATGCCCCATCATCAATTTAATAAATTTCCATTGAATATCAAATTATGGAGGGGGGGGACTTTTTGCTGCAACATTTGGCTCAAAATCAAGGACCATCTCCGTATGAGGTGAATGAGAACTATAGATATTTGAAGAAGTAGATTAGTGCCTTTTCCTCTGGCCATGGAGTCATATACAGTCATCCATCATAAAAATTTGTCTTTGTTCATTCTCACCTTGAAAGTTGCAAAAAATCATGCCCTAATTGAAACGACACTAAATTTGAAAGATATAATAAAAATGCAAGCTAGAAGTGCCCTATTAATACAAAGTGAAAACCTTCCTACCTACCCTAACTGAGATAAATTTTGATTGAATAGGAAACATGATATTTCCTATGGAGTTGATCCAACAACTTGTTAAATGTATGGGACTAAATCATGCATTTGATTTTCAGGGAAACATGCGCATGAAGAGAAAAAGTGTAGAATTAATGGAAAATCCATACATGCCACTTATAAAAACTACACCGAAAGGTCAAAAAATACTTAAGGCCTTAACTTAATTTGAATCCAAAAATGAAAAAACAGGATTAGTGAAAACACAAGAGTGGTGTGGGTGAACAACATAAATAAAAAGTGAAGATACCTTTCCCCAAGATGCCTTTGTCACCGTTGTATGAAAACATCTTTTCCTTTCCCTTTATACATGCAAGTGAATGCATTATAGGTATGGTTTTTTCCTATAATAGGAGAAGCCTACTTAAATATATCATTCGTGGAGTGAATGTTTCCTTGACCTAGAACCTCATAGAAACTTATCACCGAATTTGATGTTGGGATGGGATTGTAAAGATAACAACCTCTTCATTCCTACAAACTAGATTCCTTCCTGGAGTTAGGACACAGAGTATTGAATCAAAGTTTTAGTTTCTAACTTCTTGTATTGGTTCATCAATCTTGAAATTTAGACATTGCATGTCTTCATTGCTTCATGTTTGAATAATTTGCATCATATCGTACAATAGGAAATTAGGAATTATGATTATTATTACTTTATGGATCCGTTAAGTTACTTTTAAGTTTGCATGGTTTAGTGTGAAATTATTCTAGTGTGCCCCTAGGCCCAGGTGAAGGAATGCCAAGGACTGAGAACCCTAGTTTTTAAATGGTATTGCTTCTTATACCCAAAAACCCCTCAACATCACTTCTTATTAGTTCTTAACAATAGTGTTGTAAACAATTTGAGAATTGATATAGCAAAATCTCGCACTTCTCAAGATAAAGTCCTAAAGCTAAAGTGTGATACCATGTGTAATTCAATAGCTCCATTGTCACCTCACCAACCTCTTTTCACTTCAGGCTAGCTCTCCTCCAACTCAAGGGGGGTTCTCCTTAGTAGATGTTAGGGATCTAATGGCCCAACCAAAACCAAGTCAAGAGCCCCCTAACTCTCTATGTTTACTACTATCAATCAAAATATTGAACAATAGGGTCAGACATGCATCCTGAAGATAAAATTGCCAGGGTATTTTTGGGTAATTTCAAAGGGAAAGTCCCCAAACACATATAATAAAGGAATTATAACGTGATTTCAAAAATTAAATATCAACAAAATCATTTAAAGGATATTTAAAGGAAAAAGGTGATGGAAGATAGAAAGTGCCTTACTTAAATGCTCTAAGGATTTTTCAATAGTTGCTCCAAAAGCTTCACTTCAAGGCCCTTCAAGATCGTCTCCAAAAATTCTATACCATTAGCTTCAACAATGTTGCTCCAAAAATATCCTCAAGGTCTTCACAACAATTTTACTAGAAGTTGCTCCAACAATATATTCAATAAGGTCTTCATTTTCAACTCGTCTCTTGTTTGGGTGCCTTAATGTGCAATGACATGTTTCCAAGACTGAATTCAATGCGAGGCATATTTGAAACTCTAACTCTGTCTTCCGGTGTCTTATTAGAAATTATTTCATTTTTCATTTTGTGTTTTCAAGTTAGATAGTGTTTTCAAGTTTTTACATTTATAATTTTATTGCAATGTGGCAGACTGATCAGAGCAGTGCAGGAAAAACCCTGAGACGAGATGATCACGGAAAGAGGCCAGCGGAAGAACATGTAAAGTGCCAGAATTTCTCTATCTTTAGGTATTTTAGTTATTTACATAATTGAAATAATATTAATTTTGTTCAAATATGCAGACACCTAGCCATGGTACGCCTGATGATTCCCTCTTTGAAGAAGAGCTTTCTTCATCCCTATCTCTAGTGTTCTTGTTGCAAAAAAAGGCACGAGATGCAAGGTCGTAATTTAATACTTTGATAGACGCGCCTCAAACACCTGAAACAGAAGAGAGGATAAAACATCTTATGAGCCAACTAGAAAGATATCAGGTAATAAAAAAAAATCAAAAGGATATTTTTTTTGTTCTGCATGAGATGAATTGTGACAGTTTGATTTTTAATTTTTACATTGACTAAACTAACAAAAATTTCTTTTCTATGTAGCGTTTTCTGGCACTTGCTGAACCCGGTGTTGGTGGTAGTGGGACACAAGGGCAAAAGATTTCCCAACAACCATCTCGTACACCTTCTACTCCTTTAGGCGCCAGCCAAGAAACACACCCTGCCCAAGCAGACACCCAGCCAACCGCTGAACGTGTTGGCAATGATGAGGCTGATATGGCCAACTACATTATTGCGTTTCCTGGAGCTACATGTGTCAGCTCCACAGAGACCATTAATGGCATGTTGTTGGTGAACGATGAAGGTGTCCCTATAAAGCATGTACAACTCCCAGGTAAATTTTAATATTTTAACTATTTCATGTACTTTATCTAAAACATATTTATCATGATTTTTAATTTTTAATTAATGATAATATCTTCTTCTTTTTTTCTGTGTAGGAAACAATGAGTTCTACATGTTTCTGGAGAGCCATACGTTGGTAATTTTTGCCCCAACCATATGCATAGGGTGAAATTCCTAGAATTCCAACCTGAAAAAAGAACTTCTAGATTATCTAGAAGCCCTTTTTGGGGTCAGCACATTTGACAGAACAGCGGTGGCTCGGGTAGCCAGCAAATATTTGAAATATACCAGGGACACCTATAGGACTCAATTGAAATTTAACCCTAGATATGAGCATCCTCTCGCAGTTCCAGAGAGTGAGTGGAGAGCACTCATCCATGACAGAAAAGAGAAAAGGGCAAAGAAAGAAGGAAAAATGCCAACTGGACTCACAAGTTAAATTACAAATTTAATTCAATAGCTTTAATTTTCTCTATGTCTAAAATAAAAGTGTGCTATGTCATATCTGACTTCAATTTTGTTGATGCTAGGTTGCCTAAACAAAAACTACAGAGGAAGATAAAAATATCGCTTTCCATTTCGGCTATCAAGCCGTAGTTGAACGTCGCAGAAGCTTGGGGCAGGTCCCAAGATCCAGAATGCCTGATAAGGTAAAACATTAAACTTTCAATATGTTTGTTTTCGTCCATAAATTTAATGTCTAACAACTTTGTTTAAATCAAGGGAGCAGCACTACCGACGAGGCAAATAACCCAGTTTTAGAGCCAGATGTAGATGATCCTCACGTGCAACCTGATCATTGTAGTGGGGACCAGGCCGACAATGCTACTATCAGTGAGGGCCGTGACGGTAATTAATTTCCACTTATAATTTTTTCTAATTATATCTTGATGGTTGTCCTTATAAAGTTTTTTGTTTAAATGATAGAGAATTTTTCCCTTGAGGATCTTACCACCAGAGAGGAAGACAGGGCAACAGTCCCAATGGCGACAATTGGTGCACCAGGTAAATAATCTCATTGCATTTTTATTTTTTATTATTACCGAACTAGCTCAATGATATTTAAAAACTGACAATTAAAATTTAATATTATCTGTTTTTGTAGGAGATGCCCTGTCACTGGATGAGACCAGACATCATGACTACGCAACTAGGTCAACGGCGAAAACTGGTGCACCAGGTAAATAATCTCATTGCAATTTTTTTTATTAATATTACCGAACTAGTTCAATGATATTTAAAAACTGACAATTAAAATTTAATATTATTTGTTTTTGTAGGCGATGCCCCTTCACTGGATGAGACCAAACATCGTGACTATGCAACTAGGTCAGCGGCGACAACTGGTGCACCATGTAAATAATCTCATTGCAATTTTTTTTATTAATATTACCAAACTAGTTTAATGATATTTAAAAACTGACAATTAAAATTTAATATTATCTGTTTTTGTAGGTGATGCCCCGTCACTCGATGAGACCACACATTGTGACTACGCAACTAGGTCAGCAGTGCAGGTCGAAAGGCACAAAACAGGAGCAGAGCATGATGATATTAATGATGTAGTTAGGAGCTTTATAAATAGGAAGAAGAAAAAGAAAATTTGATAATGTAAAATATTGTATTATTATAAGACAAACGTTACCATACTTGGAACGTTTTTTGCATTATATAAATTACTCATTTATGATACTATTTTTATGTCAAGCATTAATTGCAATGTTTCCTTGCGTACTTTTTGTTGAATTGTTTTTTTATTAGTTATTGAATATTTTTTTTATGCTCATGAAAGTAAAAAATGAGATATAGATTGGGTATTGGGGAATTGAGAGTGATTTGAGGGGGGGGGAGGGGCCATAAGAGCTTACACCTTCAAGTGGTTGGCCTTGTTTAGTAGAGAATAATTTATTGGAGCGATTTAATCTTGGAGAAAACCTCCCTCGATCCAGCGTAGCAACAAAAAAGTCACTGTTGACTTAGTTGCTACTCTTTCAGATCGTGGGAGGCTTGTTCCAAGTTCATGTGACTCCAATAAATTTTTCTTGAAACGAAGAGGAGCTTATTCAGGTATGTTTTGACATTTTCAACATATGTTCTAACATTATCATAAGAATGCATCTTAGAGTAAAAAATACTACATCAATTACTTGTATTTATCGTATATATAATGATGGATTTTGATTGACTTGGCAGTGCAGGTACAAATCCTCTTGCATCATGAGAAATACAACTTGTCAACCAGGGTCATGTCCAGGATATTTTTTCTTGTGCGCTTGACCAGGTTCGTAATGCCACATTTTGTAAGTTCCTTTACAGTTCATAATTCAATATTAAGCTTGTTCATGATTATTATCTAGGTTTTTTGTATGTGTTTTTTCATCTATTTGATTGTAAGCAACTCTGCATGTTTCCTGTTGTTCACTATGATTTCTCCCATTACCACTCCCAGGATGAATCCGACTTTATTGTTACATAGGTTGCTTTATTGTTACTATGATTTCTCCATTTACGATTTCATAGGTTACATCATGTAAAGTTGTCAATCTCAGGTTGGTGATGAGCTTTAGTTCTCTAGATTTGGGGCTTTTCTGATATTTTCTCCCTCATGTCATTCCTGCATCACCTCATTGTTTGAGCATGCCAATTGTCTACCACTTGTACCAATTGGCACATGTCAATCTCTCAGTGGTGCCACATTTCACCTATTTTCAGTGAGAGTTTAGGGTTTCTCTAATATAGCTTCAGAAATCCGATTCAGTGCCTGCTTGAATATTCTCACATAATACTCATGGTTTGGATTGATGAGAATGTTCTGAATGGTTGGTTGATTCATAAGAACCACCCATATAGTCATCCTGAGATATTTCAGAAGTTTTCTCGGGTTTCCTTTTTCACCGTTTCTAGTGGGTGGGATGGTGTGGGGTGATCCATCAATACTAGTGCTCTTGTAGTAGGGAATTTGTTTTTAGGGATATAAAGGAGCATTTGATGTAGATATCCCATTGGATGCATTCATAGATGGGCACGAGAGTTCAAGAATTTAAATTAAAAATATGGAACCTCTAGCATGGCAACCTGAAGGCCGCGAGAGACACTGGTTAAAGATTGTTTTGTGCTGGTCTTAATATAGTCGTGATTTCTTTCTATTATCTGAATGCAAATATATAATCCGGTCTCATTAAAATGAGGATTGTGGTTGTATTTCTCTTTGGTTGTTTCTCTCTTAATGCTCCAGAAGTTGCCAAAAGTTGCGATAGTTGTTTAGTTTGCCTGTTACAACTTAAAAGTGGTTTTTAGCAATGGGAGTCATGTTTTTTAAGGTTCATACTAACATGAATATCTTGTAATTCTATATTCAGCATAAGAGAAGATGGCCTCTGCTTTGGGCAGTATGACAACAATTTCCACATCTACCTCATTGGGTAACAATGGAAAGGGGAAGAAGTTGGGTGCAATGTTTTATAATTATGGCAGACAATTGTCTTCTCTTTCAGTTTTTTCACCCATTTCCTTTAATCGCTCAAGTAGAAGAGGGACTCTGAGATTACGCGATAGAGAGAAGGTAGTTAATACAAGAGCTATGGAAAAGGAGTTGTACTTCAACAAGGATGGCTCAGTGACAAAAAAATTGCAGGACAGAGAAAAAATTATGTTTAAAGGAAGGTCACCTACACGTGAAACTTCACTGTGGTGGATCTTTCCTTGTTCACTTATATTCGATTTTAATGTGTTATTTTAATTTTTCATGGAGGTTTTTTTTGGCATATGGTCTGGCATTCAATTGCACACTTACTGGAAGCATTGTCAATTTGTCTTGCAGGCGGTGTGAAAAAACTTGCTGATCTTGTTGGAGTCACCCTTGGGGCGAAGGGAAAAATGTTGTCTTGGAGAGCAAGCATGGTTCTCCGAAAATAGTTAATGATGGTGTGAAAGTAGCTAAGGAGGTAATTTGTAGATGTGTGCTCTGGTTTTCTTTTTAACGTTGTATTAGTTCCCCCTCTTAAATGTCTTAGATTTGGTAGGTATAATTTGAAAACTCAAAGGTGAAAGGAAACATATTTGTTACCCAGTGGTCTACTTGGCCTATGGACTAGCCACATTAGAGTAATGCATAAAGCTTTTCACAACAATAAAAGGAAAGGGTTATGGCCGAGTCAAATTTTATTGTTATTGACAGTGTAATGAAATGTATCTCAATACTATGGTTTTGGCCTTTTTATTGGTTGAATTAGAGGACCCAGTTGAAAATATTGGGGCCAAGTAGGTTGGTTTTCCTTTTTGCTGATGGTTTGGTGTATCTAATTGAATTAGTTGCCTAAGGTATTTTTGGTTGCAAAATCCTTTTCATTTTTCATACAGTATTGGCCTTGTGGAATACATTTGATTGTGTGGTATTGTTAGATCTACAACATTTGTAGTTGTTTAGTCTTATGGCTGAGGTGCACTTTTATTATGGAAATAGTTGATGCAATATTGTCATTTAATCCTTACTGCAGGGTAGCATGTTGAGAAGTTTCTTGTGAAACATTTGGTATTCAAAACGACACTTGATCCTATACAACATCATGCACTTGACTTCAAAATTCATATTCAAAGTGTGCCAGACAATTCTTGCAAAATTTCAAATATTTATGTTCTTTTAAACAATTATCTTTTTCATGTATTGGATGCTGAAAATGTGAAAAAGACTTTGGTATGAAACCAACTGATGAATAATTTCCAGCAAAACAACCACTTCCAAGACATGATTTAGACGTAGAACATATGTACTTATGAAGCATAGAAAGATATCCTTGATGCATTGTCAATGTTTGGCTAGGGTTATTTTTGGAGAAAATAACTCCTTATTCCTAGAATAGCGATCTTCAATACAAGTAAATGCCAGAGAAGAGAGATCATCGTGTGACGCAACAAAACTGAAATTGGACCCCCAAGGAGAGCTGGTGTGTCTACAATCGCTCTGTCAGCATTTTCCCTTGGTTTACCCCGTTCTTTTCCTCCAGCCCGAGTCTTAATTGACTTCTTCTTTCTTCGGGTTTATTTATCAAATTCGTAGAAATTCGTAGAATTTGATAAATAAATACTATCCACAATGGTTGGACTTTAATTTATATTCCCGACTTTATATTATCTCCAAGCCTTATAACCAATGTTTAACTTTCAACACTTTGTATTTATACTCCACGGTTATTTTTAAATAAATAACTTCTAATGAAATTTTGGCTCTATATTTCACCACCCAGCCTTACAACAATCATGCTCCAGACTTATGCTAATTATCTGCCAATCGTTTAATTAAACAATTTCATTATACTTCGGCCCCACCTATATATATCAATAACCAATCAAACACTCGTATCGTACCTGGCTATCCTCCGCACACCTTAGTTAACCTCCGCGAAAGTTCAACGTGCGAGCACCATCCGATGGCCCTTCTCCAAATCAACGACTCTTGGAAATTTCGCTCGGCTTCCAACGTCGAGCTTTAACATGCGATGACGTGGGTTAAACGGTGGTTTTCCAGGGGTCACTTCGCCACGTGTCGCATTCCCTATGGAATCGCTCGCGAATAGGAAATACCGCATACTCCACAAAAGCGGTGCGATATGGGAAACCTGCTTTTATGATTCTGCTCGTGGTTTTGGTATAGGGCTTGACCACGGGTGCAAGTCTGGTTCCACTATCCTCTTGTTTGTGAACTCTTGTCCAATCCTCGGGTCAGGTTCCAAAAGCACAACAATTTTGTCTCTTTATTAAGCGGGAATTTTATATTTGAACAGTGTTCATGACCCTGGTTCTCTACACAGACCTCGCCTTTGGGTGGGGTGAGTTCACAGGGTTATCCAACAATTTACGGGAATTCAAAGATAGAAGAATGGAATTATCAGTACCCAATCGCCTCACAGTTAAACAATTCTTCACAATTAGCAGTTCGAGATAATTCAATGGCAACTAAGCTTGGAAATCATTTAACTGGAAACAATTGTTCACACACAGAGGTTTATTGCATAAATCCCCTCTCTACTCTCCTCTTCCCTCTCTACTTTTATTCATCTGAGGAATTACAATTTATATACATAACATATGGCTCTTCGGTTCCTCCGAGAGGACCATTCTAGAAATCAAAAGGTCTAATTATAATAATTCAACTAACTGAAACTATTCGACTCCTACAACTCTAACTAGTCTAAGTAATACAGTCAACTGAGGTATTGACACCTAGCTGTTACAACTCAAATGTTTTCGAACCCTCCTAGCCACAACATGTGGAAAAAACCTCCTACATTGTTGGCTAGTGCCTAATGCCCCTGCATCATCATGTGACATAAACCTATTAACAAAAGTGAATAGGGAATGATTATTAATTATGGCATACTAAGTTGTCAGTGATTTTGACTATTTTTCTTTAACATGTAAAAATGTTAAATTCCAAACTTACATCATCATGGTTTGGCATCATGAGCTTGACTAATTGTCCACCATGCTCATAATTTCATTGTTGTATTCATATCTATAAACGACGTTTCAAATAATAATAAAAAAGTTCTATAAGAAAAATCCAGACCTCCATGCTGCTGCTCCTTGTGAGACAAAGTCAAAATTGCATTACACAATCTGACACATAAGAATCTCCTATATCCCGGTGGTATGTATCCAATCTCTTATAATAGTGTCTTCAAGACTTATGTTGACATTTCCAATGAGATATTTAAGAAATGAAAGATGGAGCCTTCTTCATTGTTGTATATGTAACAGTCTTTTATTAATATAAAGATTGATGGTTTTGTCTTTCTGAAAATGAAATGTAAAAATAATTTATTGTGGTCAATTGAAAAGTTTTTTTTTTAAATCTTTTCATTATTGAAGGGCGACATAGATATATTCCCTTCTAATTGAAATTCAGACCTGCCCTTCAAATTTGATCACTGTGTGGGACCTTAACAAACAATAAAACTGTTCCACTGCGCGTTATATAAAACATATAACAAAACCTTTGTCAAAACTTCAAACGAACCCTTTAGCCGTGGGTATTTCATCATGAATTGATCATTTTACCACGTACCTTCTTCTAGAGGAATATTCTTCCACTTGATTAGGTACTTCATAAAGGTTATATGTCAAAGAGATACAGAATGTTTATTTATAACTTTTCGTAGTTCAAGAATCAACTTTCATTCTTCATCTAATTTTGGAAGTTCTATTTACATTGGCATATTTTTTCCCAAAACCTTTTTTAGGCAAGATACATGAAAAACCTTATGAATGCAAGAAGAAGGAAAATATAACTTCTATACCACTTGTGCAATCCTATGAATAATTATTTAGGGCCATAACAGTTTTCAATTTTGAGCTAATTCTTTATTCTTATTTTTCTTGAATGAAGATTGCTTATAATGCTATAATCTAAAAATACCCAATTACCCTCCTCAAATTATCTTTCACTTCAATGTTGTTCCCCTTGTTGTTTTATCATGTTTCATGTCATTTGAAGGTTTTCCATAATAATTTTCAAAGTTTCTTTAGTATTTTCCATATGTGACTCCGTTTCCTATACTTTGGACTTATCTTGCAAAAAGTATGAGATACTAGGAGTTGGATATCCATAAAGGGCCTTAAATGGGGAAATTTTAGTAGATGTGTGATAGGTAGTATGATAGTATCATATTACCATTCTTCCTCGAGGAACCCACTTCATCCATTAAGATTGCTTTTCTAAAGAGTAACATTGTAGATAACCTTAAAAACATTTGTTAACTATTTTTGTTTGACCATTTGATTGTGTTTGATATGTAGAACTCATGGCAGCTAGTGTTTCTCCACTCATATTAAACCAGCCTAGATCCATCTAACTCTGGATCTATCATGCGCCGAGAGGGATCAAATCTCTCGAGGTGCAAACCTATTTTTTGAGTGCAAAACCTGAGGAAAGGTTTGCACCTCGAGAGATTTGATCCCTCTCGATGCATGATAGATCCATAGGTAGATGGATCTAGACTGGTTCCAGTCAGAGGCATCAACGTCACATTTTTCAGATTATTAAATTTTTTTTATATTTTTTAGATGTAAGATGGATCTAGGCTGGTTTCAGTCGTGTGCTGACAAGGAAAATGTATCAAAGATATGATTAATTTTATCAGTAATATGTAAATATATCAAATATTAATATAATCATTTTAAATATGCTAATTATTTCTGAGATTAACTTGGTCATTTTAATTTTAAATTTTCTTAGTTACCTCGGTTCGTTGAGATGATAATTATTGTTAATAACTATAATGATGAAAAATGATGAATTTTTTTTTTAAATGCAAAGTGACAATAATAGTGTTGAAAGATAGAAAATGTGAATAATAAGAACGTACTCGTGTTACAATCAATCTCAAGCTATTTTCTTCTACTATTCTTATTTCCTCCCTTGTTTGTTTTGTTATCTTTTCATATCGATTATATGAAAAAGAAAATTTAAATCGTAAACCATTTAAATTTTTAGCTCGATCTGTTGTAGTAAACATGATACCTTGTCTCTCTTGCTCTCCAATATTAATAGCTTAAATTACTATAACACAAAAATCAATCTACATTGTTAATAACTTTATGTGCTTACACTAAAATCAATGCATATTGTTAATCCAATCACTTTAATATTAATGTACCATCATATATCCAATTACATCAAATCATAAATCAACATATACATTGAAATCAATGCATTTAATGCAAGCAATCAAATAAGATTAGAAAATAACTTCTACATTGAAATCAATGCACCTACTGCAATCAATCAAATAAGATTAGAAACCAACATCTACACTGAAATCAATGCATTTACTCAAAGCAATCAAATAGGATTAGAAATTTCCATCTACATTGAAATCAATGCATTTAGCACAAACAATAAAATAGTATTATGAATAATTTACATTGAAATCAATGCATCTAGTGCAAGCAATCAAATATAATTATAAATCGACGTCTAAATTGAAATC
Source organism: Pinus albicaulis (assembly GCA_034641835.2). NCBI lineage: Eukaryota > Viridiplantae > Streptophyta > Pinopsida > Pinales > Pinaceae > Pinus > Pinus albicaulis. The sequence continues at coordinate 84,697,761 of CM076569.1, forward strand.
AACACATCTAGTCCAAGCAATCAAATAGTATTAGGAATCATCACCTACACTAAAATCAATGCATCTAGTGCAAGTAATCATATATCATTAGAAATAAATATCTACACTAAAATCAATGCATCTAGTGCAAATAATCAAATAGGATTATAAATCACGATCTCCACTTAAATCAATCCATCTAGTGCAAGAAATATTCTTCCCTCTCTCCACCCTCCATCCATATCTATATCCCCATCCATCTCTTTTTTTTTGTCTCTATCTCACCCCCCTAAACACACATGCTCTCGCACTCCATATATATCATTCTCTTTGTCAATCACCCTCTCTCCCCATCTCTCTCTTCTTCCCTCTCTTCCCCTTCTCTCCCTCTCCCCCGCTAATATCTCTCTTTCTTCCTTTTGTCCTCTCTCTCTCTCTCTCCATATTCCTTATCACTCACTCTCTCTCTCTCTAGGAACCAACATCTACAATGAAATCAATGCATTTACTCAAAGAAATAAAATAAGATTAGAAATCGCCATCTACACTGAAATCAATGCATTTAGTGCAAAAAATCAAATAGGATTAGAAATCATCTACATTGAAATTAATTCATCTAGTGAAAGTAATCAAATATAATTATAAATTGACATCTAAATTGAAATCAACACATTCAGTGCAAGCAATCAAATTGTATTAGAAATCAACACCTACACTGAAATCAATGCATCTAGTGCAAGTAATCAAATATCATTAGAAAGAAATATCTACACTAAAATCGATGCATCTAGTGCAAATAATCAAATAGGATTAGAAATCACCATCTCCACTTATATCAATCCATCTAGTGCAATAACGCCGGATGCGGGTGATTAATAGCCATCATGGAATGTGGCACATCGTGCACTTCCCGATGGACCTCGCCGGTGTAGCCCATGTGGCTCCCGGTACTGATATTAACTACTGTCTTAATACCTCACCCGGTGTGAATTCTCATTATCTCGGACGGCTCATTCAGCTCCTGGACATGGAGATTGTTCTTGGCATGGATTGTTTCTACAGAGATTTGAATGGTGGAGTGGGCGGCCTCTGCTCTCCTCCGCCTTTGCATGTGAATTATTCACCTGCAAGCATTGAAGCCAGAATTAAAACTAATACGGGGAAGCACTGCTTGATAGTTGCTTGTTTTGAGCCGGCTCCAAATTGTCACTTCTCTAACAGTCCGTGGTGTAATCGACGAGTTTGTGATTCTGCCTCCTCTGCTCAGTCAGGTAATTCTGCTACCTCCTCTGCTGATCTGCTTCGTGGTTATAGTAGTCTCGCTCCGGCTTCTTTTGTTCAGGCAGGTGGTGCCCAGAATTCTCTTTCTCCCCTGGCCCGCTTGGGGAGTCTTTCTGAGCCAGGCTCTGATTTGGTCATCATGCCTCGCCTCCGCGAACGCATGAGAGCTAGAAGGGGATCCAGCCGTAGGCGTCTTCATCAACAGCGCGTGCCTCCCACTCCCGGTCCTGCATTTGAGGTTGACTCTGTCTTTTCTCCTGATGCTATCTCTGCCCCTCCGCCCTCTCACCATGAGCCTCTTCCTGGTGCTCGTCCCCTTCGGCCCTCCATTCGTCAAAATTCTCAGCGCGCTGAGCTCAGGTTTGACTGCACCTCCTGCAATGCCACTCTTACCGCTTTTATTACTATTAATCTGTGGGAAGAAGTCCCTAATATAGCTCCGCCCAGCTCCTCGACTCTGCCAGCTCCCCCTCTCAGCCACAGCTCCCCTCGAGCTGTCCCTGCCTTCTTTGCTCCTCAGCACGGGCCCTCCATGGAGACAGAGCGCACGGGTGGTGGAAGTGTTCCCAGTGACAGTCAGGCGGACAGAAGCGAGATGTTCACCTGTAGAATCGTTGAAGAAAACCCCTCTCCTACTCATGGATCATAGCTGCTTTGGTACTCAGGTTTTTTTGTTCTGCTCTGGTAGAAATTATAAGCTTCTTAGCTATACTGCTTTGCTATACAGGCAGTTCACTTATTTCAGCTACAGTATCATTTTGTTTTTTGTAAACTTAAAGCCGGTTTCTCTCTCATGGGCGGCTCAGACGTTATGGTTTAATGGACTGGTTTCCCATTCTGGGCAGTCCAGACTATGCTTGTCTTGCTTGACTATCAAGCACAGCGTTCAGGCTTCCCTAGCTGACGCTGGTGCAGTTTTGTATCAGTACTTTTATACATAATAGAAATTAGACATACTTAGAAGAAAAAAAAAAATCCATCTAGTGCAAGAAATATTCCTCCCTCTCTCCACCCTCCATCCATATCTATATCCCCCTCCATATATTCCTTTTTGTCTCTCTATCTCACCCCCCTAAACACACGCGCTCTCGTACTCCATATATATCAATCTCTTTTTCAATCACCCCCTCTCCCCATATCTCTCTTCTTCCCTCTCTTCACCTTCCATCTATATCTCTATCTTCCCCTTCTCTCCCTCTCCCCATTAATATCTCTCTTTCCTCCCTTTTTCCTCTCTCCCTCTCTCTCCATCTTCCTTATCTCTCTCTCTCTCTCTCTCTCTTGCTCTAGAAACCAACATCTACACTGAAATCAATGCATTTACTCAAATAAATCAAATAGGAATAGAAATCTCCATCTACACTGAAATCAATGCATTTAGCGCAAACAATCAAATAGGATTAGAAATCATCTACATTGAAACCAATTCATCTAGTGCAAGTAATCAAATATAATTATAAATCGACATCTAAATTGAAATCAACAAATTTAGTGCAAGCAATCAAATTGTATTAGAAATCACCACCTACACTAAAATCAATGCATCTAGTGCAAGTAATCAAATATCATTAGAAATAAATATCTACACTAAAATCGATGCATATACTGCAAATAATCACATCCTCTCTCTTCCTTCCTCTCTTTCCCCTTCTCTCCCATCTCTCTCTCCCTCCCTCTCCCCCCCCCCCCCCCCTCCCCCCCCCTCTCTCTCTCTCTCTCTCTCTCTCTCTTCACCCACTAACTATGTTACTATATCCCTCCCTCTCCTTCTATCTCCTTCTCCCCCCCCTTATCTCCATCTCTCCTTATTCGTCTCTCTTTATCTCACCCCCAAACATACACGCTCTCTCTCGTTCCCCTCCCTTGTCACTCCTTCTCTCTCTCCACTTCTCACTCTCTATATTTCTTATTTCCTACATCTCTCCCCCTCCAACTCTATGTCTCTATCGATCCCTCTCTCCTCCTCTCTCTCATCCTTTCTCTCTCTCTCTCTGTCTCTCCTAACTCTCTCTCTCTTCCCTGGTCTCTCTCTCTTTTCCCTCCAATACTCTCTCTTCCCCCATCACTCTCCTCCTCTCTCTCATCCTTCCTCTCTCTCCCTTTCTCTCCTACCTCCCTCTCTCTTTTCCCTCCAATCCTCTCTCTTCCCGCATCTCCCTTTCTTTCTCTCTCTCTCTCTCTCTCTCTCTCTCTCTCTCTCTCTCTCTCTTTAATCCTCTCTCTTCCCCCATCCCTTTCTTTCTCTCTCTCTTTCCACCCCTCTCTCTCTCCAACTACATTACTATATCCCTCCCTCTCTCATCTCACTTCTTCTCTCCCTCCTTCTTTCCATACATCTTACTTTGTCTCTTTATCTCACCCCTAAACATACACACTCTGTCTCCATCTCTCCCTTATCACTCTCTCTCTCTATTTTTTCTTAGTTATGTAAACTAATGAACATAAATATTTGTAAATATAAAGCAGATTATGGAGTAAATATGAAAAGAGGTTTTATTTACTTACCATGCCTCTAGTTTATTTATATTTTTATTTATTTACCATACCCCTTTTCTTTACTATGGTATTTGGCCCATAGGATTGTTATATAATTAGATTTTTATTTATAATCCTATTTGATATATTGTTATTTATTTACCTTACCTCTTTATGCCTCTTTTATATTTATTTATTCACCATACCTCTTTATATCTATTTTATATTTATTTATTTATTTATCATACTTGTTTATATCTCTTTTATATTTATTTATTTACCCATGGTATTTGGCCCATGGTATCAATATTAATTTGTCCTATAGGCTTTATCTAAATAAAACCTATTTTTAAAGTTTTTTTAAATATAAAAAGGTTTATGGAATAAATATAAAAAGAATTTTTATTTATTTACCATACATATAGTTTATATATTTTTTATTTATTTACCATAGCTCTGGAGTAAGTATAAATTCATTTTAAAAATATTTAATTAAAAGAAATATTAAAAGATTTTGGTTTTGATTGTTTGTGTTGAATTAACTCTTTTCCTTTGATTTAGGAAATGGTATTGACTTTTGTAAAGAGTAAAGATGTTTAAAATTTTACTTAATTTGGAAATTCAATGTGGTAATTTTTTTTGTTAAAGGTAAATTTATGATCCATTCAAATTCACATATATAATTTACTATCCATTCAAATTATATAAATAATACATAATTGTATTAGAAATTGATATATGTTCTAGCACAATGCGATTTTTATTTTATTTTAATTTTTAATTTAAAACTTAAGCCGACATTTTGTATGAGGATGTGACCCACCTGACATCGGGGTCATATTGGGCTGTAGATGTGCCTCTCGGCGCAATAATTATTTCCAAAAGTTTCTTGTTACAATTACTTTAGGAAAACCATGAAGACTATGAATTTCTTTCATGGACACTTCTGCCACTTGGCTTGTTGTTTATGTACTTTGAGCTCTACAAAAAAAATCTACAAAATTTGTCTATATAAATGACCACAAAAATGTAATAATTACCTTTATATTTCAGTAACGCTGTAATAAATTCTATTGATATATCTTCTAGTATTTGAATATGTATGTGGAATGGTTGAAGTAACCGTAGAGATTTTACTATATCTCTTTTATTTATTATGCAAACCTGACCTTCTCTTACAAAATTTTGAATATCTTTCTTCATTCCTTCCAAAAATATATTTTTTGATCCTTTGAGATGTTTTAAGGAACCCTGCGTCCTACCATCAGAGAGACATGGGACTCCCTCAATATTTGTTTATTCAAATATGCTTGTGTGCATAAAAATATTCTACATTTGCACCAAAGTATATCTCTCTTTCACTCCCAATGCTCCATAGAGTTCATCCCATCCTTTATAAATTTTAGTTTTTGTTTAGTACTATTGTCATTTTTCCAATATGGAAAGCGTCTTCTAGCCACCTAGGAATAGAAAATGTAATTCGATATAAATTTGAGGCCTCTTATATTTTAGAAAGAGCATCATGTACTAAATTTTCCTTACCCTTTTTGCAGATTATCTCAAAATTAAAACTTTGCATTTTTTCTCCTCATTTTTGTTAATCTTCCAATGAAATCCATAGCTTCAAAAAATACTTTATGCTATCATGGTATATCTTAACTTTAAAGTACCTCCCAATGATATACTACCCCCATTTTTTATTGCATGTAATATTGCTTCCATTTATTTTTCATACGTAGATTTCACCAAATATTTTCTTTGAATTCCTTGCTTTTAAAAGCCAATGATATCCCTTATTGTGTTAATGTTACGTAAATTCCTTGTCCTAGTGCGTCACACTCTACTATGAATGCTTTACCAAAATTAGGTGCAACCGATCTTGGTGTAGAAGACATGGCATCCATTAAAAGAGAGAATGCCAAAGTAGCCTCATCATTCCATATAAATGATATTTTCTTCAAGAGATATGTGAGTGGACTTGAAATGCATGCATAATTCTTAACAAATGATCAATAATATCATGTAAGTCTAAAAAATCTTTTAAGAACCTTGATTTTCTTAGGAATAGGTCATTTTGTAATAGCTTGCATCTTTTGAGGCTCCAACTTCACTCCTTCCTTTAAAACAATATGAACCAAATACTCGAATTCTTCTTTCCCAAAAGCACATTTGGATATTTTTACATAAAAATGATTGTTCTCAATAATTTATATAACTTTTCCACATGTTTACTAGTGTGGTATTCCCATGATTTATTATAAATATGTGTATTATCAAAGAAAACCAACACAAATTTTATAAGATGGGATCAAACAAAATTGTTCTTAAGTCGAGCCCGCCGGACTTCAAATGGCGATAAACCATAATTCAAACCAAATTTGTGTTCCAAAATAGCCTGCTGACGTCGGCCAATTTTGTGACGTGAAAACCAAATGAATTCCGCCCTAATATTTTTCGGGTCCGAAGTTGGGCTGGCGTACGGAGGGAGAGTTGTGACGCGAATTTCTTATCAAATTCGCCCTAATCTTTTTTGGGTCCAGATTTCCACTGCGCGAGCGGCCCAAGAAAATATCCGCTCCAATCAATTTCTGCCACGTGTCCTCAATAAAAACTTGCCCTGCTCCCGGCTGTGGGTGCATTCAATGGCGTTTAAGGCGATGGGACATGGATGTGGCGATTTCATATCAATCGCATTAAGATTTAACGTTGTTCAATTAAGTTCCAAGGTTTTCACATCAAATCGCATTAAATTTTAACACTGTTCAAGATCGGACCTCCACTCCCGTTAGCGATTCTACATGCTCCAATATGATCCGGCCTTCGGCTCTCATTAATGATCAGAGATTAATTATGACGAGCATCCTTCGATTGCATTGCATTGATAAAATGGCATTTCGCTATGGTTTTTCAGACGAGCCGGTTGCTGGGTTACACTGCCTGCTCACTGTGATGAGAAGGAGAAGTGGCCAGCTGAACTGCTGCGTAGACCTTGCTGCATATCTTCATTTCTCTCGGTCTGGTCCTTGTCTGTCTTCCTCTGTTTCTTGGAATTCTGCTTCTCCGTCTCCTCTTGTGCCCACTGCTAGTGAGACTGCACCCATGCCTCGCGTGCGTCAAAGGATGCGTTGCCGCAGGGGGAGCACTAGAGGTCAACTCCTGCGTGCTCCCTCCAGCCCCTCAACCGAGTTGTCTTCTGGCCAGTCCAGTGATTATTATGCAGGTCGCTATCCAAATACTAGGAGTAGGCGGGGTCGGGTTGTAGGATCTAGCCACCGTATGGATTCCCCTGCTCCTCGTTTCCTCACCGCTAGTTCACCTTCTCCCACGACGCGCACTGCACAATTTTCCTTTAATTGCTCTCTCAACCGCCCACGAATTACAGCTTCAGTCACTGTGGTTTTCCGCGAGGAGGCCCAAACGGAGGAAGAATGCACCCGTCCGGTGGGTCTAAGATCGGAAAAAGCCGGCCAACATTCGGGCCTTCAAGAGGGGAGCCGTGGCATGAATGTGGAGGTAGCACCTAGCGATCCTGGACCTTCCGAAGGATGGTGCCAAATCGTCGAGGAGCCGGAGGAGTAGTTTGGTTAATTTGTTTTTCTTGCTTCGCGGCCCACTTAATTGGGCTTCTTTTAGATTATTTTACTGTGCTGGACCTTTGTAATATTTTTGAATTCTGTAAATTAAACGTTCAAGACTGGTTTCCCCATATGAGGGCAGTCTTCTTAATTTTTTTATTTTTTGATGACAAATTTTCCATGAGTCTGGGCAATGATTTTGACTTCGGTGTAATTTTATTCCCACTGTTAATAGATTAACTTTACTTAGAAAAAAAAATGTTGCCATGTTTCTATTTTAAACCTATTTTTTGAAATACAGAGCCATGTTTATATGGTCTACGTATTATACTCTTTCTCTGTATATCTAGTACAGGAACCTTTTTGCTATGAACAGGGTGGATGCTATAGTGGGCTACTAATGGAAACAAGCGAGCCTGAACCTTACATCTCGGATGCAACAGATGGTTACCAATTTTGGAATCAAGAGAGCCTGATCTTACAAGCGAGCCTGGGTTTCTGCAGATGGTTATCACACTCCTCACATGATTAGTGTTTTTCTCTGTTCAAGGATTTTGGGTACTTTAATTTGTATTTGGAACAATGGACGTCGGTACTCTATCTATTGCTTTACTATTCTACATACCGCTATTTCACTTTCTTATAGATGCCTCGGGCATATTTGGATGCTTTCTCAGATTGTTGATAATCTCCATGTGGACCGTTACTGGGTTTTATATCAAGTCCCTGTATGTGACATGGGGTATTTTTCTATCACTGTCTGGGGTGGGACTTCCACTTTTATGGATGGATATTTGGGTTCCAATCTTCAGATGTGAAAATGTAATGACTTCATGGACTGTTTTACTTCATATAATATATTCAAAACAACGTTTTTTTCTCTTGTGAAAAAAAAATGATTAATGTTTATCACTCTGCCTTCAAAACTAGCTATGCTGGTCTATGTTGCTGGTTTATTGATATGGTCTGATGGTATTTTTATATTTTGGACATATCACACTCCTTACATGATTAGCGTTTTTCTCTGTTCAAGGATTTTGGGTACTTTAATTTGTATTTGGAACAATGGACGTCGGTACTCTATCTGTTGCTTTACTATTCTACATACTGCTATTTCACTTTCTTATAGATGCCTCGGGCATATTTGGATGCTTTCTCAGATTTTCGATAATCTCCATGTGGACCGTTACCGGGTTTTATATCAAGTCCCTGTATGTGACATGGGGTATTTTTCTATCACTGTCTGGGGTGGGACTTCCACTTTTCTGGATGGATATTTGGGTTCCAATCTTCAGATGTGAAAATGTAATGACTTCATGGACTGCTTTACTTCATATAATATATTCAAAACAACGTTTTTTCTCTTGTGAAAAAAAAATGATTAATGTTTATCACTCTGCCTTCAAAACTAGCGATGCTGGTCTATGTTGCTGGTTTATTGATATGGTCCGATGGTCTTTTTATATTTTGGACATATCACACTCCTCACATGATTATGATTAGCGTTTTTCTCTGTTGCAGGGTTTTGGGTACTTTAATTTGTATTTGGAGCAATGGACGTCGGTACTCTATCTGTTGCTTTACTATTCTACATACTGCTATTTCACTTTCTTATAGATGCCTCGGGCATATTTGGATGCTTTCTCAGATTTGTAGATAATCTCCATGTGGACCGTTACCGGGTTTTATATCATGTCCCTGTATGTGACATGGGGTATTTTTCTATCATTGTCTGGGGTGGGACTTCCACTTTTCTGGATGGATATTTGGGTTCCAATCTTCAGATGTGAAAATGTAATGACTTCATGGACTGTTTTACTTCATATAATATATTCAAAACAGCGTTTTTCCTCTTTTAAAGTTTCAATTTTTTTTTTTAAATTGAACCTGCCGTCACTATACCGACGCCTTGTAAGCGTCGAAATTGCGACAGATTAGAAACGTCGGAAGAGCGACAGTATAAAAACGTCAGACGAGTGACGTTTAAAACGTCGGACCACATTTCGTCGTAATTGCGACCGTTTACAAACGTCGGACCACATTTCGTCGGAATTGTGACAGTTTACAACCGTCGGAAGAGCGACGTCCAAAACATCGAACCACATTGCGTCGGAATTGCGATAGTTTACAAACGTTGAAAGAGCAACATTCAAAACGTCGGACCACATTTCTTCATAATTATGACAGTTTACAAACGTCGGAAGAGTGACGTTCAAAACGTCGGACCACATTTCGTTGGACGTGCGACAATTTACAAACGTCGAAAGTGCGACGGATTGGGAAACGTCGGAAAAGGAATGCTTGTTTGCAAGTGACGGAAAAAGTGTCAATAGTGCGACACTTTTTAATTGCGTCGAAACTGTGACAGTATGTTAAACCACATTTTTCCCACCCTCGAACTGTCGCTCTTGCAACGACTATGTGTCGAAATAGCGACGAATTGGCCGTCGGAATTTCCGCCAAATTTTCTAGTGTAGCCATGAATGTGGGACTGAAAATCAAACCAAACTAGGTTTCCTCAGGCTTTATTGCAATCCCCACTGGATCACTAGACCATAAAAAGGCATGGATGCCACTGATTTTCTCCACCTACACTGTGATGAATTTTCCTACCTCCTAGTCTCTAGGACTTATTGTATAAACCGCCATTCACTAGTTGAGGATTCTTAGGTAGTGAAATTTTCATGGGCTAATATTCGCAGGGCTAAATCGAGACTTCACCCTCCAAGTTTACCATATATCCCATCATTAATCAGTCGAGGATTCATAGTCCTTATTGAGAGAACACACCTATAGGATTTACCATATATCCCTCCATTCATCAGCCAAGTGTTCCTAGTCCGACCAAGGCACAAAAAATATGGATTTATCACAATCCCACGTTCTTCAGTCCATGGATTCCTAGGCCATGTGTTTTCTCTTTCATATACTGCCTCACTCAGTTTTGAAGCCATCACACCATGCATGTACCAATTGGTTGAATTAAAATTGAGCCCTTACATTTTCGTATACTCAAAGAGTAATATGGCATACTACATATTGAATCTGTCGGTTAATTAAAAGATAGGTTGCATTGATCCTTGTGCTGAACAAAAATCTCAGGAAAAAATTACTCGAATGGGGAGCACTGGTGTATGTTGTGTGAGAGTGTTAATTGAAGCACGGAATTGTATGTGTTCATAAGGTGAATTAAGCCTGAGAGCTAATATTTTGTTGAGAAAAATTCAGGGTCAAGTACATAATCAATGGAGTAGTGAAGTGTTCAGTGCAGAGAGGGGATATCAAGCAAAAATGAAGGAGATTTTTGCAACATCATATTATGTTTCTTATATTTCTATGTAATTATTTTAAGCATTTGTTTCCTAATTTGAAAATTGTCGAAAAGTAAGACGGTTGGATAAATCAAGTTGGGATCTGCAACCTTAAGAGGTTGGTGTCTCCTGGAAATTTGTGGCTTGGTATTTTTAAGGGTATGGGGCCTCTCGTGAGTGGGTTCTCACAAACAACAATAGAAAAAAATTTGATGGTTTTTCCCTTTTGGGTGTCCATGTTAAATCTTTGTGTCTATGTTTGTATGTTGCTTATATTGATGATGTATGTTCCTAAGAATGATTTTCCATGTTTCTTATTCTTTTGATTAAAAGTACACATATAGGTGATTGATAAGTTAAGAGTTCAAAAAATTAATATTTATATCAATTATTGATTCACCCCTCCCCCCTCCCAAGTAATTCCTTATTCCAACAATTGAAGGCCCAAGCTAGTGTAGCTTATGAATATTTAAGGAAGATACCATCAATCATCTTTTCATTTAATGCATGTTCACACAGTTTTTCTGGGTTGTTTGTAAGTCCCAAATGAAATTCCTGGGTGAATGGAGAGGTGTAATAGTTTTGGAAGCATGCCATGGTTGGTGGAATAATATTGAAGTTCGTAAGTCTAGGCCACTTCCATTTCTCATTTTTTGGGGTGTGTGGCTAGCCCGAAAATATGCAATTTTTTTAGAAGTGCTTTCTTCCGCAAATATGAAAATCATGCAATCTTCATCCATTTTAAAACACTTTCCAAAAACAGGAGGAACTCTCACTCCCAGGAAAATTAATACTAATGAAATTGACTGCTTAAAGTTGTAGGCATCCTAAGGTAGAGAATGTGGTGGGGGATGTTGTTCTGCACCTCATAGAATCTCATGGATTTTCTTTACAAATAGGCTTGGGGGAGGGAACCAATAACTACAACAAGTTTACTTTATGAAACTAATACTATTATTTATAATTGAAAAATGATCTAGCTTTTAGTCATCATTATTTTTCATTATCTGTAGATGACTAAAGATTGGTTCTAGATTTCTGAAAATAACCTTCCTTGAAAACTGTGAGTTTCAGAAATCTCATTGCCTTCAGTATCCTTATGGAAACATTTTCACTCTTTCTTCAGGTTTCCATTCCATGGTCACCCTATCACTCCTAAAAACTCCTGATGGGATTTTACCTATCATTTTTAGACTCCTTCCCCGCCTATAACTTCATTGGCCTACTTTTCCCCTGCCCATAAACCCCACTTTCCCTCTAGGTTTTCTTATAATCATATTCATTCCCATGTTCCCCAAGTTCCTCAAGCATTGATAGTCTCAAAACTATTTCTGTAGGCTCTTTAGATAAATCAAGTATATTGGATTTTGGATCTTCTATAAAACACTTTGTTTTTCACTTGAAGGCTCCAATTCAATTTTCAGTCAAAGACCAGGCCAAAGAATCCTCCCACTAGGTCAATTAGGGTTTCATATGTTCCAAGGTCAATCATTGATGTTTCACACATTGTTTTTCTTTGTTAGAATCTAGTTCAGAGGTCTTGAAATGTTGAGACATGGTTATTCAAGAAAAGATCTAAAGGTTTCCAAAGAAGACTATCTTATCAAATTGAAGGTCTGCAAGAGGTAGATGTAAACTTTAACACTTCTGAAAGAGTGTTAAAAGGTTTATCAGTAGAAATTTGGTCAGGTAGGATGTCTACTCCCAAATGAAGACATCTTGCAGGAAAGAAGACATGAAACACTTGACCTTGAGAAGAAATAGGTTTTTTGAGCTTGATGGTCCAGCAGTGTGCCAAGCAGTGATCAAATGCAGAAATGACCATGGAGGAGGTACACAAAAAAACCAAACATGAAGAGAAGTCTATCAGATAATATTGATGATATAGGGAAAAAGGTGAGGTGAACTGGACATAAATGAATGAATGTGAAAGGGATATAGAGAACATAGAATAAAACATTGATGATTGTCTTAAATCACTCCATACACCTAGGGTTTTGGAAAAGTTAATAGAGAAGGTGAAATGATGATGTTAAATCCTATGGTGAAAGCAAAGGAAGGATTCCGAAGATGTCATTGTATGATCAAATCCCAAACTTGTCAAAATGAGTTTTCCATGTCTAAATGAGCAAAAGATGAGGTTCAGCTCCAAGGTAGGAAAAAAAGAAGTTTTTGGAGATACATCTACTATGTAAGCATCCTAAGGTTTACAAAAGTGGAATTATCATGCTTCAAAGAATAAGAGACAACCAAGTGAGTGTTTTCAGGCACCAAAGAAGGTAAGAAGCATGGTTTGAACTCTATGGTGGAGGCAAAGGAGTGTTGTGAAGGTGTTGCCTTGTGTTTGAGTCCCAAAGGTGTAAATATCAATTTTTCATTCCTCCATGACTGCATGCAAATAGTGTTCTCTAAATAAGGACTATGAATCCTCGACTGATTAATGATGGGATATATGGTAAACTTGGAGGGTGAAGTCTCAATTTAGCCCTGCGAATATTAGCCCATGAAAATTTCACTACCTAAGAATCCTCGACTAGTGAATGGCGGTTTATACGATAAGTCCTAGAGACTAGGAGGTAGGAAAATTCCTCACAGTGTAGGTGGAGAAAATCAGTGGCATCCATGCCTTTTTATGGTCTAGTGATCCAGTGGGGATTGCAATAAAGCCTGAGGAAACCTAGTTTGGTTTGATTTTCAGTCCCACATTCATGGCTACACTAGAAAATTTGGCGGAAATTCCGACGGCCAATTTGTCGCTACAAAAGAGAGATTATACTCAGCAGATGCAAAGCCTCTTTCACCACTCCATTATCAAAATGGTTGTTTTGCATCAATTACAGCAGGAGGGTATTCCTTGGGAGACCTTCATTTCCAATTATGTGTTCACCAATCCATAAGGCCAACAGTAGTAAGATGCCCCTTCTTCTTCTCATCCTCCCATTCCTCCATCCACTCACACTCCCTCACCACATGATGACTCTTCCACCTTCCCATGTACTCATACTCCTTCACCTCAGAATAATCCTCCTTCATCACCCTCTCACAATCCCTCACCATTATCTCAATGCACTAGTGATGAAGAAGAAGGCAATATGGCAGACATCAAAGAATAGGATATCAGTGACGAAGATACCAATGAGGGATATGACAATGAAGAATCAAACAGTGAGGGAAGTGAGGCTAATGTCAGTGAATAAAAAAGCAGCAAGGACAAGAGCAATGAAAACAGTAAGGAGGATATCAGTGAGGCAGAGAGCATTGAAGCAGAGGGCAGTGATAAAGCAAAGAGCAGAAATGATGATGGCAATAGGTCACAAAGCCAAGATATCAGTGAGGATAAATAAAATGAGGATGATGCCAATGATGCGAATATCAGTGAGGCAAAAGAAGTCAATGAATAAGAAAGAAATGAAGAAGTCAGTGTGGATGTTGACAGTGGCTCAAAGAGACTTGATGGAACTGATGACAGTAGAGCACATGATAGTGAGATTGAAGACATAAAATGGTGGAAATTGAGCCCTTTTCTTTGACCTACCAAAGGGGAAATAGGCATGTGTGTTGTTGCCCTCAAGAGGCAAGGGGCCATGCCTTCTACATCAACCAAGGAGCTTGATAAAGGTAAGGAAAAGTTCATGAATGAAGAAGAGGAAGATAAACATGATACTGAACAAGAATTTCAACTCATTCATGTTGATAGTGATGATGAGAATGAGGCAAGGATCTTAAACATGCTTCTCCAAATCAAGGATGCTCAGATTAGGGATTTGAAAGCAAATCTAGCTAGGGCTAATAATGTCATCCATTATTTTGAGGTTGAAAACAAGCAGCTGGAGGCATAGAAGGCAATCTATGAGATCAAAGCTATCAGATCTTAGAAAGAGGCTTAAAAATCCTTTTCTCAGCTAGATGAGGCCTTGGATAGATATGGGAACACTGATGATGAGGAAGAATAGATTCCTAGGAGGAGGACAAGGACAATTAGCTTAAAGAAGGCCTTAGCCAAGGAGAGAGAGAAAGAGGCAACCTTGGCAGAGCATCTCACTCTAAGTGAGTTTCATGTCATGGAGATTGACTATGATCGGTAACCTTGGATTGAGAGGGAAAGCATACACTTAGAGGGTCTATTGGAGAAGATGAAGAGGGACCCTGACCTCCAAAAGAAGATGGCAAGGCACTATGCCTTAAGAAACAAGATTGCAAGGGCCCAGCTCAAAAGATGCATTGCAAAGGTTCAAGCCATAAAGGAGGAAAAAGGAAAGGAAAATCTTGACATCCTTGTTGATGCTTCCCTACAAGCATCCCAAACCTAATCAACAAGGTAAATCCAAATTTTGGCACAATTTAGAAGTTTTTGGATTTCTTACTATTTTAAAGGGCCAAAACTGCAGTGCCACTGGTGCTGCGCTCTTTTTCAGCGCACTCTTTTGATGAATATTTTACATTTTTAGAATCCTTAGGCCAAGGCATCACCCTATCAAAATTTCAAACCATTTGGAGCGAATATGGTCCCCCAAAAGTGCCAAAAACACCCGAAAATCACCTTTTTGTCCTATTTTCAGAGTTGGTGCTGCGCCCTGATCAGTATTGGGAGATTGAGTTCTTAAGTAGGTAAATTAAGTCCAATAAGAAAAATAAAGGCCATTTTGGAAAGTAGACAAGACAAGATTTCCAATGAGCTATCATAGAGGTCATTTGGACACCTGGAAGGCCTCGAAATCTTGGTTACAAAACATGCCATTTTTCCTAGTGATGGCACTGCGCCCTTGAACCTCAGTGCTGCACCCTTGGAAAAAATTCAACAAAACACACTTGGAGATATTTTGGAAGTTATTGAGGAGCCTCAAAGTCAATTTTTTTCCAAATTTTGTTGAGGACTTATTTTTGCATTTAATGAATTAGGATATTCGTGCCTTGGGCCTTGCATGGTCTCATAGGACAAAAATGACATTTATTAGTAATTAATAGTTTATAAAACCCTAATTATGGTTTTGGTCCCCCTTTCTACTTAAATACTGCATTGAGGCCTCATTGTACATGTTGGTTGATTATTGAGAATATTATCATAGAGTTGAAGGTTGAGGAGAAATTGGGTTTGGACTTTGAGGATGTCTTGATTTGCATAATAATGGAGCAAGCTCACTTGCAGGATTCATGAACATAGTTAATGGTGATGTCTTTCTTATTTAGTTCTCTTTTTCTTATGTTATCATTTTGTTTCATATTTCTCATGCAGTAGGACAAAAAATTCAGGCTAATAAATGTTGTTTAGAGGCACCTTTGCTCTGTCTACTTTCTATTGCTTGTATGTTTTCCTCTGCTAGGTTAGATTAGAGAATTCTTAAATTCTCTCTAGTTCCACTTATGCTTGTTTATCTTAAGAATGATTTAATGGAGCCAATTTCAAATTATTTTATGGTTAGCCCTGCTCTTTGATGTAACTTAAACATTGTTTTTGAGATCTTTGCTTTGAATTATTGCTAATTAGGGTTTAGCTGAAGAGGTCTATGGTTTTCCCTACCCTTTTTCTCAACTTAAATGGTTGCTTTGAAGGTATCTGTGTTAGGAATTTACTGCAGAAATAAATAAAGAATTTACTGAGAGAAATAAATAAACATAACCAACAACAAAGCACATAAATATAATCACATATGTTTATCCGAGAAAACCCCAAACTCCGGGGAAAAACCCAACCAATGAAATTTCATTAACCATTGGCCAAAACCCTGCCCAATCTGGCCAAGTGAGCCTTCACCACTCACCTCCAGGCCTACATTACAATGAAGTCTTCCCAGCCTTTTATAGGCTCCATTACATGCAATAACATGGGCTAAAACCATGGGTGCACAATACCATGTGCACCAAAACCACTGCTATTTACCCTAGTCAACGTTGACTCTATCCCGAGTCAAGTTTACCTAACAATTCCCCCCTTAAACTTGACTTGGGGATTATTGACTAAATCCAGCCAAACCTGCTAGATGAGACAACCCTGCTCACTCTAGCTCTTCCCCCCTCAAATTTTTACCCAGGGTAATTGTTAACTTCACGTCCCCCTATCACCTAGGTCTAACCCAAACTTTACCAGTGATTTCCCAGGGGTACGCATGCCATGCCAGGTCTTATAACAATATGTCCATTTACATGTAAAACTAACTCCATTATAATAATAATAAAAATTGTTTCATTGTTGCTATTCTTTGTATGACCATTATCTACATTCATTCATGATGTACTCTCCAAAGAGGACATCATAGTTATACATCAATGTCCATATAAAAAGAATCCATCTACCAGATTACATGGGTCACCAGCCTATGTAAGTGCCAGTCCTCTAGGAATTCTCTTCAGATACATGGTTCATCAATTTTTAATTAATCCACATGCACATCTTCTCTCTCATTTTGAGAAGGCCTCAATTGCATTTCACCTTTCCATGTTCTTCTTCACCCTTTCACAGCACATCCAGATTTAGCTTGGACGCTGACCTTACTACCGTCCATATAGTGCCCAAAACTCATGTGATCAAGTATTGAGTGCATTTCCGCCGTGGACCTCATCAGCTGCTCCGTGGCCTCCTCATCCTCCTAGGTGCAGTATCTTCATGATGAACTACCAATTCACTGATGCTCAGCAAATTCCCCTCTCATGGGCTACACCCTTGATCAACATCTGCTCCTATGCATCTGGCATTTGAGCACGTTCACATGCCTCTGTGCCAAACAATAATCCCCTGTGCTTCTACGTATGTGCTGCAATGTTCCTCTCTAGCTAGCGTCAATGCAACTCTATTTTCACATCTTGGGATAAGGACCATAAATAATTTTTCTAATTTGTGAACCTGATCTACCACATCCTGGTGAAATTTAACAGTCTTGTGCTGTCTGACATTCCAATGACCTATAACCTGATTGTATACCTGGAAACAATCCCCATGAGCAGTAACATTACGGATGCCCAGATCAAATGTAACCATGAGACCCTCCTTCAAAGCCTAATACTCTGCAACAGCCCTACTCATATCTAGCCCAAGCTGCTTTCGCAGCTTCAGAATCAAATTATCATCCGAATCGTAGATAGCAATGCCCGCTCCCGCAAGAGTGTCCTAGTGATAAAAGGTTCCGTCCAAGTTCTCAGCGGTTATCATACCTTTGTAATACAATTTAAACTACTTGTCATCCTTACTAATCAACTCGGCATCAATGGTTTTCTCATACTCGTCCCCAATGGCTTCCCCCTCATCCTCCGACATTGCTTGAATGCAGCGGGAAAATTTAGCGTCATGGCTTTTTCTGCAAATGTCTTCAGACAAACGCTGCGTTTCTTCTTCAGCCTGCTTGTGGTCGGCGACCTCCTGCTGGAATTTCTTGAACTCGAGGGCCTACATTCTCAATAACAATGTCATCTCCCCTTCGTCGCCACCACCCATCTCGGAGCAGCCTGAGTTTCCACCAGAATTGGAGGCACTCTGAGCGGTTTCCTAGTGGTGGCATTAGGTTGTTTCCGTGGAGGCTATGCAGGGTATTCCTAAGCCATACAATGACAGCGTCCACCTCAACATCTTCCATGTCAGGCATATCACTCTCCATCATCTGTGATTAGATCTTTTTATCCACTGGGCCATAAAACCCTTGGCTACAAAAGCATCCCTCTGAAGCCAAAGATGGCTCTGATACCATTTTTTAGGAATTTATCGTAGAAATAAATAAATAATTTACTGAGAGAAATAAATAAACATAACCAGCAACAAAGCACATAAACATAAACACATATTTTTATCCGTGAAAACCCCAAACTCCGGCGAAAAACCTAACCAATGAAATTTCATTAACCATTGGCCAAAACCCTGGCCAATCTGGCCAAGTGAGCCTTCACTGCTCACCTCCAGGCCTACATTACAATGAATTCTTCCCAGCCTTTTATAGGCTCCATTACATGCAATACCATGGGCTCAAACCATGGGTGCACAATACCATGTGCCCCAAAACCACTACTATTTACCCTAGTCAACATTGACTCTATCCCAAGTCAAGTTTACCTAACACTATGTAGTTTAATTAAGGAAATTATGAGTTCCCTACTATTTGATTATTACTATATGTTGTTGTTGGGCAGTGAAATAGGTATGAAATTACTATGTATATTCTCATTTTTTTACCATAGACATACTTCTTTTTGCCTTGGAAAGGTAATTTATTGTAAGAATTATAATAGAATTGGAAAGGTTTATGTTTATTGTGAAAACATGGCTAAAAGTTACTTTTTGTTGACAAAACAAGAATTCGATGAGGTGAATAGTTGTATCAAAGGCGGGGCTAAAATAAATGTAATTGTTTCTCCATCAGCATTGAACCATATCCAGCCAAAGGCAAGGAGATCCGAACGAATTGCCAAGAAAAGGTAGGGGATAGCTCGGCCTCAGTCAGAGTAAACAGGATGATGACTAAAAAAAGAGGAGCAAATCCCTCAGGATACTTCGATCCTGAGGGATCGCCGTTCAAACTCATCTTGTTTCTTGATTTGTCTGTCGAGATTTGATATATAAAGCAATTTCCTTTAGTGACAAAGGGAATGTGTTGTTGAGAGAGTGAGCTGGTCGTAAATCTTTACAATTAAACATTTCCTTTGTAATATAATGTTTAATTGACTCTCAGCTTCGAGAGAACCTCCTCCGTAATGCTTTATGTTTGTTTAATATAAGACACGTGTTTCGTTTCATTTTCCAAGTTTTGAATTAGCCTAGTAGTATTTCACTGGCGCTAAGGGCCCGGATCTGGTGGAATCACTTTGTTGTTTGTATTTTTAATCCTTGCTTAATATTGTGTGAAGTGTGTTTAATGTTTATTTCATAATTGATTTATCGTTCTTAGATCAAATACAGATTCATTGCTATTTCATCCATTTTGAGAAGCACATTCTTTATTCATTTATCTTGTTATCATTATAAAGCTTTGCTATTCTGTATCTAATTCGAGTTGTTGTTCCATTAAGTTATGATTTGTTATAATTGATTGTTGCATAGTGATTGGCTATCGACAGGATTGAAGTGTGGAAATCTAGTTGTTTGATCCGTCAGAACTGTAATTGCTGTTCATTTCATATTGCTATTCCATTTATGTTCATTGTTTATTCATAGCTTTCCATTAGCAAATAGATGAGTTATAGTTATATGCTATTGTTCCTTTCCAAATTTTGTTCCTTTTAGATATTTTCATTAGTACGAATATTGAGTTTGCTTTTATTTCAATTTCTTTAAAGATCACCAAATGTAGAGGACACTGGTTATTGCTTCCAAGTCCCTAGATTGGTTATCTTGCATTGATTTCTAAGGGAAGGAGTTATTGCTACTGTATCCCTGATCGATGTTTTGCAGATTGATGTAGTTTCATTTTTAGAGTATTTCTATTCATGTCACTATAATTAGATTTCTTTAAGAGCATTTGTTACTTTTGAATTTAACGTTCTATACTAAATCTTCATAGCATTTCTCTTAGATAATTGGAACCTCAGACAGAGTACACTCTTGAAATAAAAAGTCACTCTTGGATTGATGATTAATGTAGGCTAATTAGGTGTTCAAAAGATACATTTTTACAACCCAACATTTTGGTGTTGTTGCCGGGGAGAGTGTATGCATTTTCAAAGGAGTGATGCACAACTAATTTTCTTCTGCTTGCGAAGAATTGGGTATTAAAGACAGAAGTTAAGAACCTGCGCACTAGGCAAGAAACACACTTGCTCGCAGCCCGCTTCACAACAGAAGTAGGCAAGCTTCTTTTTTTAGGTAGGAATGAAAGTTTTTTTTCTTGAATGAATAGACCAACTAAGCAAAACGAAATTCCTCTTAAAACTGAAAAACCTAAGGGACCGATGACCCTTGGGCGAACAACTTTTATTGACGAAATCCTTAAGAAAACTGAATCTCAGCCATCAGTAGGATTTAGAAAATCTATTTCTAGACATCCTACTATTTCCCTTTAGGCTACAGAATAACCATCTAAATCCTTTGCCGAGATACACAGTCAAATAGAGGGAATTGAGCAAGATTCCCAAGAAATTGGGAATCCTTGCATAAGTTTCCCTCAAGAAGGGAACTCTAGCAATCTCCGAGACGGAGAAGGGGAAACGGGAGAAACCAGAGACTCAAAATCTCCTATTAAAGTCGCCCAAACAATAAGTAGCCCAGACAAGGGAAGTGTTGTTCAACTTATTCAGAACCAAGGTCCTCAATCACCTCAAACAGTAAGCCAACAGGGAATACTTATTATTCTAGATAAAGGGAGTGTTGTCAAAGCCATTCCTGCCCCTGCTCGTCAACCTAGAAATTCCTTAGAAATCCCAGAGGGATATTGGCATATCTTCGATCAAATGGCCGAGAACGAAGATCAGAACCAGCAGACACCCCAACAGACCTCTACGCTGCAATATCCTATAGTAGATACTACAGTCAACGCCCCTATGAAAGCTATTCCCCTTCAACATATTCCCACATTTCATGGCTTAACATCAGAACGTGATATAATTACAAGGTTAAAATCAATAGAACGTGATATAATTACAAGGGAAAATAAGACCTCTAATGAAGGTGTGACTCGTGTAGAGATTGGAAATTTGCTAGAAGACTTTAAGACAGACATACTGGGGACTCTAACAACGCAGTTCGATATTATGCAAGCCAAGCAGAAACAAGCAGAAGCAGAGAAAAATTTGGCAATATTTTGTCCCATATTTAGGAATAAACATAGCCACAAATAATGCCTGTTGGATATGATTAAATTCTGTGCCATTTGTACGAAATATCACCCTACAGAGGGATGCCCTTCGCTTCCTGGCCTAAAAGCAGTTTATAAGGAGGCAGAATAAGAATCAGAAGTGGTATGTCTTCTTAATCAGTGCCGACAATGACAACCGTGAAAATCAGGTATGCCAAATGATCCATTTTATTTTCAGCCTCCTCAATATAATGCTCAACAATATAGTGGGATGTGGAAAAATCAACCACCTTTCCCCAATTGATCACAACAGCCATTTCCTCTCACATCTTGGCCAAATCAAACAAACCAAAATAATTGGCCTAGCTTTCCTTTCTGCCCACCATTTTGGAAAAATAACTATCCTACACAATGGTCCCCCTCTACTTCCCAGAGTCAGGCCTGGCAGTCAAACTGGAAAAAACCTACAAATCAGCCAGTCGGATCAATTCCTTTCTCTCAACCTACACTGCCAGCTCCCTATACAAACCCCCAGACCAACTTAAGACCGCAACTCCCAGCCTAGCCCAACCCAAACCCAAACAATAGGCCAGTTCAGTCTGTCCAAATAATAGAACCCCCAGAATTAGAAACTGAACTGAAAGAGTGCAATGATCTTCAATTAAGGTCTGGGCACATAGTAGAAATAGAGAGAAACAATGATGCTCATATTGAAGATCTATTACCTGTAGAACGAACATTACAAAATGAGAAGGAATTTCAACAAAAAAATCAACAACAAAGTCAACAACAAGTAACAACTTCCTCTCCACCATTTCCAGAACGATTAATTATACCTCGTCCATTAGAACAACATAATTTTGATCTTCTGGGAGAATTAAAAAAATTGTGTATAAAAATCCCTCTCCTCCAAGCTATCCAAGACATTCCTATATATGCAAAAACCATTAAGGAATTATGCATAAATAAGCCAAAGAGGATAACAACCACTAATCCTACTGTCCAAATAGTCGGTACCTTATCTGATTTATTATCAGGAATGGAAACGCCTGTAAAATATGAATACCCCGGAAATCCTATAGTAAAAGTCCAAATCCATGGGCAGTTGTTTCCAAATGCCTTAGTTGATTTGGGAGCAGCAATCAATATTCTAACAACCACCACCTGTCAAAAACTTGGCATTACATCACTAGAACCAACAACAACCTTATTGGAATTGGCTGACCGATCGGTAGTCAAACCAAAAGGTACATTACAAGATGTAATGGTATCTGTAGATTCCTGGGAATACCCTGTTGACTTCCTGGTTATTAATCCAAAGAATCGGCTAGAAGGACATCCTTTGATCTTAGGTAGACCTTGGTTGGGAACTGTTGATGCTTATATTGGATGTCGACAAGGCAATATGACAATAACAAGGGGAAACTATGTCAAGAATTTAGCCCTATATCCCCTAGCCTAGCCAAGTCTATCAATAATCAAAACAAAAAAACAACCTGCATCATATCTAATGGAAAATATAAGATCACCTCTAACTATAGAAAAAGCTCTTGATTTTAAAGATCAAACAGAGGATGGTATCATTAATAGTTTTATTAATAAACCACAAACTAGATCTCATCTAAAATGTCACATGATCAAGGCAACATTTGATAATAAAGAAGAAGAAGATCCTTTCAAAGATATTCATGATCAAGCAATACCTACTACTTCTGTGTAAAATAGCAAGATTGTAGAAATTGAGTCGGGAAAAACTCTAAACATTAACAAAAATCTCACTGTTGAACAAGAAGATAAATTTCTCCAATTATTACAAAAATACAAAGCAGCCTTTGCATGGGATTACCCCGATATGAAAGGAATTGACCCTCAATTGTGTACACACCACATCTATATTGAAAAATATGGAAGACCCATTCGCCAACCTCAAAGAAGACTAAACCCTCACCTCAAAGATATTGTGAAAGCTGAATTACAAAAAATATTGGATGTTAATTTCATCCACCCAATATCTTATAGCAAGTGGGTCTCTCCATTAGTAGTGGTACCAAAAAAGAATGGAAAGTGGAGAATATGTGTAGATTACCGTGAAATTAATAAGGCAACACAGAAAGACCACTTTCCCCTTCGTTTCATTGACCAGGTATTAGACACATTGGTAGGAAAGAAATTCTTTTCTTTCCTCAATGGCTTTAGTGGGTACAATCAAATTCAAATTGCCCCTGAAGACCAGGACAAAACTACTTTTACCTGTCCATGGGGAACATTTTCCTACTGATTCTTACCATTTGGCCTATGCAATGCCCCTGCTACATTTCAAAGGGAAATTCCCAGCATCTTTTCAGACTTAATAAATGAAGGCCTCGAAGTATATATGGACGATTTCACACCTTATGGGGATGATTTTGAGCCTGCATTGGAAAACCTAGAAAAGGTATTGCAAAGATGTATTGACACTAGGCTTTGTTTAAGCCACAAAAAGTGTCTTATGATGATGACCAAAGGAGTTATCTTAGGGCATTATATTTGAGCAGCTAGAATTCAAGTGGACCCAGCTAAAATTCGAATAATCTTGTTAATTCCCACACCCACCACACAAACACAGGTACGTAGCTTTCTTGGATTTTCTGGTTACTATAGAAGATTTATAGAACATTATTCTCGAATAGCTGCACCTTTATATGCACTGACTGGAAATGCTGATTTCATTTGGACAGATAAATGTGACAATGCCTTTAATGATCTGAAAAAGCTTGTTTCAATAGCCCCAGTGATGAGGGGCCCAAATTGGAATTTTCCAGTCCAAATTTCATCCGATGCCTCAAACACAGCAATTGGAGAAGTACTTGGGAAGGAGGAAGACAAGAAGCCATATGCAATCTATTATATTAGCAAAAATCTATCCCCTGCTAAATTAAATTATACTGTGACTGAGAAAGAATTTTTAGCTGTAGTTCATGCTATAAATAAGTTTAGACATTATATAACTGGGTATCCTGTAGTACTATATACTGATCACTCTGCCATTAAATTTTTAGCAAATAAACCTGTTACAAACATAAGAGCGACAAGATGGTTGATTTTACTGTAGGAATTCGACATCACAATCAAAGATCGACCTAGGAAAGAGAACCCTGTAGCTGAATTTTTGTCAAGAATGCCAAAGCCAACAGATACAGAAGAAGTTGAAGACCACTTTCCAGATGAACATCTTTTTGCTGTTACTGTCAAAACACCGTGGTATGCTGATATAGAAAACTATTTGGCAATAGGTAAATTACCTAAACATCTATCCCTTAATGAACGAAAACAGATATTACAACGTAGTACCCGATTCTCTTGGATTGGGGGCTATCTATTTCACATAGGGGGAGATATGAAAATAAGAAGATGTGTCGAGGAGGACGAAGTATTTGACATTTTGAAAGCATTCCATGATGGCCAATGTGGCAGACATTTTGTAGATCATAGAACTACCCATAAGGTTTTACGAATAGGCTATTACTGGCCTACCATCTTTAAGGATGCCAAAAAATTCGTGCAGGCTTGTGATAGCTATCAAAGGGCAGGTTGCCCTGGGCAATCTGATGAAATGCCTTTGAACCCTCAACTAGTGATTGAACCATTTGAACGCTGGGAACTTGATTTTTTTGGCCCTATTAGTCCTCCCTCAAACCAAAAAACATACATCTTAGTTGCAACCGAATATGTCAGTAAGTGGGTCGAAGCAGAGGCACTTTCAAAAGCTACAAAGGACTCTGTAGTACAGTTTCTTTTCCAAATCTTTGTGCGCTATGGTCTCCCAAGGGACATAATAACAGATGGAGGACCATAATTTGTAGGTAATAAATTAGCTGAAACATTGCAAAACTACCACATTCAGCACAAGATTACAACCCTATATCACCCACAGGCCAATGGCCAAGTAGAGATCACGAACAAAGTAATTGAATCTATATTAACAAAAACTGTTGCCTCACACAAACGAGATTGGGCCTACAGATTGCCAGAAGCATTGTGGGCATATCGAACAACATGGAGACCTAATACAGGATATTCGCCATATCAATTGGTATTTGGAAAAGAACCCATCTTTCTTATAGAATTTGAAATTCAAACATTAAGAACAGCTCGAAAGGTGGGTTTAAATCTGAATGAAGCCCAGGCTAAAAGACTGCAACAAATTAATGAGTTAGATGAAATTAGGCTCTCTGCTCTTCAGCACACATCATTAATTAAGCAACAGAGAGCCAAATGGCATGACGCCCATATCAAAGAAAAGATCTTCCACGAAGGAGACTGGGCACTCCTATATGATTCTAGGTTTCAGGATTTCCCAGGGAAACTCCAGACACGATGGCTTGGACCCTATGAAATACAAAAAGTGCATGATAATGGCACTATTACATTAGCTACCATTGACAGATCTGGACATTCCTTTAAGGTAAATGATCATCAAGTACGATTGTATCATAAACCGCTTACCCGGGAATCCTTTTACCAACAGTTACGGGAATATTCTACCATGGAAATTCTCGCTGAAGGGGAGAACTCCTCCTTGGCACCAGTTTGTTAAATCATTCCTTTTTTAAAATTTTGTACATAAAGCATTTTTCATTTTCTTGATTGTTGTTCATTTTTTCCAAGAAATTTTGTTTATATCATTTCTTTATTCCGTCATCCTTTGTTTTATGAAATTCTGAAAAAAGAAGAAGAAAAAACTCTGTTTATTTCGTTTATTTTGAGTTTTTCTGTTCCTTTCCAAAGGAAAAACACTTCTGTTGTTCCTTTCGAAAGGAACAACAGTTTCGCAGAGTGCTTTTGCTGTTCCTTTCGAAAGGAACAACACTTCTGTAGATTGTTTTTGTTGTTCTTTTTAAAGGAACAACACCTTTTTGAGTGGATTGTTTTTGTTTTAAAGTCCAGCATTTTGAGAATTTCTTATCACTCTTATAAATGCAAATATATCATTTAGAGTATACAATCTATGTAAATTAAAGCGCATCGCAATCAGCAACATCAAAAGAAATCATCATTTTAAGGAAATTGTCTAGTAAATGATAAGAAAAAAAGGAAAAGGGGCATGATGAATAACATAATTTTGCTACTTATTACCATTGAATTAATCTGACTTAGCATTCTATCATGACCGAAGTTCTTTCCCATATGCTATAACTTTCTTTGATTTTTATTTATGGAATAGGAATAAGGGCATATTATTTTCTATTGAGAGGTTCGTACTTCTTCCACCATCCCTACTTCCTTAAGGAGTGTTGAGCCAGTCCTTTATGAATAATTGGCTAGTGCTATATGATATTAATAATTTTATGATTTTCACAGATGGAGGATAGGGGGTCCTATCAAGAGCTACCTACCGTGATCATAAGGAAGGCAAAGAAGTGGCATTCCCATCATGGCCAACAAACTAGGGATATGGTCCAATAGACAATTGGAAAAAATCAAGTCTTTCGAATTGTGAGGTCTCATCATGAGCCTACCGCCCACCCCTTTCACTTCTTCGGTGAAATGGAATTGTGTTTATCCGGTCACCAAGCCAAGACAATGGCCTCCGTCATAATATTCAAAGGTATGAACTTCCCTCGCATAAATAAAGGACAATGGTTCCATGGGTAAGAAAGCAACTTCCGTCAAGGTTATGGACACCCGTGGGCAACAGAGCTCCGTTGATGGTACGAGTCACATTTATACACATCAATAGTTATATTTAACCTTTTTCCTATATCTCTATTTAAATATCAAATGAAAGTATGAATCCCTTACCTTTACTTCCGAACCTATTATACATGAAAATCATTACAAATCGATAATATTAGTTTGAAATGATAAATAATGAAATTGTACTTATGTTTATCTTATGCTATCCCTTCTCCTCATATTTGAATCATTACAAAATGATTTTCTATCCATTACCGATTCATCACATGCATTGATTTCAATCGTTTATAATTTGATTGAATGTATCATAATTATGCATGCGATCGCTGTACCACCGTTATGCCACACTTGCCTCTCTCAATCGACTACGAGGATGACCGAACACCCATTTGGGGGTACATGTCTCGTATGATGATCAAATCCCGAGATTTCTTTACTCGTATGTGAACCAACCTTACTTCTTAGGAAATAACAAATTTTCAATGACATTATTCCAATTCACCTGTTGTGATGTTCCAGAATTCCGATTATTGTGTGTTGAGAAAACTACGGTGAGTACGTAGATGATGGGAGGATGCACAATTCGACAGTTGAACCATAGGTGTTGATCGTTTCCGATGCGGCACGAGAAATTTTCAGAAACATTGGGGTGGGATTACATATTTTATGAGGATGCGCAACCCCAAGGAAGGAAGCCACCCAATTTTTTACAGAACTTGCAAGAAGGATCCTCCATGGGTCGAGGAAGACAAATATTTGTATTCGACAAAATAACCGCGCAGGTGTCTCGCCATCCCAAAGGTAAGGACTATTTGGACTCGAAAATATTAGGATTCGAGAAGCCATGAAGATTTTTCAAGATGAAGGACGACATTAGTTAATAAAGGTAGAAGAGTTCAGCTAGCCTCATTAGGAGAACCATGGACAAATTTGGCCAAGATCAGGTGCTTATATAACGTGCGACTAAGAAAAGATGTGGTAAGACCTCGCCACCTTGCCACATCGTCGTATTAAAACAAAATGCACCATTAATTTTCCCCGCATTTTTTAAATTCTTTGTCGTATGATACCGCTCGTGGTATAAGAAAAGCTCAACATGCGTATATGGTTGTCAACCACCATTGTCTAATTCGATTAATAGTGAGTCATAGTCTCGCCCAGCCATCGACTCGACTCGGGAAGAGTTGATATTCTCCATCGATGGAGGGTTAGCTTTACCTGCCCCAAAACGGAAGAGGATGGTCGGCTCAATAGCTGAGCCATCTACTCACAAAAGTCCCTCCGATCAAAACGAAGTAGGAGGATGGTGGAAGGACTTCCGAGTAGCAACATCTAGTTCTAGAATTTCATGTACTCGTAGGATGAAATAACCTCTCCACAATTGAGGGAGAAAGCCCCCGTACCGATGAAGAACAAAGAATTGGGTTATAAATTCACTACTCGTATCAAGTTATAAGAAATATGCCGCCACACCAAGAGGAAAAAAATCCACAGCAAGAGGAAGAAAAATAATGAGGAAGAAGAAATCGAAGTGAACATACCGAGGAAGAAGAAATTGAATGAGAAATTCGATAGAGTCTTGATTGAGGAGGGATGAAGTTAGTCATACCTCGTGAGGAGTGATGAAGACAATCATAGCGCTGATAAGGAAGGAATAGAGCCTCCCAAAAAAATGCTATCGTAAGCCCTTTACAGAAGACATATCATTCCGTATTTTGGCCAATATGAGTGATTATGCATGGCCTCATAGCCCTTCGACCTTACATTGATATTAATCAACTACCGCAGTACTCTACTATCGATATAGAAACAACTGAGAAATTCTAAATGAAATGTAAAACCCCTAGCGAAGCTAGGTTGCGTCTCCCGAGAGGCGTGAATAGGAGAAAGAGAACACCGAACCAATATCTCAACCTCGGGAAGCTCCCTAAGAGATTGTAGAGTCTAATCGAGAATATGATTCCCGCGTGAAATCTAGCCAAGGGCATATGAATGTGGAAGAAGAACCCCAAGCATAAGGTCAAGAAGAAAATTCTAATCAAGGTACATGGACCGATATAGATCAAAACCCCGCTGAGAAAACGGGTTCGGTGTGTATAAAGGAGCCGCTATTCCATTAAGAAAGAGGAGGAAAACAACCGATATTGAGAAGCTTTCATAGTGAACGAAATAAAGCTCACGAAACTAGTAGCAAATACAAAGCCCGAAAAATATTAGGGTTCGAGAATGAAACAAATGCCCATAAGCGAGCCCTTTAAGAGAAGAAGCATAGCTATCGAAAAGAATTTTGAAAAAAGAGAAAGGTGACCGGCTAATAGGAACCCTCAAGTCATGTAAGAAAACCATACCGAGCCTAATTATGAGGATGTGAGAAGAAAGCAAATGACCGTTCCAACACAAGATGTTCTAAAGGAACCCGTTTGTCAAGGAAATATGCAATCTAGCAAAATGCTCAAAGACACTCTTTAGTGATCTCGACACCGGCCAGACTCCAAGAAGAGCTGGCAACAGTTCGAATCAAAGGTAAATATTGGAGGAAGACACCGTCCCCAAGAAAGAGATATCGTGAATTGCAAAGCAACAAATGAGAATTATTCATGGCTTTAGAGCCAAGCTCATGAAAAATGTTGAAAAACAAGAGAAAAGTGCGTATAAGGTAATGAACCAACTAAATCTCAGCCCACAACCTAATGGACACTCTCTCGCTCGTTGTATACCGATGTCTTAGCTCGTAGATGACCCGCTCAAAAACTATGCTTTGTTTTTAATTAGAAATATATTTACAAATCTGTAAAGATCAAGTGCAAAGTAGGGCAGGGAAATCCATAGAGCCGAAAAACTATAGAAGACTTTTGTATCATGCCGCAAAATTTCTATGTGGATCAAAGTACGTTGCCTTTTGTGTGAATTTTACTTCGCGTAATATAATCACTGAAAATGACCGTGAATCAAACCCTAGCCCTTTTGTTGGAGATGTTCAATTTCGTGCATTCACTTTCCTTTGTCATAAATCAATTAAAATGGCTTAAATCCTATAATGCATTTCAAAGGCAGAAAATGACTAGATCTCGTGGGTCGTAGAGTGAACCCTCGAACCCACTTCAATTTTGGGCTAACAGTAAAAGATTGATGACTAAGGAAGGTGTTATGCAAGATAAGTGGGCCCTCGCTCCACAAATCAATTATTTTGAATGGAAACGTATTCTTTCTCATCCATTAGAAGCCAAGCTTATATAGCAGCGACGGTCCTGTGGAGAACCTCCAATCGTAATGTGCAAAATAGGAAACCATTTTAATTATAGAAATTTTGTGCTGATGCATGCATCGACTTTGATTTCCTATAGTCATCTCGTTTTAAAATAAGGACCATTTTTGGTTAGGATGTAGGCTTTCCGCGGCCCTATTGCATGGTACCCTACTTCGAACTACAAGCTAAGTTTATGAACAACCCCCGAAGGACACAAAGCAGAATATGTTTTTGAGGAATTAGCCGCACTACATGGTTTTAGGCTCCGTCGATGATAAACCTTATCTCCGGCTTATTCTTTCGACTCGCTCTCCATGTGAACTATAGTTTTCATGAGGACATGAAAAAGATTAAGCGAAGAAAGGGTATGTTGCGTAGAGGAAAAGGTATGAAATTACTATGTATCTTCATTCTTTACCATATACATACTCCTTTTTTCCTTGGAAAATTTAATATAAGAATTATAATAGAATTGGAAAGGTTTATGTTTATTGTAAAAATATGGCTCAAGGTTACTTTTGTCGACAAAACAGAACGACGCAGGTGAACAGCTTGTACCAAAGGCGTGCTGAAATGAATGTAACCGTTGCTCCATCGTTGAACCACATCTCAACCAAAGGCAAGGAGAGATCTCGAATGAATTACCAAGAAAAGGCGGTGGGACAACTCGAGTTCTATTTATAAAACAAGATGGTGACTAAACAAAGATGGTGAATCCTCAGATCCTTCGATCCTCGAGGGATCACAGCCAAACTCATCTTATTCCTTGATTTGTCTCGTTGAGATTTGATATATAAAGAAATGTCCTTTAGTGACAAAGGGACCGTGTTGTTGAGAGAGGAAATGTCGAAAGCTTTACAATTAAACATTTCCTTTGTAATATAATGTTTTATTGACTCTCGGCTTCGATAGAACCTCCTCTCGTAATGCTTTATGTTTGTTTAATATAAGACACGTGTTTCATTTCATCTTCCTGAAGTTCTCGAATTAGCCCAAATGCATTTCACCAGCGCCAAGGGGCCCGCTCCGGTGGAATCACTTTGATGTTTGTATTTTTTAATCCCTTAATGTTGTGTGAAGTGTGTTTAAATTTATTTCAGAATTGATTTATCGCCAGACTGGCTTCGCGATTCACGGCAGTCGATCTTCTCCTGTAATGTACGTTTGTTATCACGATCTGAACATTATAAAGCCGGTTACCTTTATCTGATTCAAGCGTTGCCCAGCACGTTGACGGTTAGCACATCAACGGCATCAGTCAAATAATGGCATCAAAGTGTGATGTTGCGAGTTGAGCTGGATCGTCGGGAACCATAACGGCTCATCGGCATTTCGTCCACTTTCCGTCACTGTCATTCAGCATTATAGCGCAGATGAACAGTTGCGACGTTGCCCTTCTGGATGGCTCTTTTCAGTTGCTCGCCATACCGAAGACGCTTCCTGACGCTCATCGCTTTGAAGATCAACCATAGATGACACCGTTACGCTTCCGCTCTTTATCAGTTTGGTCTTTACCCATCTTTCAGGCAAAGCATTATCGCCATTGCGGGTCCTGACGGCGTTCGCGACGATGCAGCTCACTTTACATTGCATCAGCGTCACCCAGAAATTGCATCCTCTGGTTATCATTTAAACATTTTTCATCGACCACGGTTTGGCTGGCGATCTTCAGCACTTCAGAGCACTACCGGTAGCGGCAATTAAATGCGTTCGCCTTACTGATGACAATGGGAAGCAATTAGCGTTCAAAGCGATACCCGCCATATCCATAATGCGCCTTTGAGGTTTTCGCCCCAGCGAAATCAGGGTGATGGCGAAGTCGCCTTCACGGTTCATCGATTGCTGACCGTGATGTTCATCACGGCTTTCAGCAGCGGCGTCAGGTACGCCCCGCCTTCGCTATCGCGCAGACTTAAAGGTCATCATCAGGCTATTGGCATAAAGGATCTTAATCGCCTTTTTCAATTGGCTGGCGTTCGACAACGACACCACTTCACCATGGCTAACATTTAGATTCATTATATTTTGTTATCATCATATATACCTTTAATCATTAAGTATAATAACATTCCTAAGACTGTCAACTAATAACCAATCATAATATATCTCGGCCATGAATCATCGTCCAGAAACAAATAATAAATAACAAATTAATCATAGAATCAATGAAATTTGCAAACCCTAAATGACAATCGGAAAACCATATTATCATAAATAGAGAGAGTCCTCTCATAGTTCATAGTGCTGCCAGGTCCAAGACTCAATAACGTCGACGTTGTATCATCATTCATTAACTTAATAAAACACAACATCTAAATAACGTTAATACACCCGCCGGAGGAAGAGAAGCAACATCCAGTGTATATTTAATGAGAGGCTATCTTCAAGACTTAGAGAAACCTTCACTAAAGTATCCTCCATTCAAATATCAACAGGCACACATCATCGAATTCTAGTAAGAAGAAGCAGAGAAACTCGAAGAACTCATAAAATCCCTGTACACCAGATGAAATCATAAACAATAAGAAACATATCCAAGGATCTATCAATAGCGTCTGTAGATTTCATAACGAGAAAAACTTATTGAAATCGAACACATTATAAAACGCCGCATAGAAATCAAAAACATTCTGCAGAGATTAGCATCTCATCATGATGGTGACCTACAGCTTTTCAAGAAAAAGTTGAAACCTTCATCATCATGACCAGCAGGCATCCTTCACAATGGATCAGCGATCCACTGGAAGATTCAAAACAAGAAAGGAGAGAAACACCTTCTCGAACTGACGAATAATATTCAATGATAATATGTTCAATGAAAGAGATCATCCCCACTTCCTCGCAGCGCCTTCAAATAAATCGAACACAAACCTTCATTTTTCACTTTATTTATAAAATTGACGACCCTGTTAGATCTTATCAAATTTCGGTTAATAATGTATTGAGCGGTGCCGACGAATGCGAGATCTCCGCCAAGGTTCATGAACACGGCGAAGAAGGGAACAAGGCTAAAGGTCCAAAAATCAAGATGCGCTTTGAAAGATTCAGCACACAAGATTTAGACAATGACAAGTTAGCGCCCTCCACTACAGTACTGGCTGAAAATTCTGGTGATCAATCCAGATATCAATACCTTGTAGATGTATTTGATAAAGATGCAGAAAATTCACTCAGATCTTTAGTGAATCACAACACCTTCATTTGGCATAACCTGCTGCAGCAACCATAGAAAACTATTGAGATAAAGAACGTGTTATAAAGAAGATCAACAACGCCACGAATGACAAGAAATCTTTTCAACATCTGTGATGCTAAGAAGATATCAAAACTTTCATAACTGTCCACAAGAAATGAAAAGGTCATGTTCATAACCTGCAGAAAGGAATAAAATCATTATTACAAGCACCTCCTTCAATCCTTAAAACAACAATAGACCAGAGAAATGACTAGATCAATCAGGAGAAACAATCCAATCAATATGCAATTGATTTGCTGTGCGCAGATGAGTTATCTTTCCAAAAATCGACTTATGACGATCAAGGTCACCCAGTAGATCTCATCCTTGATAAAATCAGTATGCTGCTCATGGATAATGCCATAAACAATCACCAGGAAAATAATAATATTAAACCTTTACATCCGCAGAAGCATCCACCAGTTCATCCGAATCTTGAACAAAGAGCCGACTCCGTATCTGGGGTCTACCAATACTGACCTATTGATCATGAATAAACGGCATCCGACCTATCAGATAAAATCACGAACTTTATGTCCCAAATAGTACAACAACGCTGACAACCCGATATTGAATAATGAAAACAATCGTGAAATAAAAGAAAATCCACAAAGTTCCCCTCCAAAGAGACAAATGATGATTCATCTGCCCTTTTGTGTAAGGCTTAAGAAGACTTTAAGCCTCATGATCAAACACAAGTGGAAGAAAATAGCTATGGCTCGATCCAAAGAAAACAGAAAATTCCTCCTCCTTTAAGAGAGGAATAAATCAATCAAATTCTAAACATACAGCCAACCTATAAAATTTTATGCAAAGAAGATCTTTCTATGTGTTATACTATTGACATATCCATTGATTCATTTTCTCATACATCAACTATAGAAAAAAGTGATGTTGATGCTGTACTACCTCTTCTAGAAGGCCTATTGCCAGAAGATGCTCCTAATAATGTCTATCAGATAGAATTTATTCCACTCAGTCAAGACATATCAGGCATACTGGAGAACAACATAGCAGAACATTATAAGCCTTCCAAATCGTAACTATCATGAAGAAGAGGTTGAAGATGATTATGCTTTCAATAACCAGACTGAAGATGAGGTTTTTAGAGTTAATAATTGGGATACGTATGACCAAATCACCATGGAAGGCCTAAAAGAGTTTACATCATGCTTTTGTTGATCCTATAGAAGATTACATGAAGGTCCCGATTGGCTCAAGTTTCCAAAAATGGATTTCATTGCATAAGAATCAAAATGCATCAAGTTGCCACTACATATGATAAATTTGGTTATGAAGACACATAATCATGGTATACTAATGTCTCCTCCATACAACATAATTTGACCACCTGATGTGCCCGTTGCTCAAGTGGCTACAATCTGCCTTATTGCATCATTTAGGGGTTAAGGGAAATTTCATTAGATTAGGATAGATATATGCAACAAGCTCAAAGACTATGACATATTTTTATTTTAGTTTCATATTGTCTCTGATAGAAACAGAAAAAGAAAAAAATAAAAAAGAGGGTAGAAAAAAGACGAGGTATAGCCCCATACCAAAAAGAGTATTTCGAAAGTGTGCAATTCTAAATGCCACTACTTGAGAAAGAAAGTCCTGCTTTAGTCACACAACCTAATCATGATTAAATATGTTTTTAAATTTCATCGATAGATTAGTGAAGGAATAATTTCCAATCCATGTAAATTATTTACCGCAGGGTTAGATTAGGAAAAGAGAAGCTGTTTTCAATGCTCAACATGAACCAATAGAGAAAAAGGGGGATGCATAGAAAATTTCAAATTATAGCCCTCATGTTTTCTAGTTTGTACAAAAAATAAATTCGTGTGTAGCTTGTCCAAAATGCCACAACTCATGACAAATCAGATTTCTAACTTATTTTCATTATGTTTGAATTTCATGTGTTAGTAGTCTTAGATTGGCAAGATGTCAAACTATTCTAACTCGACGTATAAGTAGAGTAGGTAGAGAATAAAAGGCTTATAAGTCTAATATGAGCTGATGACATAAGGGTAGACGTAGCTATTTTTTATGCTTTCGAAGAAAAAAATGATACCAAGTGTTTGCTAATCCAAATGAACCTAAGTGAAGAAAAAAATGTTAGACAGTATGGTGGCTAGGTAGAACCGATATTGAAGCAATCATGTATTTCTCGCATTTTTAGATCATAACTTTTAAAAAATAACAAGAGGAATCAACAAAGAGGAGAAAAGGAGGTCTCACAAGCACAAGTAAGTTACTAATCTTCAAAAACTCAGAGATTTTAACTTTGAGGAATTCCTGACACCTCCCGAAAGGAGCTCCCCACCCAAAGTTGAGCCACTGCCAGTCATCGTATTTTTCCATTATATGTAAATGACTAAAGATTTGTTCTAGATTTCTCAAAAACAACTCTTCCTTGAAAATTTTGAGTTTCAAATCTCACTTCCTTTATTATACTTATGAAAATTTTTCTTACCATTTCATCAGCTTGTCATTCCATGGTCACCCCGTCACTCCTACAAACTCCTTATGGGCTTTTACCTATCATTTTCAAACTCTCCTTCCTCGCCTATAACTTCTATTGGCCTATTTTTCCCTCATTTAAGGTAACCCCACTTTCCCTCTAGGGTTTCCTATAAGCCTATTCATTCCCATGTTCCCCAAGTTCCTCAAGCATTGATAGTCTCAAAACTATCTCTATATGTTCTTTAGATAGATCAAGTACATTGGATTTTGGATCTTCAATACAACACTTTGATAAATACTCTGTTTTTTCACTTGAAGCCTCCAAGTTAATTTTCACTCAAATACTGATGTCAAATAATCCTCCCACTTGGTCAATTAGGGTTTCATATGTTCCAAGCTCAATCATTGATGTTTCGATAATCGTTTTTTCTTTTGTTAGAATCTAGTTCAAAGGTCTTGAAATGTTAAGACATGGTTATTCAAGAAAAGATCTAAAAGTTTCCAAAGAAGACTAAATTATCAAATTCAAGGTCTATAAGAGGTAGATGTAAAATTTGACAGCTTCTCACAGCATTGTTAAAATATTTATCAGCCAGAAAGTTGGGAGAGGTAGGAGGTCTACTCCCCGAATGAAGACATTCTGAAAAGACAGAAAAAAAGCAAGAAACACTCGTCTCGAGAAGAACTAGGTTTTTTGAGCTCGATAGTCTAACAGTTGTGCCAAGCAAAGGATCAAATGCAATGATCGACCATGGAGGAGGTACAACAAAAATACCAAACATGAAAAGAAGTCTATCAAAGATTATCGATGAGATAGGAAAAAAGGTGAGGTGAACTAGATAAAAAATGAATGAACTTGAAAGGGCTATAGAGAACTTTGAAGACAACACCGATGATTGTCTTAATCAATCCAGTACACTCTAGGTTTTGTAAAAAATTAACAGAGAAGGTGAAATGATGATGTTAAACCCTATGGTGAAAAACAAAGGAAGGATTCTCCAAGATGTCATTTTTCGATCAAATCCCAAACTTGTCAAAATGAGTTTTCCATGTATAAATGAGCAAAAGATGAGGTTCACCCGCAAGGTAGGAAAAAAAATAATTTTTTTGGAGATACATCTACTATGTAAGCATCCTAAGTTTTTTCAAAAGTGAAATTATCATGCTTCAAAGAGTAAGAGCATACTCAAGTCAGTTGTTTTCGAAAAATTCCGCAAATCAGAAGTGGCCAAAGAAGGTAAGAAGCATGGTTTGAACTCTATGGTGTAGGAAAAGGAGCGTTGTGAATATGTTGCCTTGTGTTTGAGTTCGAAAGGTGACAAGATCAATTTTGCATGCCTCCATGACTAAAAGAAGAAGTCAAATTCATCATCTTAGTCACCTGCATGCAAATAGTGTCAAAAGGTTAGTGAGAAAGGATGAAATATTGAGTTGAAATTCATAATGGAAACCGCAGAAGGTCTAAGAATGTTTCTGTGTGAAATCATCACAAAATGGTCAAAAGAAACATGTGAAGGCTCTAATATCAAAGGAAAGGTAAGTTTCATCACTTACATACACCACAGGTGGCAAAAGGATGAAAAGAGCATTAGTGAAAAAAGTGAAAAAGACTCTTAAATTTTAGAAAGTGGGTTTAAAAAGAGAAATCAAATTCCAAGCCTATAAATCCCATCTAAACACTTTAAAAACCTCATTTTTCCATTGCAAATAATTAGAATAATTCATGGAGAGAAGGTCTGGAGCAGTTGCGTGCTCAAAGCTGGCGCTCGCGCCCCTCGGAAACCTGTGCTACGTGTTTAGCATTTTTTCTCCCTCCCACACAAATTTCTAAGGCACTACATGCTTGGAACATGGCACTACATTCTCCCGAAAACGGCGTTTGCACCCTTTCCCACACCCATAGTAGGCTTGCCTTGACACTCACGCCCCTCTCGGCCTAAGCGTTGCGCGTTCAGTGGAGGGCCCTCCAAGAAAATTAACCCTCCAAATCAAGTCAAGTGCCTCCAAATCTCTTCCCAGGGTATTGAAAGCATTACTAAGAGGTAAGTGGATACCCTAGCCACATATTCCAACATTTTTATGGTTTAAATTGGATTAAATCAAACCCTAAGGAGAAAACCCTAAAGAATCATGCTTGAAGTCACTACTTAAACCTCATTTCATCTACCCATAAAGAATATCAACCCTATACAAGGAGGTGAAATTAAGGTGGTTACATTGGTTTAAAGTGTATCATCCATCAAGGCTTGACATAACACTCACTTCCTTACATTACAAACATATTGAAATTACATGCCATCTTTTTCCTATTATTTTTACATCGCTGCAAGGAGTTTCAACATAGAGTTTAAACAAACAATCGAGGTTGTTGTTGGGTTTCGCCTCTCACTCAATGTAATATACATATATGCTCACTCAGTCATCTCATTCACTTACAGTAGCTACCTTTTTTCATCACCATTCCATTACCCTCTTCCATATCGCTCATAGTTTGTGCTAGGATTTCAAAGCGTAGTGGTCAAAATGTCTGGGAAGAGAGGACAAAGTGGTAATGGAGGAGAAGGCCAAATACGAAAGGAGGCGTGAGGGAACAAAGGTGTAAATATCAATAGTTTTGAACCACTCAACACAATAGAGCTAATGGCATCTCCCTTAACTATTTCCTACTTCCCAAACATGTAGGTCTGCTATGATTTTTTTGAAAGTGTATAGCAATAAAAACCACCTCTGAGCTAACTAAGCTCTTTATACTTAACTTTGCATGAGAAACAAGTTTAACCCTCTGTGGCAAAATTTTTGAGCTATCTACAGATGACATTGCCAATGCCACATGCATACTTATTGTAGGGGGAGAAATGATTTCAAGCAGAAACCCAATCTTGACATGACCTACTATGAGCCATATCTAAAACCTAGGTACAAAGACCACAATAAATCCATGTTTCCTTTCTCTCACTTTCTCGATAGATATGCACCCATGATGAGGATATTTATGAATTATTTTTCTGTATGAGGGAAGGTTCTCCTAGCTTTCTTCCTATCACATTAGGTTGCTTATGCACTTTACTAGGGTGAGGATGTTGCACCTACCCTTTCTATTACGTCTACAGTAAAGCATTGACAAAATTTCCTATATTTTACAAAAGACAAAGATTATCCTCGCGATGCAAAGCCTCTTTCACCACTCTCTTATCAAAATGATTGTTTTGAACCACCTACCGCATAAGGGTATTCCTTGGGAGACCGTTATTTCCAATGAGTTGTTCACCAATCCATAGGGCTAACAACACAAGATGTCCCTTCTCTCTTTTCTCATCCTCCCACATTCTCCATCCACTCACACTCCCCTCACCACATGATGAATCTTCTACCTCCCCATCTACTCATATCCTTCACCTCATAATAATTGATGCAGTATGCATCAATAAAAAAAAATATTATTTATTTGTGTGATTTAGGGTGTGATGTTTTTTGTTGAATTATTTTATAATTTATGCAAATTTTATTTAAATTAAGAGAGAAAATCTGATTGTGAGATATATTGTAAATATTCTCTTAATCAAGTGAGAATATGAGTGGAGTTGAGTTGGATAGATATTTGAGGGATTATGAATTCCTTAAATGGAACTTTGTTGAGTAAAAAAGGGATAAATATATTTTAGAGTTTAGTTGAGATACTTGTGGAGGAAATCATCGATTGGAATTAATCCATAATTATTTATAAATTTGAAGCTTTGTGTGAGGATAGAGGGAAAAAGGATGGAATAGGACAGAGAGAGATATAAAGAGGAATGGTGTGAGAGCTATGTAAAGGGTGAGAGCCGAGAGGCCCGCAAATGCAATATTGTAGAAAATGGTTTAGAATATGAATTGCCAGTTATTGCTACACCGTGATGTTTTCGTGGGCTTTTTTCTTCGAAATAATAGCGGCTGAGCAACAATGCGATTTCAGCACAGCAATGGCGACCGCGTTAATAAACCACACCTTCGGCACGGCAAAGATCGTGTTTTTGCTCAAGAACTCTTACCCGCGGTATCAGGAGTCCACTTTCACACGATGGTGTAATTGGTGTTGCATCAGGGCGTTTAATTGCTGCGCAACACAGCGGAACAAAGATACGTTGTTCATCGCAGAGATTATTGGTAACCGGTCCATTGTGGTCACGGCAATCCCACTGGCTGGCATTTCACTTTGTTGAGCGTCAGCTTTCGGCTTTGATGAGGTCAAATTTCTCTTCCAGATTGGTTTATTTTCGTGTTCTGGCGACCGCCAGAATGGTGGCGTTGCCTGAAGATCCTGGCAACAGAATCACCAGAGATCCTTCTCCGGCGAACGCCACCGGTATAACCGGAACAGCAGCCAGAATTTGCCGCAGAAGAACAGAGAAAGATGACGCCCGCGAAATGGCAGATCGGTGAGACCGATGGCGAGCAAAGGTCATCGGCGCCACAACCATCAGCAGGTTATCCGGTAAGCATTGAGCTGCAGGCTGCCTGAGAAAGCGCTATTGTATCAGGAAATAAAACTGTGGTCCGGTCAGACAATGATTTGCACTTTGGTATCATTCAGGTTCATCGGCGGCATTGAGAGCGTTATCATTAAAGTCCCAGCAGGATGTTGACTGAAAGAGCGGCAGAAAACATAGCCAGATTCGCCACATTTCAAGGATCTTCATAACCATCTGTCGGGAGAGGAATGACAACCCCAGGCGAGAAGAGCGCAGAATGAGAGGCAGCCCATTGAAGCCGGAGCAACCGCCATCGAATCACCAATTGCGTTCTGGCAAAGGAGGATCATACAATAGTGGGGATGAAACGTGCATAAACCGCATTGCATTCTTTCAAAATCACATCACAAATGGCAGAAAGGTAATGACCACAATAATGCCCCAGATATGTAAGCGCCGTTTATCAGGTAATCACGGGCGCGTTGCGAGGTGATCCTGCTGGCGTGTCGGGATTGTAGTGAAATCTTCCATCGTTAAAGTATTAGATTGCACGGTCACAGCGCGATACACACGAAGATCACCGACAATAAAATAGTCAGGCGTTCAGCAACCGGATTAACTCTTTGCAGCCTGGTAAATAATAAAAACCGAGGTCAGCAGGCCTTCATAATCGGGTGAAGAGGCCCAGCGATCATATTCAATGGCGACCACCATCGCGAGGCGAGTTCAAAACAAACGAAGGTTAATTAAATGCACCATAAGCCCCAATACAGAGGTAAAACGGTAAACGATAAAGATCTCACCATCGGCAGAGAACAAAGAATCTTCTGCCGCATTCCACGCAGAGCGCATTGCACAGGCGAGCATCAATCAGCGTCGGTACCCACCATTCATCAGGGTTCCATCCATGTCAGGCGATGACGGCACGAATTTCAACTGGCGGGACGCGCTTTTCCGGCGATTTTTTTTTTAAATCAGCAACATCATTGAGATGACTTTCACTATCATCATCAAATTCGCGGCAGCGACGGATCAGTAAACTACCGTAATAGCTACTGGGTATTGCCATTATATTGATGAAGGTCAACATCGATTCCGGTATCATATTAAAACTGGTGCAACCTTTTTTATAGAGACGACATAGCCGGAAATATTATTTAACGGTAATGATATGAAGTGAAAATGATTTAATTAAATATTTTGCATGGCTTCAGAACCAGTAAAAAGAATTATCTTAGAAGAGCCTGAATGACCAGAGAAAATTAAGATTTTGAGTTAAAGAGACGACTGGTTGGGCTGAAAGGTCGCGTTCATCAGTTCTGGTCTGGAAGACAGCGCAAACAGTCTGGTTGCCAGAAATACGTTGATTGTTCAGGCGAGAACGCTGGAAAACCTGAAAGAAGAAATCGACAATATGCTGAACTGGAGACGCGTCGAGGCGAGAACCACCGCATTAAAGGAAGAGAAATCATCACAACTGGCGATGGCGACAGCGCGTTATTGGCGGTACGAAGGCGGTGACGTAAGCAGGTACACCGTCAGCAGGCATGGAACTGGCTGCTGAACTGGAAGAGAAGGCTTCATTAAACAACCGCAGAAGAGCAGAAGAGCAACTACTGGGGCACTTTAAACGCTGAAAACTAAACATCATTTATCTTCACCACAAACAGGCACCCGTTGCGCTGACTACTCTACTGGGAACAAGAACGCAATGGATAATGACCCATGGCATTTTGGCAGAATTGAGCAAAGAATTGGTGGAGGCGGAAGATTTACACCGCGAGAAAGCTGGCTGATAAATGAGCACCATTGGGCATTGTGGTCAGAACATATCAAAATATCCACCACGGTGAACAGGAGCACGGCCTGCTCAACAGACAACGCTGGCCGTTAACAAGGCCTGGATAGCTGGTTTGCCGAACAGCCACTGGCCTGGAAGATAAAAATGTCCGGTGACAATGGATGACGCTGGCTGGTCAGGGGCATCAGGTCAAACTCAGGCGCACGACCAGCAGACCAGTGGCTGGCAGATGAGCCTGACCATCATAACCGTGAACGGTCGTGAACTGCTGGTTTTCAGCAGGCGCCACAGACGAAGAGATGCCCGTGAAAACGATCCCCGCGATAGAGATCAGCATCGGCACAAAGATGGTTTTACCGCTGGTTGCTGGCATGAAGTTCGCCAGCGCATGGTGACTGGAGGAACGCGGCGAAC
Source organism: Pinus albicaulis (assembly GCA_034641835.2). Lineage (NCBI taxonomy): Eukaryota > Viridiplantae > Streptophyta > Pinopsida > Pinales > Pinaceae > Pinus > Pinus albicaulis. Next base: position 84,740,381 of record CM076569.1, read on the forward strand.
AAACAGAATGCGAAAGATAAGATAAAGCATCGAAGATGATTCATTCTTTATGTTCTTGACAGCATCAAAATCCAAACAAAGAAGCAGGAAAACAATAATAAACTGCAACAAATAGCATTCAATCAATGAACATGCTGAGGTGATGGCGTTTAGAGAAACACCTGATTATTAAAGTAATCACCAGAGAACACCGCAGGATATGGTTTAACGCCTGCTGTTGTTCGCAGAAATGCTACTAAAGAGGAAACCACGGTAAACACAAGCAAATGAAGAGCGATAAAGCCCAATATTTGTGAGTAAACAGCGTGAAGAACTCAAAGAGGTTTGCGCCGAAAATGGGAAGTTTCATCGCGGCCCATGTACCAGGGTGAAAGTTTGGGTGAAGAGATCAATGAGAAGGATCCATGAGTTATTTTAATATCAAGAACTGAACAGGCGCTGACAGTGATAGCCAAAGATGATAAATACCGTTTTTATATCGCTAAACCAGAAACGGTATGTTTGCAGATGTACACATGCGCAGAAAGCCTGAAACCGCCAGAAGAAGGAACCGAAGAGGGTATACACGTAATAACCTTGAGAATAAGGTAATCTCCATCACTGGAAACAAACTATAGATTAATTTCATTAGCACAAACCGTCATTAAACAACAGGAGCAAAGCACAATGAAAACGTCAGCAAATATCCGCGATAAAATAAGAAATTTCTTCAGTAACGAAGTGATGATGCGTCAACGCGATGTTATGTGGAGAATCAGGATGATCAACAATGAAACGAACAGTGTCAGGATGAAGCCAGCGTCGTTAATGAAAACAGGATGTTCTTGAAACGACAAGCGACACCTGACGCAGAAGAAGCCAGTTAAACTTTAGCGGTAAGAGATTAAGGGCCAGCGCAGGCGTGCTGGATGAGGATAAATTTTTGGGAACATCAGGAGTTTGATAACGCGATAACCTTCAAACAATAATGTCATCAACGTGATAACAAAGATTAACGTAAAGACGTTGAAACCGGAATGCTGTTAAAGACTGGATATTGAGATGGCGGACGAGGGCGCCATCTTCATATAATAAGAAAATAGGATTATTGAATCACAAGATAAGTATGAAAGTAGACATCAATTCAAAACAAAGATCTATTGAAATCTGTAAAGTTCATGATGGGAGATTGTTGCTTGAAGCATCAAAAGAGGGCCAAAGGTCTTATCTTTTTTAAAAAATAATAGTATGAATGCAAAGGCCATCGATGAGAAATTTGTTACTATAGGAGTAGTCAATCAATATAGTTGCGATCAAGGAGAAATTCTTGGTTATTTTTCACTTCAAAAAGTTGAGTGTTCAGTGCAGATGGAGATGGAAGCATCAAACAAAGAGAAATTACTCCGAGGAATTGCCATAAAGAAATTGTTGGAGAGGTCAAGGAATGCGGTTGATAGAATGGATAATGTTGATATACATCCAAGCTCAAGATTCTTTCGCAGTTTGGAGGCTAGAAGAATGGCTATCAGTGATTCTACACGAGTCTATAATTTTCAAAATAAAGATGATGTGGCATGGAAAACCGAGAGTTACATTCGATAGTATTCTAAAAATATTATTCTAGGAATTTTTTGATGAATTACAAATTGGAGTTGATACTTTAAAAGACCAGCGGAAAAACAAAGTTTGAAATCCCGGAGGGAGCAAGTCATTGGGACTTGTGGCTATCGCATTATTACAGAAAAGTGACGCACCTCACAGTACGTGAGTCTATGGAAACGTCTCTACATAGGGAGGTTGACGCAAGAGCATCGACAAAAAATTCATTATTTATTTGTGTGATTTAGAGGGTGATGATTTTTTAATTATTTTATAATCTATACACATTTTTATTTAAATTAAGAGAGAAAAACACAAGTGTGAGATTTATTGTAAATATACTCTTAATTAATTGAGAATATGAGTGGAGTTGAGTTGGATAGATATTTGAGGGATTAGGAATTCTTTAAATGGAACTTAGTTGAGTAAACAAGGGATAAATCTATTTTTAGATTTTGGTTGAGATACTTGTGGAGGAAATCATGGATTGGAATTAATCCACAATTATGTGTAAAATGTGAAGCTTTGTATGAGGATAGAGGGACAGAAAGGATAGAATAGACGAGAGAGAGATATAGAGAGGAACGGTGTGAGAGATTATGTAAAAGGCAAGAGCTGAGAGGCCCACAAATGTAATATTCGTGTAAAATGGTTTGAATCTGAAATTTATTGTGTTATTATATACCAAAGATTTTTGTTTGTGTGGGCTCCTCTTTATCTATATATGTTTTGAGTCGAATTGAATGTGGTTTTTAAAGAAGAATTTGATGAGGATTCCATGTTAAGGAAACCCACACTCTATATTGTGCAAGGATATGTTTTATCGTGCATTTCCTGCATCAATAATCGTCCTTCATCAGCCTCTCACAATCCTTCACCATCATCTCATGTCACTATTGCATCTAAGAGCAATGAGACAGAAAAGAGTGATGAAGAAGAAGGAAATAAGGTAGAAAGAAAAGAAGAGGATATTAGTGAAGAAGATACCAATGAGGGAGATGAAAATGAAGAATCAAATAGTGAGGGCAGTGATGCTAATGTCAGTGAAGAAGAAATCAGTAGGAAAAAATAGAAATGAAAACAATAAGGAGGATATCAGTGAGCTAGAGAGCATTGAAGCAGATGGTAGTGATGATGTTGGTAGTGATAAAGAAGAGAGTATAAAAGATGATGGAAATAGGTCACAAAAGTCAAGATATCAATGAGGATAAAGAAAATGAGGTTGATGTCAATGAGGAAAATATCGTTGAGGTAGAAGAAGGCAAAGTGAATAATAAAGCAATGAAGAAGTCGCTGAGATGGTGACAATGGCTCAAAGAGCCTTGATGGCATTGATGACGAGTAGAGCACATGACAAGTGAGACCGAACACACTAAAATGCTCAGAACATTGAGCCCTTTTCTTTGACATATCAAAGGAGAAATAGGCATGTGTTTGATGTCATCAAGAGGGAAGGGGTCGTGCCTTCCACATCAACCAAGGAGATTGATAAATGTAAGGAAAATTTCATGGATGAAGAAGAGGAAGACAAACATGAGACTGAACAAGAATTTCAACTCATTCATGTTGATAGTGATGAGGAAAATGAGGCAAGGATCTCAAAAATGCTACTCCAAAGCAAGCATGCTCGGATTAGGGATTTGAAAGCCAATGTAGGTAGGGCTAAGAATGTCATCCATTATTTTTGAGGTTGAAAACAAGCAACTCGGAGGCACTAAAAGGAAATCTATGAGAGATCGCAGCCATCGCAGCTCGTAAAGAGGCTGCAAAAGCCAAGTCTAAGCTAGATGAGGCCTTTCATAGATATGGGAACATTGACGATGAGGAAGAACAACTTCCTAGGAGGAGGCCAAGGACAATTGGCTTAAAGAATGCCTTAGCGAAGGAGAAATAGCAAGAGGTAGCCTTGGCAGAGAAGCTCACTCCAATTGAGCTGCTTGCCATGGAGATTGACTATGATCGAGAACCTTCGATTGAGAGGGAAAACATACACTTATAGGGTCTATTGGAGAATACCAAGAGGGACCTTGACCTCCAAAAGAAGATGGCAAGGCACTATGCCTTAAGGAACAAGATTGCAAGGCCCAAGCTCAAAAGAGACCTTGCAAAGATTCAAGCCCTAAAGGAGGAAAAATGAAAATAAAATCCTGAAATCCTTGCTGATGCTTCCCTATAAGCATCCCAAACCTAATCAGTAAGGTAAATCCAAATTTTGGCACAATTTTGAAGTTTTTGGTTTTTTGACTCTTTGGAACGGCCAAAGGCACAAGTACACATCGCTGTCAGTGCTATTTTTTGGTGAACTATTTTGAGGAATAGTTTACATTTTCAGTAAATCCTTTAGCCAAGGACATCACCCTCACAAAATTTCGCATCATTTGGAGAAAAACTGTCCTCCAAAAGTGTCAAAACACCAAAAACATCACCTTTCCACCCTATTTTTAGAGTTGGCGCTATGCCCTGAGCAGCCTTGGGATATTGAGATTTTGAGCTAGTAAATGACATCCAATGAAAAACATAAAAGATGTTTTGGAAATTTTTCTGGAAAAACTTTCCAATGATCTATCATGGAGCTCATTTAGACACCTAGAAGGCCTCCAAATCTTGGTTACAAAACAAGTCATTTTTCCTAGTGCTGGCGTTGCACCATTGGCCTGGCACTGCGCCCTTGAAAAAAAGTCAATAAAACACATTTGGAGATATTTTGGAAGTTATTGAGGAGCCTCAAAGTCAGTTTTTTTCCAAAGTTGGTTGAGGAGTTATTTTTGCATTTAATGAATTAGGATATTGTGCCTCGGGTCTCGCATGGTCTCATAGGATCGAAATGACATTTATGAGTAATTACTTTGTTTCTAAAACCCTCAGTTAGGGTTTTCATCCTCCTTGCTAGTTAAATACTACATTGACGCCTCATTGTACATGTTGGTTGATTATTGAGAATAATATCATAGAATTGAAGATTGAGGAGAAATTGGCTTTGGACTTTGTGGATGTCTTGATTTCCATGATAATGGGGCAAGCTCACTTGCAAGATTCATGAACATAGTTAATGGTGATGTGTTTCTTATTTATTTCTTATTTTCTTATGTTATCATTTTTCTTCTTTCTTTTCTAATGTAGTAGGGATAGAAATTTTAGGCTAAGAAATGTTGTTTAGAGGAACGTTAGCTCTGTCTGCTTTCTATTACTTGTATGTTTTCCTCTGCCAGGTCGATTAGAGAATTCCTAAATTCTCTCTAGTTCCACTTATGCTTTTTTATCTTAAGAATTATTGATTGGAGCCAATGTCAAAGTAGTTTATGGTTAGCACTACTCTTTGATGTAACTTAAACATTGTTTTTGAGATCTTTGGTTTGAATTATTTCTAATTAGGGTTTAGATGAGTTTTCCATGTCTAAATAAGAAAAATATGAGGTTCAACTCCAAGGTATGAACAAAAAGAAGCTTTTTGGAGATACATCTACTATGTAAGCATCCTAAGGTTGTCAAAAGTGAAATTATCATGCTTCAAAAAGTAAGAGACATCCAAGTCGTTGTTTTCGTGCACTCGCGAATCTAAGTGTCCAAAGAAGGTAAGAAGCATGGTTTGAACTCTATGGTGCAAAAATAAGAGTACGTTGTCAAGGTGTTTCCTCGTGTTTGAGTCCCAAAGGTGTCAAGATCAATTTTTTCATGCCTCCATGACTAAAAAGAAGAAGTCAAATTCATCATCTCAATCACCTGTGCATGAAAACAAAGTCTCAAAAGGTTAGTGAGAAAGGATGAAAGATTGAGTTTAACTTCATAATAGAAACTACTAGAAGGTCTAAGAATGTTTCTATGTGAAATCATCACAAAATGGGAAAAATAAACATGGAAAGCTCTAAGATCAAAGGAAAGGTAAGTTTCATCACTTCACACTACCTACAGGGCAAAAGGCCTAAAAGAGCATTAGTGAAAAAAGTGAAAAATACTCTTAAACTTTAGAAAGTGGGGTTTAAAAAGAGAAATAAAATTCCAAGCCTCTAAATCCCATCTAAAACACTTCAAACAACTCATTGTTCCATTGCAAAAGAATTAGAAGAATTCATGGAGAGAATTTTTTTTAGTTTTTTCAAAGTCAAAAATTGCTAATTGTTGTGGAGGTGCGCACTTGAGCTGGCGCCATGCCCCCCGGAAATCGGCGTTGTGCGTTTATAATTTTCTCCCCATACAAATTGCTAAGTTGTTAAGTGCATATAACATGGCACTACTCGCCTGGAAAGGCATTGCGCCCTTGCCCAACACCCACAACAGGCTTGCCTTCATCGCTATGCCCTTGGCCTAGGCACCGTGTGCGTTAGCCAACAGGCCCCTCCAAGACAAATTAACCCTCCAAATAAAGCTCAAGCGCTCCAAATCTCAGCCCCTCATGGTATTGACAATCATTGCTAAGAAGTACAAAGTGGATACCCTACCCACATATTCCAACATTTTTATGGTTTAAATTGGATGAAATAAAACCCTAAGGAGAAAACCCCTAAAGAACCATGCTTGAAGTCACTACTTAAACCTCATTTCATCTACCCATAAGGAATATCACTTTAGATAGGAGGTGAAATTAAGACTTTGCTGTATTGGTTTAAAGTGTGTCATCCATCAAGGCTTTCGACATAACACTCATTTCCTCTACATTACAAACATATTGACATTACATGCTCTCTTTCCTATTAGTTTTACATTAGTGCAAGGAGTTTCAACACATAGTTTAAACTCCGCAGCCTAAGGTTGTCATTGGGTTTTGCCTCTCACTCTGCCTAATATACATATACCCCCCACTCATTCATCTCATTCACTTATAGAGCTCACTTTTTTCATCACCATTCCATTACCCTCTTCCATATTAGTTTCATAGTTATGCTAAGATTTCAAATGGAAAAGTGGTGAAAATGTTAGAAAGAGAGGAGAGTGGTAGTGGAGGAGAAGGCCAAATGCCAAGGAGGCAGGGGGAACAAAGGTGGAAATATCAATAGGTTTGAACCAATCAACGAAATAGAGCTAATCACATCTCCCTTAATCAAGTTTCTTCGCTTCAACATATGCAGGTTGCTATGATTTTTTTGTGAAAAGGTACAACATGTGCAAAACCACCTTGAGCTAACTAGGCTCTTCATACTTAACTTGCATGAGAAAGAAGTTAACCGCAGGGGGTAAATTTTGAGCTATCTATAGATGTTATTTCCAATGCCACAGGGCATACTTAGTGTAGGGGAGAAATGGTTCATGAGGCCAATCTTGACATGAGCTACCATGAGACATATTTAAAACCTAGTTACAAAGATCACAAAAAATCCATCTTTCCTTTCTCTCACTTGCTTGATAGATGTGCACCTATGATGAGGATCATTATGAATTATTTTACATGTGAGGGAAGGTTCTCCCAGATTTTATTCCTATCACATTAGGTTTCATATGCAGTTTACTAGGGTGAGGATGTTGCACCTACCCTATTACCTCTACAGAAGCATTGACAAAATTTCCTATATTGTACAAAAGAGAGACTATCCTCAGCATATGCAAAGCCTCTTTCACCACTCTCTTATCAAAATGGATTTTTGCATCAATTACAACAGAAGGGTATTCCTTGGGAGACCTTCACTTCCAAGGAGGTGTTCACCAATCCACAAGGCTAACAACAGCAAGATGTCCCTTCTTCTTCTTATCATCCCACTCCTCAATCCACTCACACTCCATCACCACATGATGACTCTTCTACCTCCCCATCTACTTATATTCCTTCACCTTATAATAATCTTCCTTCATCGCCCTCTCACAATCCCTCACCATCATCTCATGGCACTAGAGCATCCAAGAGAAATGAGGCAGAAAAGAGTGATGAAGAATAAGGCAATAAGTAGAAAGAAAAGAAGAGGATATCAGTGAAAAAGATACCAATGAGGGAGATGAAAATGAAGAATCAAACAGTGAGGGTAGTGACACTATTTTCAGTGAAGAAGAAAGCAGCAAGGAAAAGAGCAATGAAAACAGTAAGGAGGATATTAGTGAGGCTGAGAGAATTGAAGTAGAGGGCAGTTATGATGTTGGTAGTGATAAGTTAGAGAGCATCAATGATGATGGAAATAGGTCACAAAGCCAAGATATCAGTGAGGATAAAGAAAATGAGGCTGATGTCAATGAGGAAAATATTAGTGAGGCAGAAGAAGGAAGTGAAGAAGAAAGCAATGAAGAAGTCAGTGAGGATGTTGATAGTGGCTCAAAGAGCCTTGAGGGCATTGATGACATTAGAGCACATGACAATGAGACCAAAGACACTAAAATGGTGGAAATTGAGCCCTTTTCTTTGACATACCAAAGGGGAAATACGCATGTGTTTGCTGCCCTCAAGAGGCAAGGGGCCATGCCCTCTACATCAACAAAGGAGCTTGATAAAGGTAAGGAAAATTTCATGGATTAAGAAGAAGAAGAAAAACATGAGACTGAACAAGAATTTCAACTCATTCATGTTGACAGTGATGATGAAAATGAGGCAAGGATCTCAAACATGCCGCTCCAAAGCAAGGATGCTCAGATAATGGATTTGAAATCCAATCTAGGTAGGTCTAATAATGTCATCCATTATTTTGAGGTTGAAAACAAGAAGCTCGAGGCACAGAAGGAAATCTATGAGATCAGAGCTATCAGAGCTCAGAAGGAGGATGCAAAAGCCAAGGCTAAGAAATATGAGGTGTTGGACAGATATGGGAACACTGATGATGAGGAAGAATAGCTTCCTAGGAGGAGGCTAAGGACAATTGGCTTAAATAAGGCCTTAGCCAAGGAGAGAGAGCAAGAGGAAGCCTTGGAAGAGAACCTCACTCCAAGTGAGCTACTTTCCATGGAGATTGACTATGATCGAGAACCTTGGATTGAGAGGGAAAACATACACTTAGAGGTCTGTTGGAGAAAACAAAGAGGAACCTTGAACTCGAAAAGAAGATGGCAAGGCATTATGCCTTAGGAAACAAGATTGCAAGGGCCAAGCTCAAAAGAACCCTTGCAAATATTCAAGCCCTAAAGGAGGAAAAAGGAAAATAAAATCTTCACATTCTTGCTGATGCTTCCCTACAAGCATCCCAAACCTAATAAGTAAGGTAAATCATAATTTTGGCACAATTTTGAAGTTTTTGGATTTTTGTCTGATTTGAATTTTTCATGGCACTATTTTGAGGAATATTTTACATTTTTAGAATCCTTAGGCAAAGGAAATCATCCTCACAAAATTTCAGATCATTTGGAGCAAAACGGGTCCTCCAAAAATGCCAGAAACACCCAAAAAATCACCTTTCTGCCCTATTTTCAAAGTTTGGCACTATGCCCTAAGCAGTCTTGGGATATTTCGTTTTTGAGCTGGTAAATAAATTCCAATCAGAGAACTAAAGGCTTTTTTGGAAATTAGACTGGACAAGCTTTCCAATGAGCTATCATGGAGTTCATTTGGGCACCTGGAAGGCCTCCAAATCTTGGTTACACAATAGGCTATTTTTCCTAGTGCTGGCGCTGTGCCCTTGAACCTCAGTGTTCCGCCCTTGCAAAAAAGTCAACAAAACACATTTGGAGATATTTTGGAAGTTATTGAGGAGCCTCAAAGTTAGTTTTTTGCCAAAGTTGGTTGAGGAGTTATTTTTGCATTTAATGAATTAGGATATTTGTGCCTTGGGCCTTGCATGGTCTCTTAGGAAAAAAATGACATTTATGAGTAATTAATGGTTTCTAAAACCCTAGTTAGGGTTTTCTTCCTTCCTTCTAGTTAAATAATGCATTGAGGCCTCATTATACATATTGGTTGATTATTGAGAAGAATATCATAGACTTGAAGATTGAGGAGAAGTTGGCTTTGGACTTTGTGGATGTCTTGATTTGCATGATAATGGAGCAAGCTCGCCTACAGGATTCATGAACATATTTAATGGTTATGTATTTCTTATTTATTGCTTCTTTTCTTATGTTATCATTTTGTTTCATCTTTCTCATGCAGTAGGACATAAATTTTAGGCTAAGAAATGTTGTTTAGATGCACCTTAGCTCTGTCTGCTTTCTATTGCTTGTATGTTTTCCTGTGCTAGGTCAGATTATAGAATTATTAAATGCTATCTAGTTCCACTTATGCTTGTTTATGTTAAGAATGATTTAATGGAGCCAATGTAAACTTAGTTTATGGTTAGCCTTGCCCTTTGATGCAACTTAAACATTTTTTTTGAGATCTTTGGTTTGAAGTATTGCTAATTAGGGTTTAGCTGAAGAGGTCTATGGTTTGCCCTACCCTTTTGTTCATCTTAAATGGTTTCTTTGAAGGTCTTTGTAGTTTGATTAAGGAAATTAGGAGTTCCCTACTCTTTGATTATTACTATATGTTGTCTTAGATGTTTTCTTTGCCTGAAGGTGAAATCACTAGAAGAATTATAAGTTTTTTTTCATTCTATGGTTCACTGGATTTTTGTCTTAATGTTTACTTGCTAGGGTTTGGCCAAAGAAGTTATTGGTATGCCATGTCTTTGGTTATTTCTTTATGCATAGTGATCTTAAAGGAAATTCTTGTTAAATTATTTGTTAAAGGATTCTTAACTACCCTTTACACCTACTATGTTCACAATTTAATGTTCACTTCACTCACATAAGCTTTTAGATCCATTTGGATTTGTTAGACTTTCCGTGTGATATACCCTTGACCTATTGTTTTACTTCTCAAGATGTTTTGCAGACTCTATACCCCAATGGTTTAAACCTCTCTCACTCTATCTTTTCTTCTTGAAAACCTACCCAACCAAACAAACAAACAAACAAACCCTAATCCTTATAACTAGCCTAAAATCAAAACCCTAAAATCAATCAAGTTCACATCTTACATAAAAATATAGAAAGAGCCCTCTCTGAGTCCAGGAAGGCTAGGTCCTAAGACTCCAAAGACTAGTTTTATGTTACCCCTGTACATTTGGTCTTGCCAATCTGAAAAATTATGGGGACCTAACAGTAGCAATCTATAAATATTTGGTGACTCACTTTTGGTCATCAATTGAGTAAAAGGAATCAAGAGATGCCAAAATATTATTTTTTTTCCTTTGTTGGAATAGGTTATCATAATAAAATATCCATTTGACCATTTTTCAATATGTCACATATACAAGGACCGGAACATGTCTGCATATGGCTTTTTTAAAGAGGGCATTGGACAAGCCCATGGGTAGTGGTTGATCCAAAAATTCCATGAAGGTAAAAAATTTTAATTTTACCATAGGCCTCTTATTTATGGTGACCTCTCGGGCTCTCGTCCCAAAAGAGGCATTATGTCTCAAAAAAATTTGCAGCATTTCAACCATCGCCACCAATACAACTACATCAATTTTTGCAGATACAACAGATGAAATGAAAAATTTGTAAATTGTGTAAATTTTTGAAAACTTGTGTGATTTATCGGCCCCTCAAAAGGGGAGTTTATGATGTTTATTTATAGAGTTGATAAGTAGAGGATGATCCTTATATTGTTTTAGCTATTGAGGACCAACTAGCAAGGAATGCATGCATTCTGCAAAATATAATTGTTCATTTGTTAATGAAAAAATATATTTTTTCTAAGGAAAATAAAAATAAAAAATCATAATCTAATTTAACACATTGAAATGAACTCTTTTTATGAGGAGTTACAAATTTAAATAAATAAATGACCTAAAATTTATTTTCATACATTGATATTAACTTTATAACTCCCAACATATTTTTAATATATCATAAATAACAAACATAACACATGATTTTTGAACTGCCTCTACATCCCAATATTATAGTAATGGAAAATATATAGTAATGTAAAATATAAATTGAAAAATATAAAATGTAAAGTAATGTAAACTATAAAATGTAGTGTAAAGTAATTTAAATTGAAAGTGTAAAATGTAATATAAGGCACATAGCTACCAATTTGATCATAACAAGTTGGTAATTGATCTTTCTATAATGTAAAATTAACATACTATTGTTTCTTTAGTACGTTATTCCTTATATATTAGTATTGTATAATAATCAATAATATTGATTATTATTTATTTCATTATATTCAAATAATAATAATTTCCATTACAAGTATTATTATATTAAAACTTATATGTATTATTGCAATTATTAATCACATGGATGTAGAACAGACCTACCTAAAAGTTATAACATTGTTAGAGACCTACTTAAACCTATTAGCACACATACAAAAGGAAGGATATCCAAACTCTATCAAGCAATGATAGCATTATATCAATAAAACTAAAAATATATGCTAAAAGAAATTTTAATATTTTAATATAATGTTTTTATTTATAATTTTTTATTTTATTTATTTATATTCAAAATTATTATTTTTATTATATAAATAAATTATTACATAAATTTGGTATCTTTATTTATATTTTTATATAAAATAGTAATATTATAACATTTTTATTAAAAATAATATTAGAATAAATATAATGATGATTTTAGATTTGTTAGGATGATTGAGCTAAGAGGCTCATTCTACAACTCACTATGAGGCAATGCGTAATTGGGTCCATGCTCAATGTGGAATGTGGAGTTGAGATGTGTCCCTATTAAAATATAAGTAAAATATTCTCTAATAGAGAAGCAATGTTAGCTATAATAAAAAATAAATAATAAATAATATAATTTCATGTAAAGTAATTAGAAGTTAAAAAAATGTGAGTAAGATCTTTAAACCTTATACTTTTCAAAAACATTTCAACATTGGATTTAAGTAAACTATTTAAAGATCTATGCTAATGAGTTTATGTCAATATCAACTTCACATATATCTATATATATATATAGGGAAAAAAAGTTAAAAGAAATTTTTTTAATGTTGTATAGAATTAAATATTCAATGTCCAAAGAAAAAAAAATTAAAAGTTATAAAATAAAATAAAAAATACGAAGTACTTCCCAATACTAATAATAAGAGGAATATGTGTAGTTCATTCAATTATTAATATAAATTTAATATGTAACATTTAAAAATATTCATAATAAAAATAAAATTCAATGTGGGCTATCAGCAAAATATTTTAATACAAACTATGTATAGATCTTTTTTAGATATAAGTTTATAGATCCTTCAGATTTTGATTCCTTTTTAGGTATATGTTTTTTTTGTTTGAAATTCAAGAAAGAATTTTTTAGCATAAAAGTTTAAATTATGTACTCTATGAAGCATTAAAATATATAATTTATACAATGAAAAAATATATAGAGAGAATTGCTAATTTATTGGAATTTAAAATTTTTCTTTCTAAGAGAAAATTGCATCTGAATAAATTTGATCTCTTTATATTTATATTCTTAAATTTTTGCTTAAAATAAATCTATAATAATATTAATTAAATTAAAATAGTTTATTGAAAAAATAACAAAATGATTCATCACTTGTAATTACAAAATATGCACTTTGCTCGAATTTTTGTTTAATAAGGTGAATTGGATATGTATAGAGGAAAATTTTGTTTAATAGAGTGAATTGGATATGTATTGAGGAATTTGGAGAGACTTAAATGCCAAAGAAAATCAAAGGAACTCATTCAATAACTTGAAAAATAAAAATTAAACACAAACTGATTTCACTTATGGTGAAGTAGATATCTTAAAAGCTAATGTTTTGAAAAAGACTCTGGCAAAGTAGATATCTTAAAAGCCAATGTTTCGCAAAATACTCGACGAAATTCCTTCCACTTCGAATAAATAATTTACGTATATTCCTCAGGGGAAAATTGTTGATCTCTCACCTACCTTAATATTTCTTTCGGTAAGTTGGGTAAGACTATATCTTCATTACCATGTCCAATACATATCAGGTCGATTGGGGCATGGATTTGAACTAGTGACTTCACATCAAGGAGTGCCTTAACATACCACTCGATCACTATCTATCCAAGACCCCTTGGACTTATTTTCATCAATCTTATTGATAACAGCAAAATGAAATTAAAGATAAAATAAGTTCACTAATGGTTACTAAAATATATTAGATCATACTATTTTGAATAAATGGTGAAGGTTATCCTTCAGGCACCTTGGTATTTCACATATACACAAATTAATGCAGTGGTTGTTGTTAATAAATCCAATCAATTTATCGACAAATCCAAAATGAAATATGTGAAGTCAAAATTATTGCACCCATGGCTAAACAGAGACAATGTTTCAAGAAAACTTACAAGACTTATCTTATCTTGAATAAACTTGTGATCCATCTACATAACTCAGCAAAAAAATTGACATCCAATCATTCAAACATCTTACTACTCCACATATGCACATAGTATTCAACTTACTAACCAATCTAACTATAAAATTAAATAAAACGAAGAGATATTGCATCGAAACAGAGATCATAAAAAGCCAATATTTTGTTTCAATTTGAATCAACTTGTGAACCATCTACATATTTTTCAACAAAATCTTTAGGTGCATCATTCAAACATATACACATATAGTTAGTGCAATAGTTGTTATTGCTCCAAAATGAAATAAAAGACAAAAATATGGTACCCATGGCTAAGTAAAGATCTTAAAATGCCAATGTTTTGCCCAAATTTATTCCACTTTGAATAAACTTATGAACCATTTACATATTTCTAAGAAAAAATGTTGAATCATCTAAATATTTCTAGGTAAAAATGTTGATATGCATCATTAAAACACCTAGCTTCACTACACATACAGTTAGTGTGATTATTATTATTATTATTTCATTTTATTATCATAAATAAATAAATAAATATAACATAATGGTGATTCAATCTCATCAAGTTATTGACAGTTCCAAAATGAAATAAAAGATAAACTATTGTACACATGGCCAAACAAAGATCTTGAAAAAACCCACTTTGAATAAACTAGGTCGATGATTAAAACACATTCTTACTTCATACATACACACTCAATGAGGTGTTTATTATTATTATTAGCTCATAAAAATCCAATATTTAACTAAATATTTAATGAAATTCACTCCACCTTGAATAAACCCGTAAACCATATACATATTTTTCAACATAAATGTTAAAGTACATCATTCTACTCCACACAATCACATAAATAATGAAATAGTTTTTATTATTATTATAAATAAAAGAAGAACAGAAAAACAAAACAATTTCACACCCATGGCGAATCAGAGATCTTAAAAAGCTAATGTTTCCCAAAAGACTTTTACAAAGAGCCAGAGATATTGGAAAGACTCGCATGGAGCCATAGGTCTTGAAAATTGAAAAATCCAAGCTTACAAAATTTGTTCTAACTTTGAAAAAAAACTTCTTAATCATACACAACATATAGTTCTCAGCAAAAAAGAAAAAAAATATTGAGGTGCATCATTCATTCAAACACCTTGCTACTCCACACATACACATAGTCAGTGCGGTGCGACCATTTTTATTATGGTAATAGTAGGAGTATAGCACTGGTTCAGGAGCCTCCGAGGATCTTCTTGATTCATTCAACTTCATGTGGACTGATGGCAAATGACTTGGCCAGAACTTCCCTAGGAATGCCCGGACGACAATCG
Organism: Pinus albicaulis; assembly: GCA_034641835.2. Lineage (NCBI taxonomy): Eukaryota > Viridiplantae > Streptophyta > Pinopsida > Pinales > Pinaceae > Pinus > Pinus albicaulis. The sequence goes on from CM076569.1 coordinate 84,755,517, forward strand.
AAAGTGGCGGTGGTAAGGAGGAAGAAACCTGTATTTTGGCTGTTGAGCGCATTGATGGTAGTTGCCACCTTGTCTCCAACGTTTTGAGCAAAGTGCAAAGCACCCTTTGGAACCACGAACACATCGCCATGTTCCAGCGTTTTGTTGGTACAGTTTAAACACTCTAACATACTTGTAGTTATGTTGTGGTTAATATCGTAACTACTGAGTGCAGAAAAATGGTTATGATGAAGACCATTGTTGGCAACCTCATCCAAAGTTGAAGCCCAACAAACTTAAAACCAAATATAAGGAGAAAACAATTGCAATCATTGAACATGACTTAGGTTCAGATTCATGAGATGAAACCAAGATTACAAAAATGGGTTTGAAAGGTAAGAACATAGCAAGCACTATTTATTCAAGTTGTTCTAATGTAACTCAAGATGATGATACAAGAATTGAACTCTTTCATATTAGAGTTGTTTCAAAACATACAAAAATATACTCACTATTTGATAGTGGTTCTCAAGCCAACTTGATTTCTAAAGACTTAGTTAAGTGTTTAAATCTAGAAACTGTTACACATCCATGACCTTAACCTTTAGGTTGGATATTCAAGAATGAAAACTTGTAGGTAACAAGGAAGTGCATCCTAAGGTTTGCAATCAATTAAAAAATTTGTTGACGAAGTTGAACTTGAAGTAGTTCCACTTAAGATTTTAGGTATTGTTTTGGGAATTCCTTATCTTTATGATAGGAGGGAAATATTTCATCACCATCAGAATAAGTACCACTTGTTAAAGAATGGAATTGAGTACATAGTTAGAGCGCATAAGAAGAAGAGGATTTTGTCTCGTATACATGTAGGACAAATGAAGAGAATACTGAAAGCAAGTCAAAATTTGACTTTGTTAATGTTAAAGCATAGTGATGTTTTGAATGAGACCTTTCAAAAAGATGCATCAAATGAATAATATGAGATGAGTGCAGCTATGGCCATTACAACTAACGAGCTTTAAAAACCCTGTTAATTTTTTGAATCTAATAAATCCCTATAGTATTTTGGAAAAATTAGACATATGTCAAAAAAACCCCTCCAAAAAGTGAAAAAAACATACTACAACATATAATAAGTAATTCATACATATATATGTAAGGGTTAGCTCAACGGATAGTTGTCGGCGGTGCAAGAATCTATCTGCACTAGATCAAGGTAATATAATGATTAATACTTTAGCTTATCAATTACTTTAGGAAATTAAATATAAGTTACAAGAAATATTGAAAGCATGAAATATATTTAAAATGATTAATTAAGCACCTAAGAAACCTTAAACATGAAATATGAAGTTTTGTAGGAATAGACAGTATTCTTGGACTAGTGCAGGAATGAGGAGGTTTATGGAGATAAAACAAAGGTTAATGATTGTGGTTTTGTAATAGGAAGGGGTTAAAACTAGAGAATTTCCACATACCAACAGTAATAACACAAACATAAATACATGAATATTTTCCTTGAGATAAACACACTATTTTAACACATTAAAATACTTTTGAGAGAACATTTCAACCATACACCAAAACACAATTCAAACTAGAGCAAATTAGAGGTCTAAAATTGGGATCAAAACAAAAATAAAAATAAAACATCAAGAGAGCCTAACCCTGAGGACATTGAGAATACTTGACCACATGACCTCTCATTAGGTCAACCCTAGAGGCTTATAAAAGTTAAGTTTTATTTTGTATCATAATTTTATTTGACAACATTTAACACATATAAACCTCATCTTGAGTAAGATCTTGGTAATAACATTAAATATTTTTGAAATATTGAATATGAATTATTTTATAATACTAATAATAATCTAGTTTTAAGTTTAAGGTCAAGCTAGACACCAAATTGGTGCATGATGTCCCTTGTCCATTTGCTCAATGATTTGACTGCTAAAGTCTACAAAGTTGTACATACTCTACATTGTAGATATTTAAACCTATAAATCCTATAAAAAATATTTAAATAATAATAAAAGAAATCACCTCCCATTCTTTAAAATAATATATATATAGATAGATAGATAGATAGATAGATAGATAGATAACTTGAAATGAAAACAAGGAAATCCTGAAATACTTCCAGACATTTCGTGGATGGTAAATTGGGTAAACCCTCGACCCAAGAGAAGGGAAGAGAGTCAAACTTGGGATCAACAACGACTAACACAATATAAAAAAACTTCACCACTACTTGAGATAAGATATATATATATATATATATCTGTGTGTGTGTGTGTGTGACGCATTATACGTTGTAGTATATTTATTTTATTTTTTCTCCAATCCAAGTGTAGAGGGGGATTTCACAGTGTTGAATCTATTTATGCTGTCAAAAACCCATTTAAATAACAAAAAATACGATTTAGAAAAAAAAAATTCATAGAATTCTCACTAGAAACTTTAAAACTTAACATATTTAAACACTGCTAATTTTTAATTTTAATTTAATCTATAAAATAATTAAATATTATTTATTAAAATTTATAAATTAAAATATGAATTCAAAGGGTTAGAAAGTTAACCATTAATTTAATCATTAAATCTAAATCTCATAAGCACACTAACAAACTTAGTAACAAACTTTTGGCCAAATTAAAATTTGGGACCAAAAAAAACTACCAAAAACTTCAAAACATAATGTGTTTAAACAAAGTCAAATTTTAATATGAATTTTATTTATGTGAATATTAATGTACATTAAATACTATTTATTCTAATTTATGTATAAGATATAAATTCAAGTTATGGAGGTCCATTTAGAATGTTAATCATTAAACCTTGAAGAAATAACAAGTTTGATGGGTGAAGGCTTCATAGTCAAAGTATGAGAAGGTTTTTGAGATTGTTGAATTCATATATGCAATTAAAAACCCAATTTAAATAACACAAATCAAGAATTCGCCACAATTTTTTTTACGGCCAAAAACTTTAAAACAATTCACATATAAACAACTCTCATAAATACCACTTCTAACTGAAATAATCTAGCAAATATCTCATTGGTTCAATATTTTTAAACACAAACCTAAATACCAAATATCTCATTGGTTTAATATTTTTAAACACAAACCTAAATACCACTTTTAACCGAAATAGTCTAACAAATATTTTAATATTTTCTTGCAAAAATTGTTTTAAATTTAAATATAAAAAGACTAAATCTAACGAACCCACAGTATCAAACTCGGTAACAAACTTCCAAAGATAGGAGTTAAGACTTGTGACATTTAGCTATAAATACAAGGATGTTAAGCATTGCAACACAACATATGATATGTTCTCGAGTTCATTTGAGTAGTTGCCCTTTAGAGCTCGTTCGTTCTTAAAGTTGCAATGGGCGTAGCTGCACTCATCTCCTCTGCAGGCTGCATGGCCACTCATGTAGGGATCCTCTTCTTCTTCTTGGCTCTTCCGATAATTATGATCAACGGAGATCCAGAGGCGTTGCAGGATTTGTGCGTGGCAGACACCAAGTCTTCCATTTCTGTGAACGGAGTGCAGGCGGCATGCCTGAATCCCTCTGAAGCATCCCCACAACACTTCATGACATCGGCCCTGCGCACGCCATCCAACACGTCATTCGATCCTTCGGGAGTGAACTTCATTGTGACAAACATAAAGACGATGCCCGGCCTCAACACGCTGGGAATAGTCATGGCTCGCGTAGACATGGCTGTGGGAGGGATAGCAGCTCCACACCTCCATCCCAGAGCCACTGAAATTGTCTACGTGTTGCAAGGAAAAGTGCTTGCCGGCTTCGTGGAGTCCACTACCAACAGACTCTTCTCTCAAACGCTGGAACCTGGCGATGTCTTCGTGGTTCCAAAGGGTACCTTGCACTTCGCTCAAAACATTGGAGACAATGTCGCAACTACTATCAACGCCCTCAACAGCCAAAATCCCGGTTTCTTACTCCTTCCCACCGCCACTTTCGGTTCCCGTCCGGGCATTCCCGGGGAAGTTCTCGCCAAGTCATTTGCCATCAGTCCACAGGAAGTTGAACGAATCAGGAAGATCCTCGGAGGCTCCTGAACCACTGCTATACTCCTACTATTATAATAATAATAATCGCACAGCAGCGAGTCTGTGTATGTGTGGAGTTGCAAGGTATTTGAATGATGTACCTCAATTTGTTGTTTTTGTTCTGTTATAATAATAAGAATAATCTCATTGTACCAAGTGTGAGTGTGTACGTGTGGAGTAGCAAGGTGTTTGAATGATGCATTTGAATTTATTTGTGTCTTTGTTGTTGTTTTTTTTTTAAGTATATGTAGGAGATTGTTAGGAAGATTGTTTTTCAAAGTTAAAACAAATTTTGTAAGTTTATGGTTTCTTAAAAGAGTGTTTTTTTTTTTTTTTGGAAACATTGGCTTTTTAAGATCTCTCATTCACTATGCTTGTAATTGTTTTTTTTTTTAAATATATAATAATAATAATAACAACTATTTTATTATTTGTGTGAATGTGTGAAGTAGCAAGATGTTTGAATGATGCAGTTTAACATTTTAGTTGAAAAATATGTAAATGGTTTAAGAGTTTATTCAAAGTGGAGTGAAATTTGTCAAATCTTTGGCAAAACATTGGCTTTTATGTGTTAATAATAATACTAACCGTATGTGTGAAGTGAATCATCGTGCAAGTTTATTCAAAGTGGGCTTTTTATCAAGATCTTTCTTTGGCCATGGGTACAACAGGTGGTTCACCATTTTCTCTTAAAAATATGTAAAAGGTTCACAAGTTTATTCAAAGTGGAATAAATTTAAGCAAAAAATATTGGCATCTTAAGATTTCTACTTAACCATGGGTACCATCTTTTTGTCTTTTATTTCATTTTGGAGTAATAACAAGTACTGCATTGACTATGTATCTTTTTGTCTTTTATTTCATTTCGGAGTAATAACAAGTACTGCATTGACTATGTGTATATGTGCCGAGTAGCAAGGTGTTCGAATGATGCACCTCAACATTTTGTTGAAAAGTATGTAGATCGTTCACGAGTTGATTGAAAATGAACATTTTGTTGAAAAGTATGTAGATCGTTCACAAGTTGATTGAAAATGAAATGAAATTTTTATAATTTCTGCTTGGCCATGGATGCCATCATTTTTTCTTTTATTTCATTTTAGAGTTAAATTGGTTAGTAAGTTGAATACTTTTTGTATATATGGAGTAGTAAAATGTTTGAATGATTGTATGTCAATGTTTTTGTTGAGTTATATAAATGGTTTATAAGTTTATTCAAAATAAGGTCAATATTTTTGTTGAGTTATATAAATAGCTTAAAAGTTTATTCAAAATAAAATCAATATTTTTATTGAATTATGTACATAACTCAAGTTATGTTAATAAAAATAAATCATTGTTATATTATATCCATTTATTTATTATAATAAACTTATTATATTATATCTATTTATTTATTATAATAAAAATAAAATAATAATAGATGCATTGACAAGTTGTGAGGGATGAACATTTTTCCCGAGTGTTATACGTAATTCTTTATTCAAAGCGGAAAGATATCTGCTTCGCCAACTGCAATCAGTTTGTGTTTAAATTTTATTTTGCGGTTGTAAATAAGCTAATGGGGTTTGAAAGTTATTAAGGACTTCCTTTGATTTTCCTTGCATTTAAGTGTCCCCGAATTCCTTCATACATATCCAATTGACTCTATTAAGAAAAAATTCCTCCATACATATCAAATTTACTCTATTAAACAAAAATTCCAGCAAATTGCATATTTTGTAATTACAAGTAATGAATCATTTTGTTATTTTTTCAATAAATTATTTTAATTTTACATAATACTATTATAAATTTATTTTAAGTAACAAGTGAAAAAAAATGGACTGTTTTTAGGAAATGGACTTTTTTTAATAAAGCATTGGTTTTTTCTTTTTCTAAAGAAAACAAGTGAAAAAGATCAAATTTATTTAGATGCATTTTTTTCTGAAATACTAAATTTGAAAAAAAACAAATTACATCTCTTAGGCCCATGATAAATCCCAATAAATCAATAATTTTCTATGTATTTGTTGAAAATATTGAAGTCACCTGCAAACTCGGTGCAGGTAGAAACAGAGTACAACATGGGCAGTAGAGGTTGAGTGCGCACCATTGTGCATTTAACAGAGTTTAATGGAGCTGTAAGGATGAATTTATGGTTTATGTCCGCAACCGAATTTGCAGAGGAATTCAAGAAAATCATGGTTCAACCACGCAACAGAAGTTTTATTAAAGAAAAGTATTTTCGGGTGTAAAATCCCTCACCAACCAACAAACGAAGTTTTTGTTAAACGCGCCAAGTTTTTAAACTTATGAATGGGCCAAGTCTTTTTTGTGGTACCCACTAGTTTTAATCCATTGCAGAACTTACAATGCGATGTGGTCCCCGCCACCATCGCACATCGCAATAGCCATATGTTAGTGTCTTGTTGATATGAAGTTCCGAAGCGATGCGATGTTGCGATATCGCACATCGCATATCACAAGGGACAAATGCTTATGCCACCGCAAATAGATCATCGCCGATGTTGCGATGCGATGTGGTCCCTACCACCATCGCAATCGCTCATCGCAAATATTCATACCACCGCAACCATTCCGCTCATCCGTTCGCCAATCCGTCGATGCGATATTGCCGATGTTTCTCATCGCACATCGCATATCGATTCACCAATGTTCAAACCGTCCGCAACTATTGTTCCACCGATCGCCGATGCGTCGATGTGGTCCCACTGCTACGTGGACCAATCATAGCATTTCGCGTTCGTTTTTTCCATGACGCCATTAACCACTTTTGGTACGCGAATTTGTCATAGAATTGGGTTCATAAGTTGTTTGAGTTCCGCGGGCCCCAGCAGCTGGCCAATCACAAGCCGTTCGTGCTCGTTTTGAGCCTGCTGACATAAGGGCATTTTGTAATGCGGAAAAGATTGCAATGCAGTTTGTAGAAGGTTTGAAGTCCGGGTTAAAATTTCTTTGTTTTTTATTAAACGTAGTGTTACGGGGGCAGTGTAAGGTTTTCAAAATAATAGACTGTTGCCTCCACAGTTGACCAAACCATCGCACGATGACCAGTGATCGATGGTGGAGGATCACTACGGTAGCACAACAAAGATCTATTGTACTCGCAGAGGAGTGCCTCTGTAGGGACCCACAAAAGGGTTTCGCATATATATTTTTAAATGTTTTGTTTTATGTTTTTATAATGCCGCACCATATAAAATGAAAAGGCCCAAAGGCTTATGTAATAGATGAGAGAACACTGTGTAGTGTGAAAAAGCCCACAGGCAGAAAAAAGACACAGTGAAGACCACAGAGCACTGTATGTGCGATTTTTAAGAGACAGAGAGAAGATTTGTGAGCATTGCGTTTGTAGTAGTCAGACACATTTTTTTTGTAATCCCACATAGTGAAAGAAATTTTATTTTGTAATGTTTTTTTGTTAATGAAATAGAAGAATTTGTATGCCATCTCTGTCAGGATTTCTCTGTGTTAAAGGATGAGAATTTTTATTCTCCCTGTGTGTTCAGAATATTAAGAAATTCGAACATGGTATCGAAGCTAATCCAGGCTCTTTGAAGGTGTCAAAGAAGCTGAAGGAAGAAGGAAATTTGTTGCAACATTTCTCGAGCAGCGTGAAGGCTCAGCAGAAGTTAAAGTCGAGGTATTTCTCAAAAAAAAAACTGAGGTTTGTTTTATTTAAAAGAGTGCAGTCCTCAGAGAAAGATTTTGTCTTTTAAAGAAGGAAAGACAGTTTGTTTAAGAAAAACACAATAAAGTTTATTTCATAGTTCAGTTTATAAGTAATGGCTGGACCAAGTACCAGTATGAGTATTGGAAATACTCAGCTCTCACAATTCAATGGGAAAAAATTTCATTATTGGACCATTACCATTAGAGCCCTATTTTCCTCCCAGGATCTATGGGAATTTATAGAAGATGGTTTTGATGAACCAGTTGATGAGCAAGCTTTCAATGCCTTAACAGAGGCAGAGAAGGATCTATTGAAGAGAAATAGGAAGGACTATAAAGCCCTCTTCTATCTCTATCAAGAAGTACATGAGAGTGTGTTTCCAAGGATAGAAGTAGCTAAGAGATCCAAGGATGCATGGGATACTCTTAAGATAGCCTATCAAGCTATGGAGAAAGTGAAGACAACAAAACTATAATTGATGAGGAGAGATTTTGAAACTCTCTGTATGAAAGAGTCTGATAACATAGACTCATTATTCACACAAGTGATTGGGATGGTCACATAGATAAGGTCTCATGGAGAAACACTTGAAGAAAGAAGGATTTTAGAGAAACTATTGAGGAGCCTACCCTCAAGGTTTGATGTTATTGTAACCACCATTGAAGAGACAAAGGATCTCTCAAAGTTCACAGTTGATGAACTTCATGCATCATTGATGACTCATGAATAAATATTGGAAATATCAGTAAACCCATCTTTAGAACATGCCTTCAAGACCCAGATGCCTTTTGGAAGAGGAAATGGTCAAGGCAGAGGAAGAGGAAGAGGCAGAAGTGAAAACAAAGGAGGAAGAAACAACCCTTCACATACACATGGAAGGAGCAACAATCAAAATAGAAGCCAAGGCCAAAGCAGTAGCCAGCAAGGTGGACATCAACATGCTCATGGAAAAACGTATGACAAATCCAATGTCCAATGTCATTATTGCAAGAAATATGGGAACTATGCCAATGAATGTAGGAAAAAGAAAAATTACATGAATAATAGGCAGAATGAAAATGTAGCAAGAGAATAAAAGAACCTAAAGAATGTGTTGTTAGCATGTAATGTAGCACAAGATAGGCAAGATGATGTATGGTTCTTATATTCAGGTTGCAGTAGTCACATGACTGGAAACATAGCAATGTTTGCCAATATTGATGAAGATGTTAAATATGAAGTAACAACTGGAACTGATACTAATATTTCTGTTAAGGGAAAAGGTAGAGTAAGTATCCGTGCAAGAAATGGAGAGCGGAAATTTGTGCCAGATGTATACTATGTTCCTGGCTTGAAATGTAATCTTTTGAGCGTTGGGCAGCTCATTAACAAAGGTTACAATGTATTCTTTAAAAATTGTATGTGCACAATAATGGACATACCTCCAAGCAAGAAGGTTATTGTAGAAGTGCAAATGGCCAACAATAGAATGTTTCCACTCAAGCTCAATACAGACTTGAAGGGAAAGAGAAAGAATGTAGCAGCTGTAAATCAAGAAGTCCTTCAAAAGGAAGTGAAAGATGAGAATTGGTTATGGCATTTGAGATTTGGACATATCAATTTCGGAGGTCTGAATTTGTTGCACAGAAAAGGAATGGTAAGAGGAATACCATTGATTGAGAAACCAGACAACCTATGTGAAGGCTGCATCTTGGGAAAAAAACACAGAGAAAACTTTCCATCAGGAAAGAGCATAAGGGCAAAAGCACCCTTAGAAATTATCCATTCAGATTTGTGTGGGCCAATGAAAACATCATCAGTATCAGGTAACAATTATATGTTGACCTTCATTGATGATTTCACTAGAAGGATATGGATTTATTTCTTGAAATATAAAAATGAAGTGTTTGAAAATTTTTGCCACTTTAAAGCTCTTGTAGAGAAACAAAGTGGGCAACATATGAAAGTCCTGAGAACTGATAGAGGAGGTGAGTACATCTCAAAATAATTTCTGTATTTTTTAAGAGAAAACAGCATACACAAACAATTTACAACAAGGTACACACCGCAGCAAAATGGTGTTTTTGAAAGGAAGAATCAAACCATCATGGAAATGGTGAGAAGTATGCTAAAGGAAAAGCATTTGCCAAATGAGTATTGGGCAGAAGCTACAAATTATGTCGTATATATTTTGAATGGATGCCCAACAAAAGCAGTGATGAACAGAGTTCCAGAAGAAGCGTGGAGTGGCAGAAAATAGGGAGTCACCCACAAGAGAGTTTTTGGGTGTGTAGCTTATGCACACATTCCAGATCAGCTGAGAAAGAAGTTGGACAGTAAGGGGGAGAAGTGCATCTTCCTTGGATACAATGAAGAATCCAAGGGATATTGATTGTATAACCCATCTACAAAGAAATTTTTTATAAGCAGAGATCTGCAATTCATAGAAGAAGAAGCATCGGATGGAAGCATTGAGAAAATAGTCAATGTTAAAAGATATTTGTCTCATGATGAAGATGAGGAAGATGTGGCTGAAAATAACACTTCATCGGGAGCACCTCCTCCACCAACACAAGGACAGCAAGGAACACCTCAAGCAGGAGTAAGAACACCCATGAGAAGAAATGAGAGTGCTTCTCAAAGCACACCACATGGAGCAGATTTGAGTGCTTCTTCAAGCACAACTACACCAAATGAAAGAGGAACCAGATTCAGAAATTTAAATGAAATCTATGAGCAAGGAGCAGCAAATGAAGTATGAACTCTTTATTTGCTTGATATTGTCATGTTGATGATCCTATTCATTTTGAAGAAGCTATAAAAGATAAGAAATGGATAGAAGCTATGGATGAAGAAATAAAAGCCATAGAGAAAAATAAAACATGGGAGTTGGTTGATCTCCCAGAAGGTAAATAAGTGATTGGAGTAAAGTGGGTCTACAAGACCAAAAGCAATGTTGAAGGTAATATTGAAAGGCAAAAGGCCAGACTTGTTTTCAAAGGCTATAAGCAGCAACATGAAAGAGATTATGAAGAAAATTTTGCACCAGTTGCAAGAATGGAAACAGTGAGAGCAGTGCTATCCATAGTAGCAAAAAAAGAATGGAAGGTTTATGAAAAGGATGTAAAATCATCATTCTTGAATGTAGTTTTAATGGAAGAGGTTTATGTTGAACAACCTCTAGGCTATGAGAAAAACAGCCAAGAGCAGAAAGTTTGCAGATTGAAGAAAACTCTTTATGGGCTGAAGCAAGCACCAAGAGCATGGTACAGTAGGAAAGATTCCTATATACTGGAGAATGGGTTTGAAAAATGTGAAGGAGAACCCACATTATACATCAAGGAGAAAGATGGTAAGATGCTCATTGTTTTTTTTATATGTTGATGATGTGATATGCACAGGTAATGATGATTACCTCATTGAAAATTTTAAAACAGTCATGAAAGATGAATTTGAAATGACTGATATGGGATTGTTGAGATACTTCTTAGGAATAGAAGTAGAGAAAAATGAAAATGAGATTTTTATTTCTCAAGCAATGTTAATGAAGTTTTGGAAAGATTTAATATGCAGGATTGCAAGGCAGCAATTACTCCCACAGTAATGGGATTGAAACTCAGTAAAGATGACAGTAGCAAGGATTTTAATCCTAGTTTGTACAAGAGTATAGTTTACAACCTCATGTATTTGACTGCAACTACGCCTGATATTATGTATGTTGTTAGTTTGATTTCAAAATTTATGGAAAGGCCAAAAGAAGCACATTGGCAAGCAGCAAAAAGAATTCTGAGGTATGTGAAAGGAACCCTGTTAATTTTTTGAATCCAATAAATCCCTATATTATTTTGGAAAAATTAGACATATGTTAAAAAAAACCCTCCAAAAAGTGAAAAAAACATACTACAACATATAATAAGTAATTCATACATATATATGTAAGGCTTAGCTCAACGGATAGTTGTCGGCGGTGCAAGAATCTATCTGCACTAGATCAAGGTAATATAATGATTAATACTTTAGCTTATCAAATACTTTAGGAAATTAAATATAAGTTACAAGAAATATTGAAAGCATGAAATATATTTAAAATGATTAATTAAGCACCTAAGAAACCTTAAACATGAAATATGAAGTTTTTGTAGGAATAGATAGTATTCTTGGACTAGTGCAGGAATGAGGAGGTTTATGGAGATAAAACAAAGGTTAATGATTGTGGTTTTGTAATAGGAAGGGGTTAAAACTAGAGCATTTCCACATACCAACAGTAATAACGCAAACATAAATACATGAATCTTTTCCTTGAGATAAACACACTATTTTAACACATTAAAATACTTTTGAGAGAACATTTCAACCATACACCAAAACACAATTCAAACTAGAGGAAATTAGAGGTCTAAAATTGGGATCAAAACAAAAATAAAAATAAAACATCAAGAGAGCCTAACCCTGAGGACATTGAGAATACTTGACCACATGACCTCTCATTAGGTCAACCCTAGAGGCTTATAAAAGTTAAGTTTTATTTTGTATCATAATTTTATTTGACAACATTTAACACATATAAACCTCATCTTGAGTAAGATCTTGGTAATAACATTAAATATTTTTGAAATACTGAATATGAATTATTTTATAATACTAATAATAATCTAGTTTTAAGTTTAAGGTCAAGCTAGACACCAAATTGGTGCATGAGGTCCCTTGTCCATTTGCTCAATGATTTGACTGCTAAAGTCTACAAAGTTGTACATACTCTACATTGTAGATATTTAAACCTATAAATCCTATAAAAAATATTTAAATAATAATAAAACAAATCACCTCCCATTCTTTAAAATAATATATATATATATATATATATATATATATATATATATATATATATAACTTCTGAAATAGAGAACAAGGAAATCCCTAGAAATACCTGCACATTTCATGGAGTGGTAAATTGGGTAAAACCCCCAATACTTCTCCATATTTGGTGGATAACCCTCACTCAAGAGAAGAGAAGGGAAGAGAGTCAAACTTGGGATCAACAACGACTAACACAATATAACGTTGTGTGTGTGTGTGTGTGTGTGTGTGTGTGTGTGACGCATTATACGTTGTAGTATATTTATTTTATTTTTCCTCCAATCCAAGTGTAGAGGGGGATTTCACAGTGTTGAATCTATTTATGCAGTCAAAAACCCATTTAAATAACAAAAAATAAGATTTAGAAAAAAAAATTCATAGAATTCTCACTAGAAACTTTAAAACTTAACATATTTAAACACTGCTAATTTTTAATATTAATTTAATTTATAAAATAATTAAATATTATTTATTAAAATTTATAAATTAAAATATGAATTCAAAGGGTTAGAAAGTTAACCAATAATTTAATCATTAAATCTAAATCTCATAACCACACTAACAAACTTAGTAACAAACTTTTGGCCAAATTAAAATTTGGGCCCAAAAAAACTACCAAAAACTTCAAAACATAATGTGTTTAAACAACGTCAAATTTTAATATGAATTTTATTTATGTGAATATTAATGTACATTAAATACTATTTATTCTAATTTATGTATAAGATATAAATTCAAGTTATGAAGGTCCATTTAGAATGTTAATCATTAAACCTTGAACACTTTCGATTTACAATGAAATTAACCACAAACATAACTAAGATGTTGTTTATATGTTAGAGTGTTTGAATTTTTTTTTCGTTTATTTTCAGAGCTAATTTGTTTAGAATTCTAGATAGATTGATTGAAATAACAAGTTTGATGGGTGAACGCTTCACAGTCAAAGTATGCGAAGGTTTTTGAGATTGTTGAATTCATATATGCAATTAAAAACCCAATTTAAATAACACAAATCAAGAGTTCGCCACAATTTTTTTTTACGGCAAAAAACTTTAAAACAATTCACATATAAACAACTCTCATAAATACCACTTCTAACTGAAATAATCTAGCAAATATCTCATTGGTTCAATATTTTTAAACACAAACCTAAATACCAAATATCTCATTAGTTTAATATTTTTAAACACAAACCTAAATACCACTTTTAACCGAAAGGGTTTCGCATATATATTTTTAAATGTTTTGTTTTATTTTTTTATAATGCTGCACCATATAAAATGAAAAGGCCCAAAGGCTTATGTAATAGATGAGAGAACACTGTGTAGTGTGGAAAATCCCGCAGGCAGAAAAAAGACACAGTGAAGACCACACAACACTCTATGTGCGATTTTTAAGAGACAGAGAGAAGATTTGTGAGCGTTGTGTTTGTAGTAGTCAAACACATTTTTTTTTTCATCCCACACAGTGAAAGAAATTTTATTTTTTAATGTTTTTTTGTTAATGAAATAGAAGAATTTTTATGCCATCTCTGTCCAGCATTTCTCTGTGTTAAAGGAGGAGAATTTTTATTCTCCCTGTGTGTTAGAAATATTAAGAAATTCCAACATGGTATCGAAGCTAATCCAGGCTCTTTGAAGGTGTCAACGAAGTTGAAGGAAGAAGGAAATTTGTTGCGGCAGTTCTCGAGCAGCGTGAAGGCTCAACAATAGTTAAAGTCCACGTATTTCTCGAAAAAAAAACTGAGTTTTGTTTTATTTAAAAGAGTGCAATCCTCATTGAAAGAGTTTTTCTTTTAAGGAAGGAAAGACATTTTGTTTAATAAAAACACAGTCAATTTTATTTCATAGTTTAGTTTATAAGTAATGGCTGGACCAAGTACCAGTATGAGTATTGGAAATACTCAGCTCCCACAATTTAATGGGAAATTTTTTTATTATTGGGCCATTACCATGAGAGCCCTGTTTGCCTCCCAGGATCTATGGGAATTTGTAGAAGATGGTTTTGATGAACCAGTTGATGAGCAAGCTTTCAATGCCATAACACAGACAGAGAAGGATCTATTAAAGAGCAATAGGAAGAAAGAATGTAAAGCCCCCTTCTATCTCTATCAAGAAGTACATGAGAGTGTGTTTCCAAGGATAGCAGTAGCTAAGAGATCCAAGGATGCATGGGATACTCTTAAGATAGCCTATCAAGCTATGGAGAAAGTGAAGACAACAAAACTACAATTGATGAGGAGAGATTTTGAAACTCTCTGTATGAAAGAGTCTGATAACATAGACTCATTCTTCACACATGTGAATGGGATGGTCACATAGATAAGGTCTCATGGAGAAACACTTGAAGAAAGAAGGATTTTAGAGAAACTATTGAGGAGCCTACCCTCAAGGTTTGATTTTTATTGTAACCACCATTGAAGAGACAAAGGATCTCTCAAAGTTCACAGTTGATGAAATTCATGCATCATTGATGAGTCATGAACAAAGATTGGAAATATTAGTAAACCCATCTTTAGAGCATGCCTTCAAGACCTAGATGCCTTTTGGAAGAGGAAAAGTTCAAGGCAGAGGAAGAGGAAGAGGCAGAAGTGAAAACAAAGGAGGAAGAAACAACCCTTCACATACACATGGAAGGAGCAGCAATCAGAATCAAAGCCAAGGCCAAAGTAGTAGCCAGCAAGGTGGACATCAACATGCTCATGGAAAAAGGTATGGCAAATTCAATGTCCAATGTCATTATTGCAAGAAATATGGGCACTATGCCAATGAATGTAGGAAAAATCAAAATGACATGAATAATAGGCAGAATGAAAATGTAGCAAGAGAATAAAAGAACCCAAAGAATGTGTTGTTAACATGTAATGTAGCACAAGATAGGCATGATGATGTATGGTTCTTAGATTCAGGTTGCAGTAGTCACATGACTGAAAACTAGCAATGTTTTCCAATCTTGATGAAGATGTTAAATATGAAGTAACAACTGGGACTGATACTAATATTTCTGTCAAGGGAAAAGGCAGAGTAAGTATCCGTGCAAGAAATGGAGAGCGGAAATTTGTGCCAGATGTATACTATGTTCCTGGCTTGAAATGTAATCTTTTGAGCATTGGGTAGCTCGTTAACAAAGGTTACAATGTATTCCTTAAAAATGATTTGTGCACAATAATGGACATACCTCCAAGCAAGAAGGTTATTGTAGAAGTGCAAATGGCTAGCAATAGAATGTTTCCACTCAAGCTCAATAGAGAATTGAAGGGAAAGAGAAAGAATGTAGCAGCTGTAACTCAAGAAGTCTTTCAAAAGGAAGTGAAAAATGAGAATTGGTTATGGCATTTGAGATTTGGACATCTCAATTTCGGAGGTCTGAATTTTTTGCACAGAAAAGGAATGGTAAGAGGCCTACCATTGATTGAGAAACCAGACAACCTATGTGAAGGCTGCATCTTGGGAAAACAACACAGAGAAAAATTTCCATTAGGAAAAAGCATAAGGGCAAAATCACCCTTAGAAATTATCCATTCAGATTTGTGTGGGCCAATGAAAACATCATCAGTATCAGGTAGCAATTATATGTTGACCTTAATTGATGATTTCACTAGAAAGATAAGGGTTTATTTCTTGAAATATAAAAATGAAGTGTTTGAAAATTTTTCCACTTTAAAGCTCTTATAGAGAAATAAAGTGGGCAGCATATCAAAGTCCTAAGAATGGATAGAGGAGGGGAGTACATCTCAAAATAATTTCTGCATTTTTGAAGAGAAAACAGCATACACAAACAATTTACAACAAGGTACACACTGCAGCGAAATGGTGTTGCTGAAAGGAAGAATCGAACCATCATGGAAATGGTGAGAAGTATCCTAAAGAAAAAACATTTGCCAAATGGGTATTGGGCAGAAGCTACAAATTATGTATTATATATTTTGAATAGATGCTCAACAAAAGCAGTGATGAATAGAGTTCCAGAAGAAGCGTGGAGTGGCAGAAAATAGGGAGTCACCCACATGAGAGTTTTTGGGTGTGTGGCTTATGCACACATTCCAGATTAGCTGAGAAAGAAGTTAGACAGTAAGGGGGAGAAGTGCATATTCCTTGGATACAATGAAGAATCCAAGGGATATAGATTGTATAACCCATCCAAAAAGAAATTTTTTATAAGCATAGATGTACAATTCATAGAAAAAGAAGCATGGGATGGAAGCATTGAGAAAATAGTCAATGTTAAAAGTTGTTTGTCTCATGATGAAGATGAGGAAGATGTGGCTGAAAATAACACCTCATCGGGAGCACCTCCTCCACCAACACAAGGACAGGAAGGAACACCTCAAGCAGGAGTAAGAACACCCTTGAGAAGAAATGAGAGTGCTTCTCAAAGCACACCACATGGAGAAGATTTGAGTGCTTCTTCAAGCACAGCTGCACCAAATGAAAGAGGAACCATATTTAGAAATTTAAATGAAATCTATGAGCAAGGAGCAGCAAATGAAGTATGAACTCTTTATTTGGTTTATGTTAGGTCCCTATATCACTAGTATAGTCCCTTATTATTGTTAGTGTAAACCCCTTATTGTTATTATTGTACCCTTGTAACCCCCATTTTGTTATTATTATGCCCTTAAATTATTATTGTTAGGTCGGCTAGGATTACATTGTGGCTCACTAGGATTACATTATGGCCCTCCCATGAACCCTATAGTTATAGAAAGTGAGGTTTTTGTAAATTGTAATTTATCCAAGAATTTTTCATTCATGAAAATGTATTTATGCTTCTATGTGGTTATTTTGGTGTTTACTTTTTCTCTCTTTTTGGAGCTGGTTTCCCAACATTTGGTATCAGAGCTTTGGATTCTAGGGTTTCGCTGCTCCAAACAGGTCATCGTGGCATTTTCGCTATAACGTTTTTTCCATGAATTTTCAGAAGCTGAAATTTTTAGGGTGCGAAGGCGAAATCCTAAGGAAGATTGTTTAAAAATTTCAGAGCTTGTTTCGTAATAGTTTCGAAGATATGATCTGTGGAAGTTAGGTCTTTTTTCAGGCTCCTAAACAGGTCATCGTGTAATTTGCGCTATAAATTTTTTTCTACTGAGGATCAGAATCTGAAATTTTTATGGTGTGAAGTGGAAATCCTAAGGAAACTCTTTAAAAAAATTTAGAGCTTGGTTCACAATAGTTTTGGAGATATGATCTGTGGAAGGTAGTGCTTTTTCAGGCTCCCGAATTTCATCTCAAAAACGTGATCGTGGGAAAATTTCAATAACTCTCTCTCTGAGCATCAGATTGGAGTGCCGTAAAATGTGGTCGCAATCAAACAAACTTTAGTTTCTTGGCTATCAATTTTAGAGTTGAATGACAAAACAGTGACACGTGGAAAGTCGTACAAGTTCACTATAGTCCATAATTAGGTCATTGTGGGAGATTGGACATAACTTTATCTTGGAGAATTCAAATCAAGTCAGACCTGTGGCATTCAGAGGAGAATTCAGAGGGATACTACAGTGCTGAATTTTAGATATTGAAGAGTCGTAATCACAGAGATAATACAATTTCAATGTCGAGCTCCTCAAAAGCAAGTAAAAGGTATGTATTTTTTTTTCCAAATTGCATAAGTCTTTTTTGAAGAATCAAGTTGAATTGATTGCAAGGGCATATTGTAGAATAGATATCAGTATTGCATTATAAAATGGCCCCTAAAAATAATTCAACACCCACTAAGCCTTTGGAAAGCTCTACTATGACTCATGAAGACGAAGAATGACAACATGACATATCAAAATTACAAGAGCAAGTGCAACAAATTTCGCTCTTGCAAAGAGCAACAAAAAATGACATGGAAGTTTTGAAGAAAGGCATGGAAACTAAGATGGATGGTTTGAAGAAAGGCATGGAATCTAATATAGATGGCATGGAATCTAAGATTGATAGCATGGAGGCTGGCATGGAATCTAAGATGGATGACATGGAAGCTAAGATTGATGAGAAAATGGAAAACATGAAGAATGTTCTAAAAGAAGACATAGAATTTTTGACAAAGTTGATACAAGAAATGTTTCCTAATGGTGAAAAGATAGTAGAAGAACCTCATGATGAGAACAAAATAAATGTTAATCGTGATTTCATAAACTCTAATGTTGGCGGGAAGAACCACCATATTCCAAAGATGGATATGAGAAAGTTTGATGGAAAGGATCCTGTAACATGGATACTACAGATGGAGCAATATTTTGATCTCCATAATGTGCAAAACACACAAAAGGTATGCATTTCAACTTTACATTTAGAACAAAATACATTTGTATGGTATCGATGGCTTTGCTCCCGTAAAAAATTGTCACTTGGTCAATTTTTACGGAGGAAATGATAGCACATTATGAGGATACAAAGAGCAACACCTTCTTTAGCCAATTGATAAATCTCAAACAAAAGGGTTTAGTGGGGCAGCACATTGAGGACTTCCAAAAATTGAATAGAAGGGTAACTGATATTCTAGAAGAACACAGGATCGATCTCTTCATAGGCACTTTAAAGAATAACATCCAACACGAAGTTCGCGTTTTGGAACCGGATTCATTGGAGAAGGCATTCGAGTTGGCAAGAAAAGTTGAATGTAAAATAATGGCGACAAGGAAGCCTACCACTCAATTCTATAAAGAAGGAAGTGTTGCTACGCCTAGATTTCCACAACCTACAAGGTTGACACCACAACAATTGGAAGAAAAAAGAGCAAAAGGGCTTTGCTACAGTTGTGATAGCAAATACACCAAAGGTCATAAGTGTGCTGAAAATAAATTATTTTACATAGATTGTGAAGAAGAAGAAGAAAATGAACAAGAAGAGTATACACACCAGGAACTAGCTATAGAAGAGGAAGAAATGAATCCGACCATATCATGTAATGCACTGGCAGGAATTACCACTCCTCAAACTCTCAAGATAGCAGGAAAGATCAAGAAGAAAAAGGTAATAGTGTTGATTGATTCAGGTAGCACCCATAATTTTATTCATTGTAAGGTAGCCAAGGAATTAAATTGTTTCCTATACCCAGCACCAAAATGTCAAGTGATGGTTGCAAATGGAGGAACTATAAATTTCTCTGTGAAATGCCATAATATCAAGCTAACCATGGGGGAATATGTATTTACTATTCCAATGCTTTCCATTCCTATGGGAGGTGCTGATGTTGTACTAGGAGTACAATGGTTACAATCTTTGGGGACAGTAGCTTTTAATTTTCAAGAAATGTTCTTGAAATTTTTTTCAGAAGTAAAGGAAGTTGAATTACGAGGTATTGCAAGGAAGCCAGGAAGGATAATAAGCTCTAATGTCATGACAAAGCTTCTAAAGAAAGAACAACGAGGCATAATTGCACAATTATGCTCACTAGAAGTTCCAACATCAAAAACATCTATTTCTATAGATCTCCAACAAGTCTTGGACAATCATGCTATTCATTTGATTCTAGGAAGTGTTCCTCCAAACATCAGGCCTTATAGATATCCTTACGTCCAAAAGAGCGAAATTTAACGTATGATTGCAGAAATGTTAGAGGCGGGTATAATTCAACCTAGTCAAAGTTCTTTCTATGCTCCTGTAGTATTGGTACACAAGAAGGATGGATCATGGTGAATGTGTCCGGATTATAGGGAACTCAATAAGCTCACCATTAAAGATAAATTTCCCATTCCTATGATTGATGAATTATTGGATGAATTACATGGAGCAATTTATTTTACCAAGTTGGATCTTCGTTCTGGATATCATCAAATTAGAATGAAGACTGAAGATATTCCAAAAACAACATTTCGAACTCATGAGGGTCATTATGAATTTTTGGTCATGCCTTTTGGCCTTACCAATGCACCTTCTACATTTCAAGGGTTGATGAATTACATTTTCAAACCCTTCCTTAGAAAATTTGTGCTAGTATTTTTTGATGATATACTAATCTATAGCAGGTCTTGGAAGGATCATGTTGAACATGTTGACAGGGTGCTCAAACTATTGCAGGAGAAACAATTATATGCGAAAACATCCAAATTTTTTTTTGGAGTACAAGAGGTGGAATATCTGGGTCATATTGTATCTCACGAGGATGTTAAAGTAGACCCTAACAAAATTAAAGCCATTAAGGAATGGAAAGTCCCCACAACCATAAAGCAGTTGCGAGGATTTCTCGGGTTAACGGGGTATTATCGCAAGTTTGTTAAGAATTATGGGAGAATAGCAGCACCTCTAACAACATTATTGAAGAAAGATGCATTTTCATGGACTCCTGAAGCAACCAAGGCTTTTGAACATCTTAAAGAGGGAATGTGCCTAGCGCCTGTCTTAGCTACGCCAGACTTCACAAAAACCTTTATTGTGGAATGTGATGCCTTAGGAAATGGAATTGGTGCTGTTTTAATGTAGGAAGGAAGACCCATTGCTTTTGAAAGTCGTCCAATCAAAGGAAAGTATTTACAAAAACCTATTTTGAGAAGGAAATGTTAGCAATATTCCATGCACTAAAGAAGTGGCGAACTTACCTAATGGGAAGACACTTCAAGGTAAAAACTAATCATGATAGTCTTAAACACTTTTTGGAACAAAGACTATCTTCAGAAGAGCAGCGAAAATGGGTCACAAAGATGTTGGGTTATGACTATGAAATAATCTATAAAAAAGGAAAGCTTAATGTTGTTGCAGATGCACTCTCAAGAAAGAATGAAGAGGTGGAAGCATTGCTTTGTGCCATTTCTATTGTCCAACCAGATTGGATAACCGAAGCAAGAGATGAATGGAAGAAGGAAAAATATGTATGGACACTCATTCAAAAGTTGCAGCAAGATCCTAGTACATCTGATACATTTAGTTGGAAAAATGATTCCTTATGGTACAAAGATCGCTTATATCTTTGCAAGAATTCCCAACTAAAACAAAATATTCTTATGGAATTGCACACTTCTCCTTTAGGAGGACACTCGGGATTTTTAAAAACTTACCACAGGGTGAAGAAAGAATTTTTTTGGGATGGCCTTAAATCTGATATTCAAAAGTTTGTGGCGGAATGTTTGGTTTGCTAGTAGAATAAAGTTGAGACAATTAAGACCCCGGGACTTCTACAACCTTTATCCATTCCAAGTCAACGTTGGGAGGAGATTTCAATGGATTTTATCACAGGTTTACCTAAGTCCGAAGGAAAGAGTGTCATCATGGTGGTAGTTGATAGACTTACAAAGTATGCACACTTTTTTGCATTATCTCATCCATTTAAAGCAAGTACAGTTGCTACTACATTTATGGATAGAATTCAAAAGCTACATGGAAGCCCAAGAGTTATTGTGAGCGACAGAGATCCCATTTTTACTGGAAATTTTTGGACGGAGTTATTTTCTTGTTTGGGTACTCAATTAGCTCATAGCTCATCTTATCATCCTTAATCTAATGGTCAAACTGAGATAGTAAATAAATGTTTGGAAGGATATCTTCGTTGTTTTGTATCTGATAAACAAACACAATGGGTCAAGTGGTTACCTCTCGCTGAATGGTGGTATAACACTTCCTTCCATACTGCAGCAAAAATGACCCCATTTATGGCACTTTATGGATATCATCACCATCCATCACATCATCTTTGAGGGAAAATTCGAAGGTTCAAGCAGTGGAAGATCACATCAAGCATCAACAAGAAGTTCTCCAACTCTTAAAGGATAACTTGAATTTGGCACAAAATCGAATGAAACAACAGGCAGATCAACATCGCAGCGAGAGAAGTTTTGATGTAGGAGATTGAGTATTTTTATGGCTACAACCATACAAACAAATGTCCCTCAAGCAAGCTAAGAAGGATAATAAATTATCACCAAAGTACTATGGTCCTTACAAGGTGTTGCAAAATATTGGTACTATGGCATACAAATTGGAGCTTCCTGCTTCTTCGCGAGTGCATCCAGTTTTCTATGTTTCATGCTTAAAGAAGGTTATAGGTGAAAATATTCCAGTTCAAACAATATTTCCAGAACTTGATGAGGAAGGAAAAATCATATTGGAACCAGAAGCGGTCATGGAAACAAGAACTCGACAACTACGGAATCGATCAATTTCAGAGTATCTCATCAAGTGGAAGAACTTACCCACTGAAGATTCTACATGGGAGGATGAGAATTTTTGTACGAAACACCTAGAGCTACTCAGCGTTGAGACCTTTTTTGATGGAGAGGGGCATGTTGAGTCCTGTGTCACTAGTATAGTCACTTATTATTGTTAGTGTAAACACCCTTGTTGTTATTATTGTACCCTCGTAACCCCCTTTTGTTATTATTGTGCCCTTAAATTATTATTGTTAGGTCGGCTAGGATTACATTGTGGCCCACTAGGATTACATTATGGCCCCCGCAGACTCCTATATAGAAAGGAAGTTTTGTAAATTGTATCATCCAAGAATTGTTCATTCATGTAATGTATTGGAGGTTTCCCCCTGAGAAGTGGCTTATTTCTAAGGCGTTGATATCTCTCTTTCTTCTCTTTTTTGGAGCTGGTTTCCCAATAGTTTATATTGTCATGTTGATGATCCTATTCATTTGAAGAAGCTATAAAGATAGAAATGGATAGAAGCTATGGATGAAAATAAAATCCATGGAGAAAAATAAAACATGGGAGTTGGTTGATCTCCCGAAGGTAAATAAGTGATTGGAGTAAGTGGGTCTACAAGACCAAAAAGCAATGTTGAAGGTAAGATTGAAAGGCACAAGGCCAAACTTGTTTTCAAAGGCTATAATCAGCAACATGAAAGAGATTATGAAGAAAATTTACACCGAGTTGAAAGAATGGAAATAGTGAGAGCGATCCTATCCATATGACACAAAATAAATGGAAGGTTTATCAAATGGATGTAAAATCAGCATTCTTGAATGGAGTTTTAATGGAAAGAGGTTTATGTTGAATAACCTCTAGGCTATGAAAAAAAGGCCAAGAACGCACAGGGGATTCTTTGATTGGAAGAAAACTCTTTTGTAGGTACAGAGCTTAAGCCTGAAGCATTGTACAGTAGGATAGATTCCTATATACTAGAGAATGGGTTTGAAAAATGAAAAGGAGAACCCACATTATACATCAAGGAGAAATATGGTAAGATGCTCATTGTTGTTTTATATGTTGATGATTTGATATTCACAGGTAATGATGATTACCTCATTGAAAATTTTAAAACATTCATGAAAGATGAATTTGAAATGACTGATATGGGATTGTTGAGATACTTCTTAGGAATAGAAGTAGAGAAAAATGAAAATGGGATTTTTATTTCTCAAGCAATGTTAATGAAGTTTTGGAAATATTTAATATGCAGGATTGCAAGGCAGCAATTACTCCACGGTAATGGGATTGAAACTTCAGCAAAGATAGCGGTAATGATTTTAATCCTAGTTTAGCCTGAAGTATAGTTGGGCAGTATCGTATGTTGACTACAACTACACTGATATTATGCATGTTGTTAGGTTTAATTTCAGTTGGAAAGGCCAAAACACATTGTGTGACAAAAGAATTCTAAGGCATGTGAAAGGAACTAAAAAAGGTATGAATTTTATATATTACCTCGAAAGAATTCCGAATTGATTGGATATACGACGATTGGGATGGAAGTATTGATGGTGGAAAAGTAGCAAAGTTATGTTTTTCATATGGGTTCGAGGAGCTATTTCATGGGCTTCTAAGAAACGACCAATTGTGGCGTTGTATGCTGACAGTATGTGGCAGCTACGGTAGCAACATGTCAAGTAGTGTGGATGAGAAGAATGTTGAGGAATTTATGTCAAGAGGCAGGTAAAAGGGACAATGATTTATTGTGACAATAGCTCGGCTATTGCATTGTCCAAGGAATTTTGTGTTTCATAAAAAGAACAACACATAGATTCAAGTTTCACTACGAAATTCGAACAATGGAGAAATTGTTTTTCGGCATTGTGTAGAATAGAGGGCTTGGGTTCTGGAACATTAAAGCCAATACATTGGGAAAAAAGAGTTTTTAGTCGCGAAATTCTTGGGGCAAACGGATACTTGACAAATGACTTTAAAGGAGTGTTGAAAATATTAAAGCCACAAATGCCGTGCGAGGTAGAAACAAGGAAGTAGAGGTTGAGTGCACACCCGCATGCATTTAACGAGTTTAATGGAGCTATAAAGATGAATTTATGGTTTATGGACGCAATAGAGATTTGGAGAGGAATTGAAGAAAATAGTGGTTCAGCGTACAACGGCGGTTTTATTAAAGAAAATTATTTTCGGGTGTAAAATCCTCACCGACAACAAACAATTTTTTGTTAAACGAGGCAAGTTTTAAACTTATGAATGGGCCAAGTCTTTTGTGGCCCCACCGGTTTTAATCCATTGCGAGAACATGCAATGTGATGTGATCACTGCTATGCCTACAATAGCCATATGTTCGTGTCTTGTGGATATGAAGTTCAAAGTGATGCGATGTTGCGATATCGTACATCGCATATCGAAATGGACAAATGCTTATGCCACGCAAATAAATCATCGCCGGTGTTGCGATGTGGTGTGGTCTACCATCCACGATCGCTCATCGCAAGTATTCATACCACCGCAACCGATACACCATTCGTTTGCCGATGCGCCGATGTGATATCGTCACTCATCGCACATCGCATATCGCTCGCCAATGTTCAACCATCCACAACCATTGTTTCGCCAATCGACGTACGCGGCAAATGTGGTCCCATTCTTTACGTGCTGGAAATCACAACATTTCGCGTTCATTTTTGCCATGACGCCATCAACCACTTTTGGTACACAAATTTTTTATAGAATTGGGTTCATAAATTGTTTGAGTTCCGCGGGCCCGAGCAACTGGCCAATCACAATTCGTTCGCACTTGTTTTGAGCCTGCTAACGTAAGGGCATTTTGTAATGCGAAAAAGAATGCAATGTAGTTTGTAGAAGGTTTTTAAGTCCGGGTTAAAAGTTCTTTATTTTTTATTAAACATAGTGTTACGGGGGCAGTGTAAGGTTTTAAGAAGAACAGAGGGGTGCCTCCCGCGGTTGACCAAACCATCGCACAATGACCGGTGATTGACGGTGGAGGATCATTGTGTGCACAACAAAAGATCTGTGTACCCATAGTGAGGGTGCCTGCGGGGACCCGAAGGGTTTCGCATATGTATTTTTAAATGTTTTGTTTTTTTATGTTTTTTATAATGTCGTGCCATATAAAATGAAGGAGCCGAGCTTATGTAGTAGATGAGAGAATGTTGTGTAGTGTGGAAAAGCCTACGGACGAGAGAAAAACATAGTGAAGACCGGAGAGCCTTTTGTATGTGCGATTTTTTAAAGACACGAGAGAGAATATTTGGCAGGCAACGCATGTTTGTAGCGATCAGACACATTTTTTTTGTAATCCCCACATAGTGGAAGAATTTTTGCAATGTTTTTGTTAATAAAATATAAGCATTTTTATGCCATCTCTATCTAGCATTTCTGCTACGTGTTAAAGGAGGGAATTTTTTTTATTCTCCCTGTGTGTTGAGATATTAAATTCCAACAATATTTTCTTTATATAGTTTTATATATTTTAATACGTACATAAATTAAACTTATATTTTTATATCCTTTAGATGCTTGGAATATTACTATTAATAATTATAAAATATTTTCCATGTTTTTATGAATGTTGGTTGTCAATGAATTCCTTGAGTTTGGTGCACACAGCTGTAAGTTACTAATTGATAGAAAATCCATTGTCTGAGTGGGTGAGGTGAGGGGACAAGCGTTCTAATTTGCCTATGTTGTTGTTCTTGTCATAAATTCTATTCTTTTTTATGACTTTCAATATCCAGCGGTGACGCATTTGGTGTGCACTAAGGTTGCCTTCATTCTATCCATTCTACGTATTTTGAAGCCACATACTCATGGTTGGAATTTAAATCCTTCTCCCTCTCTTGTGTATAGTTATCGTGATTACTTTAGCCACTTTTTACCTCACATTCACACTCCCATAGACCCCGCAACATTCATCACCTCCCATAGACCCCGCAACTTACGAAATTTGTCACGGGAATTCTACATCCCTTCCCTTTGAATACAGGCACTTGCCTAGAATTTTGCGTGTTAATGTTCACTCATTGTAAAGGCTACTCTTTGTGAGTTTTAAGAGATTTATTTACTTTGAATTATAGTTAGACATTGAGTTAAATGCTTTCTCTTATTACTATTTTGTTTAATGTATGCAATGATGTCCTTTTTCTTGATTACGGGCGGTTAATGTATGCAACCATGTCTTTTTCTTGAGCTATTCTTATTCTTGCATATCTTAAAGGTTAAGGTATGTTATTTCTTTTATTGATTCATGGAAGACTACTCTTATTATTTCTTTTGGTTAATGTATGCAACACACATTTAGGTGAATGAGAAGTTAACTATATTATTTCTTGAAAAAGTTAAATATGTTTTTGCATTAGACATGTTTTAATTCTAGTTATTGTGGTATATATGATCTATCTCTATCTTGCTTAATATTTTATTTTAAATTCATTTCTTTGAGAAAAATATACTCTTATTATATTTATCTTCTTGGTGAAGAGAATACTATTATCTATTTTCTTGATTATTTGGAAGGAACATGTTTGGTATTGCTAGATTTCTTGAAATGATTAAGAAAAATTACTATGGTAATTTTCTTGAAAATAATAATCTACTGAAATATCTTTACATAGCTAGATGAATTGTGTTGCCTAGCTTTATGCATAAAATATGGTTATTTATGATAATTTCTTAATGACATTAGAAAAGGAAAGCATGAGGAAGTTGCATGTAGAGATACAAAGAAACTAGGTTATGTAGAAATACAAAGAAATTTGTAAATACTCATAAAGTTCATATCAATGTTTATTTAAATTGGTTCATGAATTTTTATTTTTATTTTCGTTAAAAAAATTATTTTTTCATTAAAAAATGAACAATTATATTTTGTATAATGCATGTGTTAGCATAAAAATCTTAATGGTGTCGCCATTGTGTCATTGTTTTCAAAAAATTTTAATGCCCTAGTACATGTCCAAGTTTGAGTCATTTCCCAACAAGGTGAAAAAGAAGTCCCAACATCAAGGTATTTTTTGATGAAATGGTGTCATAGTGTTAAATAGTCTAAACGAGTTAAAATATCTATTTTTACTTATGTTAGTGTCAAAGTTAGTTTTTTGGGTAATAAAGTTGCAATCATCTAGTCTAGAATAATAACTACCTTTGTTGTGATTTCATTGTCAAAGCAGTAATGCAATAAAGGAGATATTTCACAAATGATCATATATTCCACATGGTAAACGCTTGATTATTTCAGCGAGATTTTGATTATCTCAATAAAGAGGCTACATGTAAACTTAAGAGACCACTCCTCCTAGCAAGAATTTTTCGGTTTTCAAAGTAGGTAAATCAGGAAGCACGTGGACGATCGCTTGATTAACTAAAAGCAGGTACTTCCTAAGGAAAATAGATTGACCGGGAAATTAAATTTAGAGAAAAAAGTGGCTTGATATTTGATTAGATCTAAGGCGCAAATCAACGATGGTGGTTAAATCACAAACAAAGCGATTTTGCACATTGGTAATTATTATATTTATGTTTTAAGACTTAGCAAGTTAAATGATATATCTTGCAATGCGGGGATGAATGTAGCCACGTGTCGGCCCACAATGCTCCAACTTATATTGCATATGATGCTGAATAACATTAACGGAGGAAATTACTTCCTTAACTTTCGATGTGCGATTTGCGAAACCCCACTATTTGTTATGCCATGTCACCTCCATTCTCATCGCGGATCGCAATTCGTCGGTTTAACATTTAACTCTTGTTTCTCATAATAAAATTTGCGATGTGTGATTTGTGGTGTTTTTGAGGCCCCACCTTCCGTCTCATCGCATCACGGTTAGCGAGTTTTAGCATTTAATTCTTGTTTCTCATAATAAAAATTGTGTGCGGTTGCGGTATTGTGCGGGCCCCACCTTTAGTCTCATCACATCGTACTTCGCCAATTTTAACATTTAACTCCTACATTTCATAAAACTTCCGATGAGTGATGCGCAATCGCTCCACTTCTCTGCCCGACATCTCCCATCGCAATATCAAAATTTTCCCGTTTGTGTACTTAAGTTTAAACGCTTTGATCCATATTTGCAATTGTGATATGTCTAAAGGTATTCTCCCAGCTTATCATTCATTCTACTCCATGTCTTCCTTATTAATTAAACCTTTCAAATGGTTTCTTTGTGATTTCACATAAAGCAGACACTCATACATTCTATCCAAAATTTTTTGGTTTTCCACCGATAAAGGGGTTTCCATCAAGGAGAGGAACAATGGAACATCGACAAAGTTTCTCTAAAATAGTTTTCTACCACTACTCTTAGTAGCGGCACGTTTCTACCGAGAGCCAAGAAACATTCAAGGAATAGCCACACGTCATTTTCATTGTTGTTTACACTTTTTATGGTTGAATTGCACCGAACGGAAACGAGTCTTCCCATAAACTACCGCATCACATAAACCATGTTGTTAGCCTTGATGTTGTTATTTTCATTATGTCATAGCACTTTGTATTAACTAGGATAAGCATCATATACACGAGATTGAAATAACTTTTTGGGAACAAGTTTACTCCTTTTGTGGAGATGACAATTTATTATTTTTTTATATATGTGATTATTTGCTATGTGAAAGGGGTTGGGTGATGGTTTAATTGACTCATATATTACGTAATATTTTTGGGAATGAAATTGAATGATACTACGGGGACTTATTACCACTTTGTTGTGTGTATTGTCTACTTTTGTTTCCATATCTACTCTCTTTCGAGTTTGAGTTTGCAAACCAATATGTTGTTATATATAACATGAGTCCCTTAAGCATACTGTGTTTTACTGAATTTTATTGGTACGGTGAGCATTCACAGTAAAGTATATATTGTAACAATGAAAGAGCATCATTAATTATAGTTATTCTTCATGATATTCGTAAGAGAAACTTTTCAGACTACAAATAGCTTTATCTCAATGGAATATTGTCATGTTGCTATTTTTGTGAATTTCTAAATGCGATAGATTTCGATTCACGAGACCTATTGATTCCTCATATCTACCAAATTGCATCTCCTAATGAGCTAGAAAGGCTACAAAATTGCACTCTGCCACCACGATTCTAATAACCTCATTAGTAAGAACTGGATTTGAATGAACTCTCTTTTCGGTGAATCAAAGTTTATACCATCTACCAACTCCATAAAAAATTCATTCAAATTTCCTTGAAGAGTTTGGATCATGTGCAGTCGGGTGCTTCTTGCGGTAGAAAGTGTTGATTCCAACTTTGACATCTCTTTTGGTGCATCTGTCGAGACGAAGGCATTGTAGCAGTATTCTCCCGAATCTATTGTTATGAATTGCGGTAATCGAGTTCTTGATAGTGAACAAGAATTGGTGACTTTGAAGAAGAAGGCTTGCCAAATTTGTTCACATGGAGACTCCATAAAGGAAAGGAAGAGAGGTTTCAAGACCCTTTTCTACGAGGAGGAATTAGAGATATCCAACTATGACTCTAGTTGCTCACCCGGAAAATCATCAAGATGCTAAGGAAGAAATAAGTGGTTGAAACCCGCTCGGTCGGTGAAGAAGGTACACAAAAATTACGTTCCAAAGCAAAAGGTACCTCTATCTACTTTGGAAATCTAAGAGGTTTTAGTTTCAAAAAATTATTTGAAAAATCTCAAGTTCATTAGGGAATTTTGAGGGTCTAAAATGGGTCTCTAAGAAAAATGTACAATAAAAATTCTACTTTAACAGAGACAATCACATTTTAGGGGATGACATCATCAGTAATGGTTGAGGGTGGCATTGGTTGAGTTAAAGTTACTTACTTGTCACATTCTCAAGGTGGACAAAAATTCATGGTTAACCATGGTAGTTCTCTAAGTACTTTTAAAGTCACAAAGTAAGGCACTCATAATAAATGTCATTTCACACTTTTTAGATAAAATATTATTATTGTCATTTCATTCTTGAAAGAAAAATACATATCCCTACACAATATTCATGCGTTGCACATTTTTCAATAAATACTATATTTGTATATTTTCATATATTTATTTTTTTAAATTATATATTCATCTCATTTTATTTAATATTACAATTTCAAATTATTTGGTTAATATCTATACATATACATTATACATATGAAATAAAAATAGTAAAAATGTAACCTTGTAATTTTAGAATAATCAAATCTATAACTAATATTATTATAATATTAATAACAATACAAAAGTATTAAAAATTAAAGAAAAGAACATTTTAGTTTTGTATGATGAAAAAATGTATATTAGTTTTGTATGTTGAAGAAATTTATATTAGTTCAACATAGTTTGGGGCAAAAAAAATATAAATATAAATTTCAATGTATATAAATCTTATATTATACTTATAAATATAAATTAAATCTATTTTAATATCTTTAATTTTTAAATACAACTCAATTGATTTCATTATGATTATATTAATATTATATATTATTATGTATAATATTATGAAAATAATATAAATGTTATAGAATATATATTATATTCTTTTTTATATTATATATTATTTCATCTTAGGTTATAAATGAAGTCAATTTAATATGTAATATAAAATTCATACATAAAATAATATGTCACATTTATTATTATTATATTATATTATTTTTATACAATATATTAATTACATGTTATTATGCAATTTAAATAATATAAATTTTTTAATTAATAGCATATAATATATTTAAAATTTTGTAGTTTTATATTTATATTTTATTTTTAAGTTATTTCAATTCAAAGGAAAAAATGCATTAGTTGTTCAATAATAATGAATTTTTCTTGAAAAGCTCATTCTTATTTATAGTTACATCAATACGTTTTTTTATTAATTTTATTTTGGTACAACTTTTGAATTGAATTTAACTATGGTTACATGGATTGTGGTGCAAAAGTGTATTGCAAATTCATAAATATTATTTTTTGGTTTAGTTATTATTTTATTATTTTATTGAAGGCCATTTTAGACCTCTAAATTCCCCTAATGGAAGCTACTCTAGAAAATAAAGTTGATGTTATTGTTAACCTGAGCTCGGTGAAAGTTTTTATAATGCCTAGTAAATACGAAATAAAGTATTTTTCTAGTAAATGAGGAAGAAAAATGATTTCTAAATGTTGAAAAATAAATCGGAGAAGGTTTGTGCTCATTGAAGGGAGAATTAGAACACATATTGGTTGTTACACCTTTTCTGATAGGAAATTTTCATTGAATAAAGACTTCAAGAATATTTTTAAATTTCATTTAGAATCATCTTTGAATACCGAGTATTTTATCACCCCTCAACAAGATATTTTCATTTTTCTCCAAATCTAGTTGTTGGATCATCTTCCTCTCATCCTTTTGAAGAGTACGTACATGAAGGTCTTACTTTTAACTTATCTAATTTCTTTGCTCGGCGAAATAAAGATGAATTAACTCCATCCCCTCAAGAGACAACTTTAGATTATAATTATGCCTTACCGAAGGAGAATTCAAGACATATTATGTTCATGTTTTTTGAAAACCCACGCTTTTCGAGTTCCAAAAGCCTAAAAATCGGCTCAAGATCCCTAATTTCTGTTGTTATAAATCAAGAATCAAAATTTGCCATTGTAATTCTATTTCCTCAAATAGCTACATCAACTACACATCGGCAAAATATGGCTCAGCACTGCCCATACAAGGGGTGTAGCAGATGGTGGGCAACGGACCAATACCATTTGTCCTCCCTCAACCCTTGCATGCACCCACGGGAGATTACTTAAAATATCTTCCAAAATACAACGAGGCATGGAGAAGGAGTTTCTACGAGGAAGAGGCATTTATTGGATTTCTATGTTTATACTAACAATCAAAATATTGAACATGAAGATGTCTAGTTAAGACTCTTTGTTTAGAGCTTGGATGGTGAAGCTCGAAAATGGTTTAGAAGTTTGGCTCCAAATTAAATAACGGGAATTGATGAATTATAAGAGTTATTTTTGGTTTTTAAACTCCTATGGTGATCATTTTTTAAAGATGCTATGCGGATTATCCCACAATAATGAGAACATGTGTTGACGTTTGGGAACCCCAAGCCAGGATCCATCATCAAGACTTTTAGAATCTAAAAGTCATTGATGGATCCCGGTGAAGATTCAAGCCTCGACACATGTTTCTCAATC
Source organism: Pinus albicaulis (assembly GCA_034641835.2). NCBI lineage: Eukaryota > Viridiplantae > Streptophyta > Pinopsida > Pinales > Pinaceae > Pinus > Pinus albicaulis. Next base: position 84,788,344 of record CM076569.1, read on the forward strand.
TTGTGGATAATCTAAAACGCTTAAAAAAAAGAGATATTTGTGAAGCATTGGGGTGATAAGAAAAGACTAGTTTATTATCTTACGAAATTTGGAACATTGAAGAAGAAGTCGGATGAACCATTAGCTTATTTTACTAAGAGGTTTAATAAGATTTATCAGAGAAAATTCTAAAGAAATTAAACCCATAAACCATGACTATGATAAATTTTGCAAATGCTTTAGATTAAAAGGTTTGTCTTATGGTTGAAGAGACGGAAAGGCACAAACACGACAAGTATGCGGGGAGGCTTGCAATTGGAGTGCGGTCTAATCTCATGGCTTCTAATAAATTAAAAATGGAGGAAGAAAAGGCAGCAAAAGACAAGGAATATGAAAGAAGAAAATTCTTCTTCTTCTAAGTCTGCGGAAGAATAAAATATCTATCAAATGTCCAATTTGATCAAGGAAATTACCTCTAAATGTAAAAATTAGAGGTATAAAATAAACAAACTTATAGAGCCGATCAAATGAAGCCAAAGAGAAGGCGAGGCTCCCTTTAGGAGGCCTTTTGGCCTCAACAAATCCTACAACACCCAAGGATGAATGCCGATGATCAAAATGTTTAGCCTCCTTTGAATAATTTTTCTAAAGAAAAAAAACAAGGAAGTAGGAAAATGAAGAAATAAACCTTGTGGGAGAGACTTCACGATCAACATGTTTGACATTGCGGGAATATGAAGGTAGATCAATGATCTATTTTTTTTCCAATGATATGAATGCTCAAATTTATGCACATAATGATAAAAAACGATAGAGGAGTTCAAAGAAGAAATTACCCTTTGAGGTCAAATGTCATATTCAACAACCTCAACAAAAATCGGATTCGGATAAACAAGATACTAAGCAGAAGACGAGGTAAATGAGTTTCCTCCATAAATTTTTTAATTGTTAAAATTCACAGAAAATATGGAATTGGTTTTCAATCTGGTATTTCGGTTCAAATATGAATTGAATAAAAATCAAAATTCAGTCCCACTTTTTTGGAATTATAGAAAAATCAACATATAAAGATCTTTCAAAGTATGCTACAACCTCCTCTAAGCTCCGGTTGTCGGCCCTTCGGGATGAGCATCACACTATTTATCTAAATTTGTCATCCAAGAAAAAATTTATGATAACTCACTGCTACTATCACTTATGAAAAAATTGTTTACTTAGTGTCTATTATATTCTCAAACTTTATAATCTCATGCCAAAGAAAGTGATGGATGAGTTGAGGATTAAAAGTCACCAGCGATGTCATGACGTCTACACCTTTGACTCCAAGAAAGTCAGAAGTGTGGGAGTGATTAAAAACTTGGTTGTTTCCTTATAAGTACCTATAGAGCTTAGTGATGGAAATTTTGGTTTACGACATTACTTCCGGTTGAGATGTTACTTTTCTAGATCTTGGTCTGTATGCATTGGGAGGTACACCCCAGATTTACATGTCATACTGTCCGGTGTTTGGAGGAGAATTCAAAAGGCTATATAGGGAAAACCAAATGACCTCATCATTAGTGATCAGCACAATCCATATAACCATCCCATATATGCTCAAGAAAATTGGATGCATTAATTTATGCCTTGCTACGCGATAATAGTTTCCAAGGCTCAAATAATTGAAAAACAACTTGCTGAGGTAAAAATCGGTAGCATTCAAAGGATATATCTGAGGTGTATTTTGGCGGGCCTCTTCAGAGAAGGATCGGGAGCTGAAAGTAGTCCTCATTTCTCCTATAATATAAGGTAACCACTATCTGTTGCAATTTTCTACCTAAAAATATTGCTAAGTATGAATCACTGTCTCTTGACTATACGGCTTGACCCGAAAGATTTGGGATCAAAACAACTAATTTCCTTTGGTGATTGATTTGGTGATGAAGCAGGTGAGAAACAACTACCAGGTAAATTTGGATTGTGAAGAATTGGAAATGAAGTACGGGATTTAGTTGAGCATTAATTTTTGTGATTTAATATAAATTTTGTCACTAAAGAAGAAAATAAAATTGTTGATTCGCCAATTTATTGTTACTAGTAATTTCAAGGTCCTCTAGATGTCAAGGCGACTTATGATGTTCAAATAAGAAATAGACCTTCAATTCCTTATAATATCAAGCAACGGAAAGTATTTGAGGAGGACAAGGAGATTCATAAATTTTTAGGCTGTGTAGAAAAAGTTTGCGGACGTACAAATTGATGATGAGCGGAGGATTGTTAGAAACCAAAATAAACACTTGCAAAAACTATGGGCGGGAAAAACATTATAGATCTGAAAACTAACATTCCTAAGGGTTTAATTCCTCTAGAAAGGTTTTTTGATAATGATGTTCTTCCCAAGCTGAAAAGTTAATGAAGGAGTACAATAGATATAACATTGGTACGAGGAAAATCAACCAAAATTTGTAGTATTTTTGCATAGATATTATGCGAGTTGAAAACTTATGATAGGAGCATAATGGGCTAAATTCCTTTGAGAACGGATAGAAGCTAATGGCACAAAATAAGACATGTCCATCCCATCTTGCTCCCAATCAGTAGAGGAAAAATCAAAAAATTATGGGAAGCAAAGATAATTCTTGCCTTTGAGATTTTCTATTTGGGTAACTAATATAGTTCTGGCCCAAAAAAAATGGAGAAATAAGGATTTGTATTCGTTTTAGCAACTTTGAACCGGTGTTCATGTAAGGAGTAACTATCCACTAACCAAGATGGATTATATATCTTTTCTGAAGGTTGCTCAGGATCAATATCAATGGTGAGTGGCTTTTTCGGGCTATAATCGATTTTAGTTGACGGGGAAAAGACAAAGAAAAGACATCATTTACCTGCACAGGCACATTCATGTACAACAGAACTACATTTGGTGCAGTGAATGCGGTGAAACCCTTTAGTAATTTTTTTGAACAATAGCACGGTCTGTTCGAAATCCTAATGAAGACCATAACGAAACATTTGAAACAATTTTTTGATAAATACGAGGAAAGTTTGGATTGTCCTTGACAATAAAGTCATATTTTGTTGTCCAATAAGGTAAGTTATTGGGACATATTATAACATAAAGTGGCATCTATATTGATGCGGGAAGGTAAAAGGCTATTGAGAAGATTGGTTTGCCAAGAATTAAAATAGATTATAGTCATTTTTAGGGAAAAATAAATTTTCTGAGGCATTTTTTGTTCCTAACTTTGCAAAGAAATTTGATCAAACATATAAATGTCTTGCTAAAAAAGATGTGAAATTTAAATAGCAGATGAAGCAAACAATTCTTTTTCAACTTAATTAAGTCCACCTTGACCCAGGCACCAATTTTGATTAGTCTGATTTTGAAAAATATTTTATGATTTTTTCATATACTTAGGAAGAAAAAAATTACATCTATCTTATTACGGAAGAACAGGATACTTGGAGCAACCTATTTCATTTTTCATTCATGCTTTAAGGGATGTTGGTCAAAGTAAACGACTTAAAAACAAGAATATGCACTAGTTAAGGCTTTCAAGTCTTTGAGTTTATGTGTTTACATTCAAAAATAATTTCTTTTTGGTACGTATCAACATTAAGATGTGTTGCTGCAATAGATATAGATGGAAAGAAAGGGATGATGGTGACGAAAAATTCTAGGGCTGATGGTGAAATCAAACCAAAAATAAATTGAAGTAAAAGTTCGGGGCTTGGCTCACTTGATGGCTGAATCTAGTTACAGCCTTAAATCTGAATGTAGAGGCACATGAAGGAGATGATGGAGAAGGTATTGTTGCTAATAATCCTGAAATATTTAATTAAGACTCATACAAGGATATAGTTTACTTTTGTTAAATTTCAATTGTCCACCTGAAATGGAAAATTTAAAAAGAAGAGATTGTAAATTGAGACTTGTGAAGTATTTCATTTTGGAGAGACCATCTTTCGAAGGATCATGTTGGAGTCTTGTTAAGATCTATAGATGAAGCGGGATCCCGGGAGATTATGACGGAGATACATGCGAGTGTGTGGAGGGAATTTGTATTGGAGAGCCACTAGAAACAAAATATTAAGAGCTAGCTATTATTGGCAAACTCTATTCTGCGATGTCTTTTTCAAAGTCGGGGCTGTGTCGAATGTCGAAATTTCTTGGTAAACATAAATTGCTACCGATACATCTCATTCATTGACAAATGTTCCTTTACATTCAGAATAGAATTCATCGGTGAAATTCATCCACCTTCATCGGGACATCATAGATGGATTCTCACGGATACAAACTATTCACAATAGATTGAAGATGTACCAACTAGAAATGCTATTGATACGGTAATTATCAAATTTACATTGGAAAATATTATCTAAAGATTTGGTTGTCCACATAAATTAATGCTTCTTAATAATGCAATGACTTTTTAAGTCTGGAATGTAACATTTGTTGAAAAATATAGGTTGAATTGACTCATTCCATATTACCCTCAAGGTAATGGATTGGCCAAGTCATCCAATAAAAGTTTAGTAGGTGTAAGAAAATGCGCATGAAATAAGAGGAATTCAGATACTCGGTTGATACTGCTTGCTCGTAGGCGGATAGGTAGGTGGTAAAAAATCAGTGAAGTGAAGATACTCCCGCTAGCTTGTATATGGTACTGATATTTGTAATTCCTTTGCAATTTAGCTCTTCATGTGATGAATTTCTTGTACAGTTAATAATGAAAATCCGGTCAAGAATACTACGGTTGATAGAGGCACACAAATGGGAAGAGAATCATTGTTAGAAAAAAAGTTCGGAAATATCAAGCTAAAATTAAAATCTATTTTTGGTAAAGAGAAAATCAATAGTTTTTCGGGGAAATGATTTGGTGCTACGTTTGGATGTTAGGAGAGAAGACCATGGAAAGCATGGTAATTTTGAAAATATGGTTTTGGGCCATTTAGAATTAGCGAAGTTTTGGAGAATAATACATTTACTGCTCAAACATCTCGATGATGATTAGGCGACTAGAGCCCGATCAATGACATTTTTTCTTAAGAATTTTTTTATTTAGTAAGTCGGTTAGTCCACTCCATTGTAAGTATTCGGTGTGATGTATTGATAACTCCATGCCCAATGGTATTTATGTTTGTATATATGGTCAATGCTTGAGTTCGGTATGTCAATGGTCAATCCCTAGTCTTTATTTTCAGCCTTCCTTCCCTAATTTTCAAGGTTTTTGAGGCAACGGGTCTACGGTACTTAAAGCCTCATAGGGATGACTTCATCCTAATAGAAGAATAAGTGATAGCTCTAAAAAATTTTAATGTGATGTAATCGCCATTTGTGTCCTTTGTTTTTCAAAAATTTGTAATGTCCTAGTCCATGTCAAAGTTTGAGTTGTTTCCAACAAGGGTGAAAAAGAGTCCCAATGTCAATGTATTTTTAAGTGAATATGTGGCATAGTGTTATAGAGAGTCTAAGTATATTGAAAATAACTATTTTGACTTATATTTAGTGTCAGGGTCGTTATTGTTTGTTAATAAAAAGTTGCAACCTGGTGGAATAATAGCTACCTTTGTTGTGATTTCATTGTCAAAATATTAATGCAATAAAGAGACGACTATTTTTCATAAATGAAAGTCATATATTCCACACGGTGAAAAGTGCGACTATTTCAACAGGGTTTTCGTTACATCTAAATAAAGAGGCTGAGTAAACGAGAGACCACTCCTCCAACAAGTTGTTTTAGTTTCAACGGAAAATCCAGGCTTCGTGGACGAGTGTACGGCAAGTAAATAGAAAAAACTACAAAGAAAAACATATTATTAACGTAGTGCGATATATGGAGAAGAGCGAGTAGTGAAGACCATCGGATCAGGCACGGTCAACGATGGAGTTTAAATTACAGGTAAATTTCCACACATCGGTAATTATTATATTTATGTTTTAAGACTTCGTTAAATGATATATCTTACGATGCGGGGATGAGGTGTACGTGTCGACACAAAACACTAGTGCATATCACATATGATGCAAGATAACGATGAAGGGAGAGGTAATTCTTTAAAACTTTGATGTGCAATTTGCGAGTTGATCACTGCCTTGTACCATGTCACCTTCGTTCTCATGCAATGCACTACGCAGTTTAAAATTTAACTCTTTTTTCTCTTAATAAAACTTATGATGTGTGATTTGTGGTATTTTCTAGGCCCCACCTTCCATCTCATCATATCGTACTTCACAGTTTTTAACATTTGCTCATGTTTCTTATCATAAAACTTGCGATGTCAATTTGCGTTATTTTCTAGGCCCCACCTTAGTCTCATCGCACACCTACACTTTGCCAATTTTTAACATTAACTCCTACATTTCATAATAAAAACCGATGTGAGATACCGTGATCGGTCCCACTTCTTTTCACCGACATCACCCCATCGCAAAATTTCATTTTTATCGTTTGTGTCTTGAGTTTAAAGCTGCGGTCCCGGATTTGCGATTTTACATATATGTCTAAAAGGTTTCTCCCCCCGCTTATCATTCATTCACTCATGTTTCCCCTATCTATTAAACACTTGTTCAAGGGTTCTTTGTAATTTCTCATAAAATGAACCTCCACCATTCTATCAAAAAACCTTGGTTTTCCAATATTACAAAGAATTTCCACCAAAAAAGGAGAACAATGGAACGATTGGCGAGTTTCTAAGCAATTTTCTACCACTACTCTCGTTACCAACATGTTTCTATGAGGCACCGAGGCAACATTCAGAAATATCCACACACCATTTTTTTTGTTGTTGTTTACACTTTTTATGGATTTGGTTGCACCAAATGAAGGAGTCTTCCATAAGCACCACATCCTTGTAACCTGTAATATTCCAATCACACAGACTTGATGCTCCATCAAGGAATATCTTTAAGATATTCTAGTTATTCCTCCCGGTGAGCTATCACGAGTCCATTTAAGATATTGTTGTTGAGGCATTTACGGTATATGTCTCCTTCCAAAATAAGGAGAGATCTGAGGCTATTTGGCCTTGAACTCTATCTATGGATATGCAATATTCACCTCGGGAATTTTTGCTACGGTCCTTGAGGATGTTGTATAAGGAAAGGCTAACTTGTAAAAATAAAGGCAAACCATCAACGGGATACCCTGGAAAAACTCTGTCCAATTCCCCGCCAGAAAAATGAGCTCAAATAAATACATCTAGATGGGTTATTCGGATCTCCACAAGTCGATCTGCAGGCAAGGCTCGATGAAGGCTACGGCAATACATGAACATAACCAATAAATACGAAAGTATGAATACATGTAAACGGTGGAAATGGTACACCAAGGCTATATTATGATTTCAAAGTAAAATACAAGAAATAAATGGGGAAAAGCCTCTCAAACCTCTAGAACCATACTCCAATAAATACAATGGAATGCGGGAGTTATTGCCCAACTACAAAATGCCGGAAGACCATGAATGTGCGATGTATCAAGAGTGGGCAGTGTATAAGACATGTATGAAGATAAATGTGGATGAAAGGTACAATAAAATAGCCCAAGAATAAAGAATGAAATTTTGAAATACGAATTTCTAGCCAATCTAGGGAGAGATTGTTAGAAATTAAGAACATGAAAATGTGACAACCAAGTTGTCCATAAATACCACGATAAAAAAAATATAGATGAGGCTATGGCTGATCTAAAATCTGATTTTAGTCGCTTGATAATGTCTCCAATACAAAGGGTTGATCCCTTTCTCAGCTAGGATGAGCTCCATGAACCCTCCTCCTGCCTCCATAAAATAACGTAGTTTGAGTATGGAATGCGAGGAAGTGGGAGATGACGGTAGTTTTCCCAAGTGCAAAGATTTTTAATGAAGCTTGAGAATCCTCCCCTTCAGGCACTCCTCCAATGAATAGATCACTCTCCATTGAGAAAACAAGACAAGAGAAACTCCATGAGCTCCTCTCTTCTGCTGCACCCAAGCTGTGACAAAACATCCTCTCTCTTTAACGGAAGGAAACAATGTTGTCAGGTGATGATGTGGCTGGCCAATGCCGGATGAGGAAGAATTTGCTGTTCCTGTCCTTCCTTGAGGATGGGGTAGGGATTACGGCCGGGAACACCCAGTGTTTGAGGCACCATCACCCTGCCTAAACGACCACCCGAGATGTAAGCCTTTGCCGACCAGTGGCAACTTATAAACATGTATGCAAATGGGTTTCCATCTCCTCCTTATAAAGTAAAGGAACTCCTCTCACAGGATTACCAATTGGGTTCCACCTCCCATGAGTGTCTTCCCCTCCAAAACCGCGCAACTTCTAGGAAGCCTCATATCCTTGAACGCTATTGACTTTAGTGAGGTGACTAAAATAAAGTGGTGGGTCCATTCACCCTTAGGTGTTTATTTTAGCTACTTATTTTTCCTGCTTTTCATAAAAATTGTTATTTGTTATCTAAAAAGGGCTAAGGTGTCTCACTTCTGGCTTTATTAAACAAAAATAAGAATGCTTAGGCTATAATGTTCATTTTAGCTTGAGCTAAGGTAGACATTACAGGTCCTCCCTCCACATAACAATAGCACTCAAGAAACGTGCATAGGAGAATAAAAATTTTTTCTCACCTTCTTCTTGCATGGCCTCCTCATCAATGGTCCCACCACGTGCTCCAAATATCGCAACAAATATGACCTCCATTTCTCTCCCAAGTGTGAAAAGTGAAAATGATGCTCCTCATGGGAAAATGAAGGTGTAGTGGAGATCCTTCTTTCTAGAATGTGGCCTCCTTGGTGGGAGTGATGATATGCTTGGGAAAATTTACTCCCAATGATGATTATCTCGGCCATGCTATCGTCCAGTGATCTCAATCCCCATTTCTGATGTGTTGGAGGTGAGATGGAAGTCAATAGCGTAGCCCCCCTATGATGGCCCACTCTCTCCATTTAAAGAGCGAAATCACGGGGCTGCCTCTATCCTTGGGCTGAAATAGTATGGCCTCGAAATGGCCGGCTACATCGAAAAAATCAGCCATGAAATGCCTCTACAAATTCTCCAAGTGGTCCCTCCCAGAAGGTACAAGTAGCAATGTGGCAATCATGGTTGCCCATGGTATCTCTACAACATAAAACATGTATAATGAGAGAATCTCATGACTCTATTAAGGAGCTGTACATACAATACTCTCAAAATAATTCTCCTCATGAATGTACTAAAAACTATCAAATACACAAGGAGCAATATACAGTAAAACAGAACGTAAAATGACAGCAGAGAGTGGTTAAGTTCCACTTCATGGAACTGCGCCGATTGCCTCTTCCAACTGCTTCAAAATCACAATTAACAAGTTCTTACTGGCCACTTGTTTTCTTCCACAATATCTCATCATAAGATAAAACATGAGAATACAAATTGGTGTCAATGGTGCACTAAGAAACATGTGGCTTCCCCCACAGCCATCATAGGAATGGCCTCCCTGGCCTGCGTGGGCCAAAAGTACATCACAATAGGGAAGCGTAAGGAGGGTGTGAACATCCTTAAACAAATGCTTCCATAAGTGAGGAGAGGCAGGGTAGATAGGATCTTTGCCTCCTCTGCCATGCTTGCTCAGTTCTTGGGGCAGAAAATGAACAACAGATGCTCTCCCTCCTCTAATGAGTAAAGGGTAGGATTTTTAAACCTCTCCAAATTAATTGGGCTGTGCATCTATCCATATGCTGATGTAGGAGATCATACCGTGCCTCCAGGGCAGTCTCTGGCAAAGAAGGCTGCATAAATGCATGGCACGAATCTCATCGCCCATGTGGATTTCACCAAATAAAGCTCTAGTCAGGAAGACTTATGACAGCGTGAATGCTTCCTCCACTAAGTATCTACCATCTCCCTCCGTGTTCCCCGAATCATCGTGCACCAATATCACCAGAATACTCAACCAAAAGGCCCGAGTCCTCATCTCTGGGATCAATCCTCCCACACCCGACAAATAGCCAGGTATTCTGCAATATGGTGGCACTCAGCATCCATGGCAACTACTGCTACCTTGAAATCCCTCATGCCAAATTCATCTATAGAGTTTTTCCATACACATCTGTCGGCTACTCATGCTCGAAAAGAAATGATTCTTTGAAAAAACTTAGAGCCTCTGCTGCAGAACTATCACCTCCAAAGAATCTCCACAGTCACAGCCAGTATGGCATGAGTGGCCTCCATCTCCAATGCATGAAAAAGTCCTTCCTCAAAGGAAGTATCCTCTCTCTAAACAAACCTATGGGACAACAGCTCCTACATCATGAAGATGATATCCCCATATTTACGGCAACTCTGTACGCACCGGTGCAGCACTGACGAAATGGGTGGTACTAAAAAATGGAAAGTCCTTCATCACTCTTCCCCTTGTGCTTATCCCCAAATATACTGTACATCGTTGGATTCCTATAATGTCTCCCACCTCTCCAGAATCCAAGAGTGGTGAACCAAATATCATGAAAGTGCCTCTCACCATCTACAGAGTATTGGCCTCTGATGGAAAAACACTCAAAAAAGTGAGACATCAAAAAAGACAGAGTAGAATTTATATATGAGAGAATGAAAATCACTCTCTCTTTGATACGGTCCCTCTCATATGTGAAGAGAATCTCTAAAACCGATAAGATGAATTTCCATCATCCCTTCATGTTGATCCTTCTACTTTTCTTCTTCCTCCATCGTGTGTTGCTCAGATTCTTCTATGCACCTCCTCTCCTACTAACATGTGAGTTTATCTCCTCCTCTAGAGGCTACTCTTGGTCTTCACACATAAAATCTCCTCCTTGGAAAGCTCACTCTTGATAATTAACGGAAATCTTGTGCATCATGACTGGGTCAGTATAACAAATACCACTATAATATTCCAAATCTAGAACTTGCTACCTCCACATCGGAATATCTTTAAGATATTCCAATTCAGCCTCATAGTGAGGCTATCACAAGTCTATTTTAGAGATTGATGATACAGGGAATTTACAGGATGTGTATCCTTCCAAAGAGGGAGGAGATTAAGGGCTACGTCGGCCCTTCACGGACTGCAATACATGGATGTGCAATATTCCCTGAAATTTACTGCAGGTCATAGGGCCATTTGTATAAGGAAGTTGCTACAAAAATAAGGAAAAAAACCATGGGACCACTATAACAACAAAATACAATTCCCTTTCATAAAATGACTCGAAAGTACATCAGATGAGTTGTCGAGATCTCCCCAAACTAGATCTCTAAAACGAGGTGAATGAGAGAGCTACAACAATATGAACAACAATAACTACTGCAAATCTGAAGCCACATCATAAGAGGAAAATGGTACAACCAACATTATATTATTTCGCATTAATATAAAAAGAAATAATTGAGGGGACAAGCCTCTAAAACCTCTAGAACCATACTCAATGAATATGGCGGAATCGATGGAGTTCTTGCAACTTCTAGAATGCGGAAGACCCTTGTTGTACGGTATCTAAAAATTAAATGACTAATGAACATGTATAGAGATGAAATACATTTGAAAAGGTACAAGAAAAATATCCCAAGAAATAATAATGGACTGAAACACAATATTTACGGCCAATCTAGGAAGATTGCTAGAAATGCGAGAACATACAAAAATGTGACAACCAAGTTATCCTTATAATGATAAACTATGGATGAAATTTGTGGCTGATCCAAATGTTATTCCCTCCTCTGGTGTCTCAATACAGTGATCCCTTTGTCTCCGCTACCTCTGATAGGCTCAGCAGACCCTCTGTGTACCCTCACAAAATAACATAATTTCGACCTGGTGTGCACGTGGGAGATGATGGTAGGATACAGCCAAGTGCCAAATATTGCAGCCAAGCAAGAGATCCTCCTTGCGGCTCCTCCAAATGATTGAATCCGCTGCTCTTGATGAAGAAAACAAGACAAGAGGGCCTCCATGAGTTCCTCTCTTGCACCAGCAACACAACATCACTCTAACTGTTTGAGCTATGTTGTAGGTGATGAATGTAGCTATGGCCAATGCCATATTGAGGAAAATATACTCATTCCTCATGCTGGCAGGGAGGAGGTAGAGTTTGACCCAGGGAACACCTAGTGCAGGAGCACCATCACCACCTTTCATGACAAGTGGATGCAAGCCTTTGCGGACCCAAATGCAAAACTCTAAAAAACATGTATGCAAATGCATTGCCATCTCCTCTGTAAAAGAAGAGAACTCTTCTCCACCAAGGTCCCACAATTAGGGTTTCCACCCTCCTTGTTGTCTTCCCTCTAAAGCTGCACATCTTCTCTAGGAAGCCTCTCCTCCTTGAGCGGTCTTGTTGACTTTGATCAAATTCAACTAAATAAATAAGTTGGGTCCCATTCACACCCTTAAGTGTTTATTCAGTGCAACATTTTCCTCCTTTTCACATAAGGAGTGTTATTTCTTTATCTAAAAAGGGGCTAAGGTGTCTCCTTCACATTTTATTAAAAAATAAAAAATAAAATGTGCAGCTATAATGTTATTTGGCTTGAGGCTAAAATTAGGAACATTACAAACGCAATTGTTAGCCTTGATGATGTTATTTTCATTATATACTAGCACGTTGTATTAAATTTTTAGGATAAGTCTCATCTCTTTTGAGATCGTAATAATTTTAGAGCAGGTTTTACTCCTTTTGTGGAGATTAAAGTTTATTATTTTTGAATATATGTGATAAAATTATATGTAAAATGGGTTGGTTGATGGTTTTATAATTTGAATCATATGATCTATATTCTTTTTTGTGAATGAAATGGAATGATACTACTGAGGACTTATTACCAATTTTTTTGTGTGTATTGTCTATTTTACTTGTGTTTCCATATCTACTATCTTTCAGTTTCAGTTTTGAGGAAACGATATGCTATTTATGTATACTTATCAATCCCTTAAACATGCTATGTGTTTTATCGGTTTTTTGTTAGTCTCACACGTGCAGCATTCTTGGTAAAATATATTATAACATTGAAAGAGCATCTGTTCATGGGAAATGGAATTAATCTTTAGTCTTTAGGTGAGAATATTGTCAAACTGGCTCTGTTTCTCTCAATGGATTATTGTAAAACTACTACTTTTTATGAATTTCTAATCAATGCGGTAGATTTATGTTTCACACACCTATTGTTTCCTCATATCTCATTCATCTCCTCATAGGCTACAAAATTTCACTGCGCTACCACATGATTCAATACCCTCATTGATAAATTGTAGGATTTGACTAAAATCTCTTTTCGGTAGATAATTTATAAAATCTACCAACATAAAAAAATCATTCGTAGCAGAGTTTGGGATGTGTACGGTTGAAGCGCATTGGAGTCCAGTGCTAATTCCAGTAGCAACAACATGCATTCCAACAACAACAAATAAAAGTACATTACATAACCATACAACACATCATGAGAGGATTTGATGAAGGTTTTCCTTGGTCCATTCCACTTAGCTTAGGGCCTCTGTAACTTATTCTCAAATTTCAAAAATGATTTGTTTACAATAATTTTATACTCCTAAAACTTTGAACCGAAATGGTTTGAACTTTGAAAAAAATGGTACCTTATCCTCTTTACTTGCTCTCTATTTGGTCGAAAATTGACTAATTTATGACCTCTACAAGTCTATTGCACAATTTCCTCTCTAAATTTATCTGGCAGCACTAATTCGAGTTATTTGGCTTTCAAAAATAGAATTTCTTTGGTTGGTATTTGGAACCCCTAACTTAATCACTTAGTGTTAATTAAACCACATTAGATTCTAATTAAACATGATTAGATTTAATATTTAAGCACTCCATGGTTAATCTAGATTAGTGCTAATTAAATGGGCTTAGAGGATAAATAATGGTGGATTAGTGTTAAATAACTACACTTAGATAAACCTCACTCGTCGTGGTCTCTTGGTAGCATTCACCGCTGTATTTTTGAACTGACCACCTCCCCTGTCAGCATGATGAATAAACTTCAAATATACATGGTGTACTTATGGTTAAAGTCATGGCATAGGCGGAGTGGTGGTGTGTCTTCTTAGTGTAGAATTGGAGGTCTCATTTTTAGGATCAAATTGGTAGTTATGTGCCTTGCATGAGATTACATTAAATTACATTATACATTTTATATTTTCAATTTAAATTACTATATATTATATTTTATATTTTTCATTTTTTATGTTTACATTACTATACATTCTACATTCATTTTATTTTACATTGCATTACATAAAAATTTCTACTGACACTAGAATATTAGGAGGTAGAGGTAGTTCAAAAATTATGTGTTATATTGGTTATTTATGATATATTTTTACATTACATTACATAACATTTTACATCACCCTAGTATTTTTGGGCGTAGGAACACGATTGTGAAAAGAATTGGAGACTTCTTCTAAAGTAGCTTAGAAGAATCAAAAGCGGATGTAGTAGCTTTCTGTTGAACCTATGGGATTTCTCATCCTCAAATTACTTATACATCATTTCCCAAGAGTAAGAACCACAAGCCCATGTTGTGTCCGTGAATAGATGAAGCATTTACGTTCTTTCACTTATAGTAGTTGCGGGATTTGTGGGTGCCATACATTTCTTAGCTTTCTTCTGACTTTCACAATCTCTGAAAATCTCTGTTTTATTAGGAATTTCTTGTGAACAATGAAGAATGATAAGTAGAAAAGAGAAATTTTGATTTACAAATACGAAAGTACCGTAAAAACGGTCAAGTGAATGAGCAGCTTGCAGTTCATCCACATAAATTCAATCGCCTTCTTACGATCAAATCATTTTTTTGGAAGTGTATGAGCTATAAAGCTGACATAATTTGTGGCATTAATGGATAGTATGGGTTGATGTATACTGTGTCATCTGAACCGCATTTTAAATGATATCTATCCACATCACAGATAATTAGGTATTGCAGGAATCTTTATAGAATGACGATGGGCTACCTTTGTCGGTGTGATATCTCAATCATGTGGTGAAAATGAATGAAGGCAAGAGTGGTCACGAAGAAAAAGTGTGATGTGATATATTATCGCATCATAAATGTGGCGGGTGACTTTAAAGATTGTTGGTCAAATTGTGAAATATTGTTGTGATTTTCCTACGTAGCGATAATGGAGTCGCTTGTTCTTTCTATCGCCTAATTTCGATCGAAAAATGCAACTTTTTTCTTTATAAAGCGCTTTGTTGTATTTCACATCGCACTTTGTGTTGAGTGGTTTTTAGAGGTCATATGTCTTTCATATGATATTTTACGGTAGTAATCTTTATGATTTGCTTCTTATTTCTCCACTAAAATGTTTTATTTGTTTTACTCTTAAAAAAATTAAAAAAGGTCCCCATTATTTTCCAAAGGTAATTACAATAAATTATAAGAGTTGTTGAATAACACAACAGAACCTTGAATTTTTTTTTTTTATTATATCCCTAACATACAACATGGAATTAAAAAAAATATTAATAATAAAAAAGCATTTGATATTAATAAGAAATAAAATATATTAATAATCACATGATATATGCGATAACAAATAAAATGTTCTAATAATAACATGATATATGATTATGATGTCATAGCGAGATTAAGAATAATAGGAGTAACTAACATATTTTTAAGAGTTGTTATTAAGTTGAAAAATATCTGTAACATATAGAAAATATAAAAAAATCAAAATTCAGTAAATAAATATTATTTTGTATTATTGATTATTAAGTTTTAATAATACAATTTAGAATAATTTAATATTTGTATTATTGATTATTAATTTTTAATAATATAATTTATAATAATAAGATATTTAAAATGAAAAAAATAAATTCATGTGAACAATTAAACATTATATATATATATATATATATATATATATATATATATATATATATATATATATTCCAAATATTGTTAAATGTATAAATATTTTTTTTATTGATGATGATGATGATTAACATTCATTGAATTAATATATTTCATGGAAATACACATGAAGATAGACATGGAAACACATGGAGATAGATGACAGAGATAGAGTGGACCGTAATATGACATGGAAAAACAAATGAAGATAGATGATAGAGATATAAGGTATTGTGATGTGGCTGATTGATGACATTAGAAAAATAAGGTGAAGACACAGGAGTAGGTGGTTTAATGTCCTTTTGGGTAATGAAATGGATGCATGGAAGATAAAAAATGGTGAATAGGACAACCTAAACATGTAGCGGAGTCTTTATTGGTTAGCACAGTTGACAGAAGCTAAGATAGGATGATGATGACGCAAGATCGATGTCCTTAATTTACATGAGATTCAAAGCCTACATAAGGTAATATGTGGGTATCCACAATGATCTGATAGAGAATAAGAATTGATCTAATGATCTAGATCAACATTGAGTTCAAAACATGCATGGGGGGTTCAAAATTTATATTGTGCCAGTGGATCTAACGAATATGATTGATTAGATATTACAGCCCATATAGACATCGAATGCACAACGCCATGGAGGTTAAGAGAAGAGCTCTATTACATAGAAATGGATCCAATAGTTAGATTCTTCAATCCAAATTAATGTCCAAATCATTTTAGAGTTCACACATGTGTGTTAATTAACATATGGAAATTCACCCAATCTCATGCTCGAGTGACATGGATCACATGGCGGAGAGAGTGATAATTTGAATGACTTAGTTGATGACATTGTAGCCTCAAGGTGGTGATATGTGGCACTTGTTTTTCACATTTTTCGGTGTCGAAGTGGCCATTTTTTGAGTGACACATGGAAGTGATGGCAATGACATGGCATGATAGGTCGCATAGTTAATGTGGTAGTGACCTAAAATCTGGATAAAATTCAAAATTTAGCACCCTCTTTTAGATATAGTTAGAAAACATCTTTTTGTTATATACCTAACACCTAGTTACCACACAACATTTAAAAAATTATTAATTAAAAAAAAAACATTAAAATATATGAGAAATATTATTAATTATAACAAAGATAGCTCACTTATTTTATATTTAATATGAGATTAATACATAACACATACCTAATCTCTAAAAAGAAATCAATATTTATTAATGAAATATTTTGCATTGAAAAATATTAAATTTTAATGATATAATTTAAAATAAATTTCGTATAGGTTACAATAATCCGGTCTTTAAATAACTAAACATTGACTTACGTGACATATTTATATCAAAACATATTATTAAAAATAAAATTAATGTAATTAAAATAAAATAAGAATGAATTGGTAACCTCTTAACCACACACTAAAATAAGAACCAAAGTAAGAATGAATTGGTATAACCTCTTAACCACACACTAAAATAAGAACCAAGGTAGGCGATAAAATTAATCTTGAATGTAACAACTAACCAATAATTTGTGGCACATTAAACTATAAAACGAAAGAGACTTCATGATTATTTGATCAGGTGACTCCGTTCCGTTTAAGCTTCAGTGGAGGTCGTTCCGTTGCAATAGCTTTAGGTGCATTCATCCCTCTTCCTCTTAGCGGCGTAGAAGGGGAATGAGGGGAGATTCAGAGTTGTTACAAGATTTCGTCACCGGTCTTTCAAGTCATCCGTTTTTTACGAACGGTCTGCCTATCTCGATCTGAAAGTGACTGCACAACACTTCGTGACATCGGTGTTGCTGCGCCAAGAACACATCAGGCGCTCTTACGGCGGCTACCTTCATTGGGGTGAATCCACAGAACCTGCCGGGCCTCAACACGCTCGGAATAACGTTGGCGCGCATGGGCGGCCCCGGGAGGCATAACGGAATCCACATATCCATCCCAGAGGAGCTTCAAATATGTACCACGTCTTGAAGAGAACGAAATCTTGGCTGGCTTCGTGGAACCAGAGCAAGCAAACTCTTCTCTCAAACGCTGGAAGCTGGCGATGTGTTCGTGGTTCCAAAGGGTGCCTTGCACTACGCCGCAAGCAATGGGGAACACGGATGCGGTTACTATCAACACCTTGGCAGCCAAAATCCGGGGTTTCTATACCTGCCCTTTGCCACTTTGCTTCCTCCGGGCATTCCCAAGGACATTCTCGCCAAGTCATTTGCCATCCACTGAAGCGCAAGTAGAGCAAATCAAGAAGACCCTGGAGAGGGTAGCGCTGAACCTCAAACTGGAAACTACTGTCTGTCTTCCTTATAACAACAATGTTATTAATAGTAATAATAAGAATAAAGAAACTGAGTGTGTATGTGTCGAGGAGCAAGGTGTTTGAATGATACCCTCAACGTCCTCTTTTTTTGGTATAGATCTCAACATGCTCGAAATATATATATATAAGGTAGTTCTTAAATTCATTCAGACGGTTTTGCTGACATATATCTACATAATTACGTCCACTTTGATGGTTTCGAAAGTCTTCTGGAAACATAGCTCACCTACGTCTATGGTTTTCTTTATGTCTTCCCGGAAACATTGCTGATTCATAAATTTTTTCACCAGTGGACTATTCATACTTTGTAGATTTCACACCATCTTCTCATCCCCTTCGTCTACAAAGCTGTTGCTCATACTTCAATAATCTTCACCGGTTGTTAAATAGCAATTTATTTATTAATATAATAATTTAATAATGAAAATTATATATATAATATTGTGTTTTCATTTCATTACACACTGTAAGTTACAAGGATTTCAGTAATAATAATAATGACAAGGTACATTAAAGTGATCTTAGTTATTTTTTGTTTCACCATATCATGTTAATTTTTCTCAAGTGCATTAGATACTAGCACAATATTTCTGAAAATTGATAATTACTTCTTGTAAATAATTTGCTTTCTTTGGAAGTTATCTATTTAACTCTAAATACGTACATTAAGTGATTCAAGATGTAATTGATCAGTTTACTATTAAACACATCTTTGTTTGATTTTAAACAAAAATTGACAGAAAAAATATCATATGACTAGACAAAATAAAAATGTTTTAGCCATAACAATTCATTTTTTTTCAATTATTATATAGCTTTTTTAATCTTATATAATATATATACATTTAAATATTTTATTCAAATATTTATTTATAATTCTCAATATCCCATTAAAATGATTTTTCTGCTATTAATATTTTTAATTACATATCAATATTAATTAACCCTCCCATAAAATATTTTATTTATGAGTCACATTGAATTTTCTATTATTAATCATATCTTTTAAATATTATATATTAATTTCATATTAAGAATTAAATGAATTGCATATCTATTTAGGTGCACTTTTAGTTACTTCTTTTCTTTAATCTATTCAAATGTTTATTATGACAACACTAAAATAATTTGAGATGAAATAATTTAGTCAACATGCATATTTTAGAAACATTATTTGAAATAATTATTGACAATAAAACATGTATTAAACATTTTTTTATTTAAAGAATAAACACACACATAAAAGGGTACATGTCAAACTCAAGCTTGAGCACTCATGGAATTACATATCACATCTCCTTCATACTAATGACCTCAACTCAATTGTATTTTATTTTCTTTCTTTTCTATAATATATATTGTGCTTATTTAAAAAAATATTCTCTCATTGTATATTATTATGATTAATTTTTCTTGACCAAATTATAGGAAATATTTTGGAAACGATATCGGTTTATATTAGAAAAGACATAAATATCGAGTTAGGTTTAAGGTATATCATTCAATTATGGAATATTAGAAGGAGTATCTTTTAATAAAAATTGATTTCTCATGTTGTTTATTGACTTTAAAATATTTTAATTAGTTTATCGAACACATCTATGAAGAGGATGGAAGAAATAAGGGTTATTCATAGGTTAAAGGGTTGTTGTGACAGGTTGTATTAGAACATTATTTCAAAGTTAAGACCATTAAGGAATGGTAAAAATAAATTAACTACAATATTGTGATGAAGCAAGGGTGTTCCTTTCCCCTACTCATTTTGGCTTATACATTGATAAGTTAAAAGAGTGTTTGGAATATGCGTTCACTCAAACTCACTAGTATAAACATAATTCTTATCCTTTATGTTGCATTTGATCCTTTGGAAAGAAATTCTTACCATGTTGACTAGAAAATAAGAATCATCCAAGATTTTTGTTCCAAGATGGTATGACTATTAATACTAGCAAAAGAAAAATATTTTTAATCGAATCCAAACAAATCACATATGACACTTTCATACATGAAAACAACAACATGGTAGAAGTTCCTTCACTAAAATATCTTTCAATCCATCACAAGCTCAAATTGAATTATAGAATTGATAAAAAAGGTAAATTGAGGATGGAAATATTATTATAGAATTGAGAAAATATTTTTGAATATGGGATAAAAAAAAACTCCTCATAGGGGTGGAAAGAGGGAGAAGGATTCTCTAAAATACCAAAGGAATAATGGTGGGAAAGTACACCTAAGTTCTAGGAAAAATGACGAATACTCAAGTTGCGGTTTGTGGATTTTATATGGGCCTCCTCCTAGCCCATAAGGGGGAAGTGAATAACAATACAATTTTGGGAGACTCGTACCTAGTAATAAGAAACTTAAGAACCACCTCCCTTTCCCAAGACAATCATTTAAATAAAACTCTCCAACATACTCAAGGTATTCTCCTCACCTTTAATAGTACATGAATCTGGCATATTTTTAGAATTATCAACATAGGGGTTGATTTGATAGCAAACATATCTTGCTGCTTAAGTGAAGGAATGATGGAAATTAATGGTGTCCCTGGTATTTTCCCCATTTCCTAACTATCCCCATGGTTAGACCCTTTATGTATCCATCCCCTAGCCCCACCCATCCAAAGCATTCCAAGTCCATTTCCCCTCACCCCAAGATAACTAAATCTTCCCCACTTTTTTGGTTGGGTGGTATCATCGTGGGGTCACTCCATTGTCCCTCCCCACTTGCCTACTTGATGGAGCACTACCTCTCTCGGCGGGTGCATGTCCTTTATTCTCCCCTCCATATGAAACTACCTATGTTGGATCTATAGTTAAGCGTGGGAGTATTCTTGTTTGGTTCTTTGTTCAAGGATTATCTTAGGAAACTGAAGATGTTTATCATGCGAGCCCTATTATCCTTCATGTTGCATTTACTCCTCTCAACTCAGACTAAAAATTCTATCCGCTCAAGATCCTGGCTGAAGTTAAATGAATCTCCTTCTCCTCTCAAGGAAATGATGGTGCCACATTGGGATCCTGGAAGCTTTTGTTTGTATTTACTCCATCACACGAAGTATATGCATGAAAAATCCTATAAATTTCATTTTTTCTGTCTCAAATTTCCCAATATGCTTATGGTTTACAATTATAATTGGATTGGGTTCCATCCTCTCAGTTGGAAGAACCCAAGAGCGCCTCAGAGGTGGGAGTTTTCATCTTTCATTTTTGTCTATGTTTCTTGGCTTGGGCACTCTATCCCACCCCAACAAGCTATGTGGGTTTCAATTCCAAATAAGCCCCACAGTGAAGAGTTGAATTCCCTCTGCTTCACCTT
This sequence comes from Pinus albicaulis, assembly GCA_034641835.2. NCBI lineage: Eukaryota > Viridiplantae > Streptophyta > Pinopsida > Pinales > Pinaceae > Pinus > Pinus albicaulis. The sequence continues at coordinate 84,809,814 of CM076569.1, forward strand.
ATGTGCTCACTTTGCATTGAAATGGTGCTCTGAGAGGATGGTTATGGTAAATTGGGGCAGACAACATACACGCTTAGCAGAGGAGGTGAAAAGTAATTTTGATAATTTGAAAATGGGTCGAAAGCAACCTCTCTCGATTCCCTTGTCTCCTATGGTATGTGTCCAATGTGCCTAGGAGCTTGTAGAAATTAAAAGAGATCTCTTCAACCTTTAGGTCTTTCTACACTATCGAAATTTGGCAAACTATGAAAACACTGAAGTAATGGAGGTAAAGTGAAAGAATATTTATAGGCTTGATGATAAGGTCAAGGCATTGCGCAAGATGCTCGAGGTTTAATTTTGGGTTAATTAAACACTAATCAAAATTAGCATGATAAGATCAAGTAGGGCATTAGTGTGTTTCTTTTAATCTTGAAAATGTGGGTTATAAATTCCTTCTAGATCTATTCTAGCTTCCTCCATGTCTCCTTGGAGATACTACATCCCTAAAACTCACATCCATATGAAATAACAAGGAATCTATCTTCCTCCTTAACTCTTTGGAGATACTACATCCATAAAACTAACATCGATATGAAATAATAGGGATGATGAGAGTTTCAAACAAGAAGGAGTACTCTTAATATCCTCATGGTCAAGAGGATATTCTATGACCATGAGGATATTTATGACCCTGAATATCCGCTATGACCATCATTAAAAATTAAACAAAAACTAAACGTTTAACGGATATAACCAATAAATAACTAGACCTCATAGGACTCTATAGGCGTAGGTTCTTTAGCACTAGACTCTGGTATTTCATATTTCTAAGCATACTGAAGGAGCTACTCTATTCTACCTAGGTGGGAATTCTCCTACTGGACATAAAAATGTAATAGCTAAAAATATTTTTCAATTTCCTGAAGGGAAGGGTCGATCTGCACGAAATCAGAAGTATTCATTATGGTTTTTTCCACTGGAATTTTCATCATCTAGGAAAGGTGATTGGTCTTCTTTTATTGGGAGACTCTATCTCGAGTATGGCCTTGATCAGGAACTAAAAGTTCAGAGTCCAATTCTGGTTCTTCTTCCTCTTCTTGGCGGGTGAGAGATTCTTCCTACCGTGCAATAATATTTATTACTTGCGTCAGGATCTCATTCACATAAGCATACATTGCATCTCTGGTGTGTTGGGCTTGAGTCTTACAACAAAATCTTCTCAGTTGTTAGGAGGAGGGCTCGCCCTTCTCTTTCCGAGAACCTCTATTCCAAGTTTGTCGATGGCACTCTACTATTGTTTCCTCCTTGAATGACTTTGAATGCGCCATCTGCACCTGGGTGATTGGAATGGAAAGGAATTCCGAAATTAAACATATTAATTTCCACTTGAAAGGAGACTGACCTCCTCTCCTGAGACTTTCCTCTATGACAGGGGTCAAGACCAGATACAAGAGTGAGGCAACATGAGTGTTCCCCAAATAACATAAATTTTTTAACATGCACTTCCTTCTCACAGGGTGGTGCTTAATTATCATAGATATATTCCTTTGAACTTTTACCATCAAATGAGGGTTTTGAGGCATGTTTCTACTAGAAACCTCAAAAAAATCTCCATAATCATTTTTCATAACCTCACCTCTCACAAGAGGGATTTGATTATGACGTTTCTGAACCACTGCAATCTAACACATAGAAATATAATTCAAGCCACAACCTTTCAAAAACACCCCAGAATGGGTGGAAAAACCTACTAATTTGGGATAGCTACATGTGTTACCCTCCAAAACCAAGGCTAAGGTTCCCATTTCCTATAGCATGATTTCGAAGTGAATTGATATCGACACTCAAAACCCAAATACAACAAAGAAATAATACCCCCCGGGACTCCATCAAAGAATGAAAACCGGCTTCCCAGACTGATGGTTACATCGAATTGTGGAAACTACAAGTCTACCTACTATCTCCATGTTATTTTGATAGAAAAAGGAGGAGGATAATATCACATACCCCAAGTTTTTTGAGTTGCGACTGCCAGTGGAATCCTTCTACTGTGATCTCTCACTTGCTACCTACCAATGACACACCACACTCGGACTCCAACACTAGCTTAGCCAAAAAAAATTACCACCTGAAGGATTCTCCTTCTCCAGACAATATTCCAGTTGTCTTGATGATGACACACTCCAGCATACAACTCCTTTGCATGCATGCGACCATCGCCTTAACTCCTCCAACTCCACCTATCATCGGCCTGAATGGCTTGTTTCCTGGCAAGCTTCATCTTAATTTCCTTCATCATGATCCCCATTGGAATCCTCAACCATAACGTACCCCGATCGAGGTTCTCCTCTAATTTAATTTTGAATTAAATATCAATATTTCCATTCCCAAGGTGTCTTCTCAAATCTATTTTGGGATAAGATATGGAAAGGAAATTCAAGGTCATTAAATTAAAAGGATGGGGGGGTATTCATGGAATTAATGGTAAGTGGTTGAGGTGGATGAGAGTAAGATACATAAAGGGAAGGAAGATGAGAAGAGAAGGGGAGAGATCCTCGTTATTTATTTTGGAATTGGAGGATATAATTTTGGGAGGATGAATGTGGAGAAGGAGATGGGATAGAGTGGAGAGAAAAATGAGAGAAATCAAACTTGGACCTACTCGAGAGTGTTGGCTTTAGTTTGGAAACACTACGACTGGTTCGACTCGGGTTTAGAGAGCTAAGGAAACTGTGGAGTTTCTCTGCGCTAGAAAATCATTCATAGCTACCTGAGAGGTCAGTTTAGTCATGTAACCAAACAAGATAATCTCAACAGATTCAAGAGCATCCCAACCAAGCCATTGGAACATGTATTCTTCCATTTTCCTTTTTATTCAAGCAAATTGTTGCAAATAAAATTTCTTACGTGTTTAATATGTTTTAAATCAAATTTTACTTGTATGTTATTATCAAATAAATATTGAGTTATAAACATGCTATTTTCCTTATTATTGTAATTAAATTAAATGATGAATTTGGTTTAGTTAGAAGACCTAGGTTAGGTTCTCTTATGTGGTACATTAAAGCCCAAATTCAAAATCTAGACCTTCAAACCCACCTACTAGCACCACCAATAAGAAAAACACCCTACATAAAAAATATATATTAAAATAAAATAAAGTCATCTACGAAAATATTTAAAAAAATATAATACTAACACTTACAGTATAACATGTCTATAGAAAAGTAAAATAATTTTAAGATAGGTAATATTAACTCTTTCACAAGATAACTTTTCTATATATTAGTTATAGGTTATCAACTTATCCTTTAATATTTCATGCTTTTAGTTTTGAATTATTTTTTATATTTACTAAATCTTGTGTTTGGAAAAATGATTTACATATTCTCCATTTATTACTTTTATGATTTTCTAATATATGTGATATATCTTTAATATTTGTAATATTTTTTATTATTATACAACTTTGTTTATATAACTCTTATTTATAGTTAATTAGATAAATTTAATTGAAAAATACATATACATTTAGACTTATATATATATATATATAGAGAGAGAGAGAGAGAGAGAGCGAGAGAGAGAGAGAGAGAGAGAGAGAGAGAGAGAGAGAGAGAGAGAGAGAGAGAGAGAGAGAGAATTACACATAATTCATTTAAGTCAAATCATATTCATTTAGGTTTGAATTACACATAATATTTTAACCTTAGTTGAATTTGCTTTTATAATTTGTATATTAAGGAGGAAGCCATGATTTAAGGGTTTTAACATAAGAATATAAATGTTATAAATATTAAATAGAAGTGATAAGAGATAATAGGAATTTTTTTCTTTTTTTGTGATCCATATTCAATTATGACATAATTTTTTGACGATATGAGAAGATCATTTCTAAAATCAATATTGCAATAGAAATAAAATTGTTTCTAGTCATATATCATCTAGATAAATTTATTAAGAATATGAATAATCTATTTTTTTTGTTATATATATATATATATATTATTTTAATGTGTTATATATACTTTTATATTATCATCATTAAGGAATGATTGGTATTTGAAAGGGTGACTAAGTTATAGTACTGTTATTTTAAATGGCCACTTGGCGTTGATCTATGATGTCAATTTATGGGTGAAAATACAACATGCATTGATGGTTATTTTCTAAACCTCGCTTCAAGGACACTGCCTCTTCAAGTGGGGAGAAAAATTGTTTATATGTTCTCTAAGAGATCCTAATATTCATGAAATAGACATAAATGATTTTAAAACATATTATAAAGGTTAGGAATCCTCTAAGCCCTCTCTTGCAAGCATCTGAACATAACACAAACCCTTTGTCTCGATATGCAATCTTTAACTCCGTAGCATTCATTAACAACTACTTCAATTGGTCAAAGCTTATTGCACATTCCTCTTTCCATTCAAATTTATTACATTTTCTCTATAATTACGTAATAGGATATGCAATCCAGGAAAAATTCTTGATGAACCTCATGTAGTATCCTCCTATCCCATGAATGATTCGACCTCATCCACATTTATAGGAGTTTCCTACTGCATGATAACCATTATATTTTATGGATCCATTTTTATGCATTCATTTGAAGCAACATGTCCCAAGTAATGTACCTTTGTCTAAAATAAATTGCATTTGCAAAGATCAGCATACAACTGATTCTCTCTTAGAAATTGTAATACTGCAGCTAAGTGTTCAACATTCTCTTCCTCATTATTAGAATATATCCATATGTCATCAATTAATACAATAACAAACTTGTCCATATAAGGATACAAATCAATATTTTTTAAGCACATAAAAGTATTTGGAGCATTACTCAAACAAAATGGAACTACAACATATTCATAATTCGCATACCTTGTCTGGAAAGTTTTCTTGTAAATATCCTCTTCCTTGATGCATACTAGATGGTATCCAGATCTCAGATCAATATTCAAGAACATTGTTTCTCTCTTCAACTAATCAAACATGTCATAAATCCTCAAGTAATCACGTAATCAATGCACAACTTGAGAGTACCATCCTTCTTTTTCACAAACAACATTGGTGCACCCCAAGGTGATACACTTGGCCTAATGTACCCGTTGTGAGTCATTTCCTTCAACTACAACTTCAACTCTAGTAATTCTTATGTGCTCATCATGTAAGGCGTCATCGATGATGGTGCTGCCCTTGGTACCAACTTAATAGAAAACTATACTTCCCTATGAGGTGTAAAAAAATGAAATATTTGTGGGGAATAAATCCTAAAACTACTACAAGATTGGTTACATGTTCAATACCTCTGCATCCTCATCCTCCTTGATGTTATCACTACAAATATGCATTGCAAATAACACAGACCATTTTTTGTGACTGCACTTTGCCTACATAGTTGTCACCATTCTAACTGATGTTTATTCTTCTTACCCTGCAATATTCTTTGTTCTTCATTGTCATCTAAACACTCAATATATTTTTCATAAAAATCCACCCTAGTCCTGTTAAGATACAACCAATGCAAGCCCAAAATCAAACTATATGATCCCAATGATAATACATTCAAATATGTTGATGTAGAGATACCATTTATCTCAAATGCACAAGCTCTTACCCAATGATGAACTCTCTTCTTTGTACCTATATCCAATTTCACTAACCAATATTCTAAATGCACTTCTTTATTCAAACCATAGTTATCCACCAGGTTAGGATTAACGTAACTATAATTAGATCAAGGGTCAATCAAAATAGAAATAAATTGATCATAAATATTACCATAAATTTCAATTATAGATGTTTGTTGATCTACCAATCTACAGTCTAATGTTGCATAGATTCGTGGAATGCTCTGCCCAACATCCCCAACTATTTGTGCCTCCTGTGCACTATAGATCTGAGGTCTACAACCCTGGTTCTGTGGGAATTCCCTCTTAATATGCTCTTTACCACATGTCCAATTTTGCAATCATCCTGTACCATGTACAAATTAATTCTAGATTCGAAACTATTCATGTAATGTTCTAAAAGTAAGACTCAAATCTACTCCACTCAACTGCAAAAATCAATTCACGAATGAGAAGCAATATAAAAAACATGTGACATGAATAAATTAACACAGATAACATGAGGATATATATAGGTGAGAGAAACTTCTCAAAATCCCATCCTATCGGTATTTCATTAGTCAGAAAATAGAGAAGAAATAAAATGCTTGTTCAAGCCTGAACAATCCTCGCATAAGTATAATATATCTCACCAGTTCCCAAGACTTATCTGGTCTATACTTAAAAAAATTTCTTCTTTCCCAATATCCTATTTTTTTGTGTTGTTTCCTTGGGAATTATCCCCTTTTATTTAGGGAAATTCCTCATCCATAACTGTGTAATCCATATAGTCCCTTCTCTGACTGTATGCACCAACAGTACAACTTGGATAATTATACAATTGATAATACAGTTCCCTTGAACTCCAATCTCAACTGGGTAACTTGTATATCATGCATGCATGAGTTAATTATGGCTAATTTATTAGTTCACTGGTTCATCATTGAGTACAAACCCCATTACTAGAACTCCCACTAGTCATCCAACAGTTGGAACTAGTTTAATTGACTTTAACTCAGTTTAATTGAATCAAATTATTACAAATCAAACTAAACTTAGCCTAGGATCCTAAAATTTAGGAGAAACTCTGCATGACTCAAGTTAGACCCTTAACTCGAATTAATTGAGCCAACTAAGTCAAACAAAATTAGTTAGCACATTCTTGTTTTCTTTTATGTGAAATTACAAATTTCTCCTAATTTAATTCAAGGGAAAATTAAATCGATATTTTCTTGTTGCTACTTTTCAACATACCATCACCTTTATTTTTCTACCCTCCAAATTGTGACCCATTTCCTTGTCTAACTACGCTTAACTTCTTCAAGTAGAGTGCAACATTTTCTTTCTCTTCTGCATTTTTACGTCTAGTTCTTTTCGATTTCCATTTAACTTTAGCTTTGTCTTGCCCTTTCCAACCATGTTGATATTTTGTCTTACACTTTGAATACTTATAACAGTGCTTCAATTTCCCAATGAGTTCCTCAAGTCACTGAGGATCATAATTCTTATTCCGATCTCTAAATGCTAATGGATATCCATTGGCAAATCTTTGAAATTTGGATTCTTCATCCTTAAGATACGGTACATACCTCAAAAACTCTAGGAACTTGGTCATCTACTCCTCATATTTCATTGATCCTATCTTTAGCTCATATAATTCCTTGGCTTTTTTGTCGTAGTACCACTCTGACAAGTACTTCTTTCTGAAAAGTCCCTTGAATTCATTCCAACACAATTATTTTGTATTAATGTCTCTAACCCACTTCACATCTTCCCACCTGATGCCTTCTTTCCCTTTGAAGCTGAAGATAGATATTCTAGCCTTCATTTTAATTGTGTAATCATACAACTCAAATAGTTTATCCCATGTAACCATGCCTTTGCATCTTCTGGCTTCTTAAAATCTCCATCTGTTGTGTAACCAGCTCCAAAAATAGAAGAAAAAAGATATCAACACCTTAGAAATTAGCCACTTCGAGGGGGCAACTTCCAATACATTACATAAATGAAAAATTCTTGGATGATACAATTTACAAAACCTCCCTTCTATATATAACATTCCATGTGGCCATAATGTAATCCCAGTGGGCCACAATATAATCCTAGCCGACCTAACAATAATAATTTAAGGGCACAATAATAACGAAATGAGGGTTACAAGGGTACAATAATAACAATAAGGGGGTTACACTAATAACAATAAGGGACTATACTAGTAATATAGGGACCTAAAATTCCCCTCTCCTTCAAAAAAGTGTTGTCCTCAATTCTTGAGTAGCTATGGGTGCTTCTGTATAAACTTCTCATCCTCCCATGTAGAATATTCATTGGGTAAGTTCTTCCACTTGATGAGATACTCTGAAATTGATCAATACCGTAGATGTCGAGTTCTTGTTTCCGTGACCGCTTCAGGTTCCAATATGATTTTTCCTTCCGCATCAAGTTCTGGCAATATTGTTTGAACTGGAATATTTTCACCTATAACCTTCCTTAAGCATGAAACATGGAAAACTGGATGCACTCACAAAGAAGCAGGAAGCTCCAATTTGTATGCCATAGTACCAATGTTTTGCAACACCTTGTAAGGACCATAGTACTTTGGCGATAATTTATTATCCTTCTTAGCTTGCTTGAGGGACATTTGTTTGTATGGTTGTAGTCGTAAAAATACCCAATATCCTGCATCAAAACTTCTCTCGCTGGGATGTTGATCTGCCTGTTTTTCATTCAATTTTGTGCCAAATTTAGGTTATCCTTTAAGAGTTGGAGAAATTCTTGCTGATGCTCGATGTGATCTTCCACTGCTTGAACCTTTGAATTTTCCCTTAAATATGATGTGATGGATGGTGGATGATATCCATAAAGTTCCATAAATGGGGTTGTTTTTGCTGCAGTATGGAAGGAATTTTTATACCACCATTCAGTGAGAGGTAACCACTTGACCTATTATGTTTGTTTATGAGATACAAAACAACGAAGATATCCTTCCAAACATTTATTTACTATCTTAGTTTGACCATCAGATTGAGGATGATAAGATGAGCTATGAGCTAATTGAGTACCCAAACAAGAAAATAACTCCGTCCAAAAATTTCCAGTAAAAATGGGATCTCTGTTTCTCACAATAACCCTTGGGCCTCCATGTAGGTTTTGAATTGTGTCCATAAATGTAGTAGCAACTGTACTTGCTTTAAATGGATGAGATAATGTAGAAAAGTGTGCATACTTGGTAAGTCTATCAACTACCACCACGATGACACTCTTTCCTTCGGACTTAGGTAAACCTGTGATAAAATCCATTGAAATCTCCTCCCAACATTGACTTGGAATGGATAAAGGTTGTAGAAGTCTAGGGGTCTTCATTCTCTCAAATTTATTCTGCTGGAAAACCAAACATTCCGCCACAAACTTTTGAATATCAAATTTAAGGCCATCCCAAAAAAATTCTTTCTTCACCCTATGGTAAGTTTTTAGAAATCCTGAGTGACCTCCTAAAGGAGAAGTGTGCAATTCCAGAAGAATATGTTGTTTTAGTTGGGAATTCTTACAAAGATATAAGCGATCTTTGTACCATAAGGAATCATTTTTCCAACTAAATGTATCAGATGTACTAGGATCTTGCTGCAACTTTTGAATGAGTGTCCATACATCTTTTTCCTTCTTCCATTTATCTCTTGCTTCGGTTATCCAATCTGGTTGGATAATAGAAATGGCACAAAGCAATGCTTCCACCTCTTCATTCTTTCTTGAGAGTGCATCTGCAACAACATTAAGCTTTTCTTTTTTGTAGATTATTTCAAAGTCATAACCCAACATCTTTGTGACCCATTTTTGCTGCTCTTCTGACGATAGTCTTTGTTTCAAAAAGTGTTTAAGACTATCATGATCAGTTTTTACCTTGAAGTGTCTTCCCATTAGGTAAGTTCGCCATTTCTTTAGTGCATGTAGTATTGCTAACATTTCCTTCTCATAAATAGGTTTCTGTAAATACTTTCCTTTGATTGGACGACTTTCAAAACCAATGGGTCTTCCTTCCTGCACTAAAACGGCACCAATTCCATTTCCTGAGGCATCACATTCCACAATAAAGGTTTTTGAGAGGTCTGGCGTAACTAAGATTGGCACTAGGCACATTGCCTCTTTAAGATGTTCAAAGGCCTTAGTTGCTTCAGGAGTCCATGAAAATGCATCTTTCTTCAATAATGTTGCTAGAGGTGCTGCTATTCTCCCATAATTCTTAACAAACTTGTGATAATACCCTGTTAACCCAAGAAATCATTGCAACTACTTTATGGTTGTGGGGACTTTCCATTCCTTAATGGCTTTAATTTTGTTAGGGTCTACTTTAACACCCTCATGAGATACAATATGACCCAGATATTCCACCTCTTGTACTCCAAAGAAACATTTGGATGTTTTTGCATATAATTGTTTCTCCTGCAATAGTCTGAGCACCCTCTCAACATGTTCAACATGATCCTTCCAAGACCTGCTATAGATTAGTATATCATCAAAAATACCAGCACAAATTTTCTAAGGAAGGGTTTTAAAATGGAATTCATCAACCCTTGAAATGTAGAAGGTGAATTGGTAAGGCCAAAAGGCATGACCAAAAATTCATAATGACCCTCATGAGTTCGAAATGCCATTTTTGGAATATCTTCAGTCTTCATTCTAATTTGATGATATCCTGAACGAAGATCCAACTTGGTAAAATAAATTTCTCCATGTAATTCATCCAATAATTCATCAATCACAGGAATGGGAAATTTATCTTTAATGGTGAGCTTATTGAGCTCCCTATAATCTGGACACATTCGCCATGATCCATCCTTCTTGTGTACCAATACTACGGGAGCAAAGAAAGAACTTTGACTAGGTTGAATTATACCCGCCTCTAACATTTCTGCAATCATACGTTCAATTTCACTCTTTTGGAAGTAAGGATATCTATAAGGCCTGATGTTTGGAGGAACACTTCCTAGAATCAAATGAATAGCATGATCATGACCACGAATAGGTGGGAGTCCTTTGGGAGTTTCAAACACCTTGGAATGATTGTCCAAGACTTGTTGGAGATCTGTAGAAATAGATGATTTTGATGTTGGAACTTCTAGTGAGCATAATTGTACAATTACACCTCGTTTTTCTTTCTTTAGAAGCTTTTTCATGACATTAGAGCTTATTATCTTTCTCGGCTTCCCTACAATACCCCGTAATTTGACTTCCTTTCCTTCTGAAAAAAATTTCAAGAAAAGTTCTTGAAAATTAAAAGCTACCATCCCCAAAGATTGTAACCATTGTGCTCCTAGTACAACATCAGCACCTCCCATAGGAATGGAAAGAATTGGACTAGTCAATACATATTCCCCCATGGTTAGCTTGATATTATGGAATTTTCCAGAGAAATTTATAGTTCCTCCATTTGCAACCACCACTTGACATTCTGGTGCTGGGTATAGGAAACAATTTAATTCCTTGGCTACCTTACAATGAATAAAATTATGGGTGCTACCTGAATCAATCAACACTATTACCTTTTTCTTCTTGATTTGTCCTTCTATCTTGAGAGTTTGAGGAGTGGTAATTCCTGCCAGTGCATTACACGATATGGTCGGATTTATTTCTTCCTCTTCTAGGGCTGGTTCCTGGTGTATATCCTCTTCTTGTTCATTTTCTTCTTCTTCTTCACAATCTATGTAAAATAATTTCTTTTCAGCACACTTATGACCTTTAGTGTATTTGCTATCACAACTGTAGCAAAGCCCCTTTGCTCTTTTTTCTTCCAATTTTTGTGGTGTCAACCTTGTAGGTTGTGGAAATCTAGGCGTAGAAACACTTCCTTCTTTATAGAAGTGAGTGGTAGGCTTCCTTGTCGCCATAATTTTACATTCAATTTTTCTTACCAACCTGAATGCCTTCTCCAATGAATCAGGTTCCAAAACGCGGACTTCATGTTGCATGTTATCCTTTAAAGTGCCTATGAAGAGATCAATCCTGTGTTCCTCTGGAATATTAGTTACCCTTATATTAAATTTTTGGAAGTCCTCAATGTGCTCCCCCACTAAACCCTTTTGTTTGAAATTTATCAATTGGCTAAAGAAGGTGTTGCTCTTTGTATCCTCATAATGTGCTATCATTTCCTCTGTAAAAATTGAGCAAGTGACAATTTTTTTATGGGAGCAAAGCCATCGATACCATACAAATGTATTTTTTTCTAAATGTAAAGTTGAAATGCGTACCTTTTGTGTGTTTTGCACATTATTGAGATAAAAATATTGCTCTGTCTGTAGTATCCATGTTACAGGATCCTTTCCATCAAACTTCCTCATATCCATTTTTGGAATATGGTGGTTCTTCCCACCAACATTAGAGTTTATGAAATCACGATTAACATTTATTTTGTTCTCATCATGAGTTTCCTCTACTATATTTTAACCATTGGGAAACATTTCTTGTATCAAATTTGTCAAACCTTCTATGTTTTCTTTTAGATCATTCTTCATGTTTTCCGTTTTAGCTTCCATGTCATCCATCTTAGATTCCATGCCAGCTTCCATGCCATCTATCTTAGATTCCACGCCTTTCTTCAAACCATCCATATTATTCTTCATACCATCCATCTTTGCTTCCACGCCTTTCTTCAAAACTTCCATTTCATTTTTTGCTGCTCTTTGCGAGAGCGAAATTTGGTGCACTTGCTCTTGTAATTTTGATAGATCATGTTGCAATTCTTCATCTTCATGAGTCATAGTAGAGCCTTCTGAAGGCTTAATGGGTGTTGAATTATTTTTATTGGGAATTTTTTAGAACCTGATACTGATATCTATTCTAAAATATCCCCTTGGAATCAATTCAAATTGATTTTTCAAACAAGACTTATGCAATTCGGAAAAAAAACAAAATACACAACTTTTTCTTTCTTTTTAGGAGCTTGTTGTTGAAATTAGATTATCTCTGTGATTGCAGCTCTTCAATATCTAAAATTAAGCACTGAATTAGCTCTCTAAATTATATTTCGAATGCCACAGATCTGACCTAATTTGGATTCTCCAAGACAAAGTTATGTCCAATCTCCCACAATGACCTAATTATGGGTTGGTTTAGTAGAGCGAATTTGTACGACTTGCCACGTGTCACTGTTTCGTCCTTTGCCTCTGAAATTGATAGCCAAGAAACTACAATCCGTGTAATTGCGACCAATTTTTACGGTACTCCAATCCGATGCTCAGAGAGAGAGGTATTGAACTTTTCCCACGATCACCTCTTTGAGATGAAATTCGGGAGCCTGAAAAAGCACTACCTTCCACAGATCATATCTCCAAAAATTTTGTCAACCAAGCTCTGAAATTTTGCGACGAGTTTCCTCAGGATTTTAGCTCGTACCCTAAATATTTCAGATTTTGAACCTTCGTATAAAAAACGTTATAGAAAAAATGCCACGATGACCTGTTTAGGAACCTGAAAAAAGACCTAACTTCCATAGATCACATCTCCGAAAATATCGCAAACCAAGCTCTAAAAATTTTAGACGCTCTTCCTCGGGATTTCAGCTTCGCACTCTAAAAATTTCAGCTTCTGAAACTTTGTAGAAAAATATTTATAGCAAAAATTCCACGATGACCTGTTTGGAGCAGCAAAACCCTAGAATCGAAACCTCTGATACCAAATGTTGTTTAACCAACTCCAAAAATAGAAGAAAAAAGATATCAACGCCTTAGAAATAAGCCACTTCGAGGGGGAAACCTCCAATACATTACATAAATGAACAATTCTTGGATTATAAAATTTACTTAACCTCCTTTCTATATATAGGAGTCCATGTGGCCATAATGTAGTCCTAGTGGGCCACAATGTAATCATAGCCAACCTAACAATAATAATTTAAGGGCACAATAATAATAAAATGGGGGTTACAAGGGTACAATAATAACAATAAGGGGGTTACACTAATAACAATAAGGGAATATACTTGTAATATAGGGACCTAACACCATCAAAGGTAGGTGTCTTTTTTTCTTGAACTCATCTGACAAATATCCCCTATAACTCCTCCTATAAGGATGTTAATGATGAAGATCGTAGTGCTTCTCAAAACCATACCTAGAATAGAACTCATGTCCATCACCTCTCCTATCTAGAGTATCCAATAGCCTGCCATCGTTGATCATGGCATCCCTATCTGAATTTTTCCCACCATGATATCTACTTACACATGCCCCATTTGTCATATCCTCCTATCCATGGCTAATCTGAAGTGGTCCTTGTCTCCACAATTTTGACAAAATTTGAAGGATTAATGGATTAACTTCTACTTGTTTCTCCTGGGCCTGAATTATCCTTTCATTGTCTTCATTGAAACTTCTTATTTATTCCTTCAAAATTCTCAATGTGTCTGCCGAGTTAGAATAATTCTCACCACCATGTTGCTCATATAATCCATAGGGAGAATCATATGAACTGTTTTCTACAATCTTGCTAGTCATATTTGATATATTTCCTCCAAGTATACCATGTCAAATAAAAATAATATATAACATAATCAACATACCTCAATATATTTTAGGGGAGGATACGCCATCTACAATATCAACCAAATTAGCATGGTGAATGTATAATCATAATCGTAGAAACATATAAAAATCATTTCAACCATTGTCCAGTTATAAATGGATGACCATACTGACACATACCAGGACCTCATGCACAACAATTATCACAATGTCAATGTGCTCATAACTACATATAAACACTAACATGCATAATCAATGCATAACCATCATACACTCATGAAAAACACATCCAACATCAACACCATCAACTTTCACATGATGACACAACTGCAACCATGACCACTACCATGCATGCACAATAAGCACATAAACCACAAACATAAAGAAAAAATATGTAATCCAAATGTATGCATGACAAACACACCACCCATCTAGTCCAACGACTGAACCATGCTCAAATACCACTAAGTAACACCCCCTTCCAACATGTACCAAAGCTAGTTAATCCAAAGGGGTAAACATGTGATGATAGGTTACTATGACGTGATTAAAATTCCCATGTACAGTTAAGGAAATTTAACCGACATAACGAAACTAAAATGACCTTCCACACATGGTACAAAACCTTCAAGAGATAACCAACCCTTCGAGATGGCCAATCCCTAAAAAAAATTGACATTTCACTGATTTGGACTCTCAGTCGCTCCCACGACAAGTCATGCATTCAACTGAGTCCTTCCATTCTCTCCCAAAAAAATGAATGCCAACGATTGTGGACTCTTCCAGGCAGTTATATGTCAGCGAGATTCTAAGCCACTTTTTTAGGGCTAGGTCTTAGGTCACTTCCCATAACTTCACGAAACTTCCAGAAATGAATAATGACAATGAAACAAAGATACGAATGCATTCACTGATACAAGTTCTTGATATGAACCCTACTAGCCATGACAAGAATTTTTTCAAACATTTCCCAAATATGTAATCTACAGGTCCTAAAAACAAATCTGAGCATAGGGGTCTCATACTTATATGAGATTTGTAAGGAAGCATTGTTTCCTTATCAAAATAGAAGCATTATCATCTATCAGTACATATATTAATTATGCATTTAATTTCTAATCAAAACATGATTAAATCCATACATCAAGTTTGTCATAAAACATACTCATAACCAGCATGTATCCAACATAAATAACAAGGATATACCGACCGTAAAATCCACATATAAGTAGTACATTTCACATGAAATACCAGGGAGAAAAAATTCTTATTAATGAATGAAAAATCTAACCATGTATGCGACTTCCAAGAACCACTAGACCATAGATTGGTTGAACCAAATATTTCTTTCATCCAATCACCCATGTGCTATATTCCAAGCATGAATATGGGACTCTAAATCAAACCAAACCAGGTTTCCTTAAGCTTTACGACAATCCCCACCGAATCTCTAGGACCTAAAGAAGAATGGATGCCACAAGCTTTCTCCACCCACATCGGTAGGAAATTTGCTGCCTGCTAGTACCTAAGATTTATCGTATATCCTGCCATTCATTGTTCGAGGATTCATAGGCCTAATCAAGACTCCACTCTCCAGTATTTATTGTATATCCCCTCATTCACCGGTCAATTATTCCTAGGCCTGATCGAGGGCACACACCTATAAGATTTACCATATATCTCATCATTCATTGGTCAAGGATTCCTAGGACTACTGAGCCACAAAAATCCAAATTTACCAGAATCCCACCTTCTTCAGTCGATGGATTCCTAGGCCATGTGTTTTTTATTTCATATACCACCTCACTTAGTTTCAAAACCATCTAACAATCCATCTCAACCGAATACAAGAGAACCCATCACACATTTCACGTACCAGCTGGTTGAAGTAAAATTTATCCCTTACATTTTCTTATACTCAAAGACTAGTATGCCTCCAAATATTTGGTGACTCCCTTTTGGTCATCAATTGAGTTAAAGGAGTCTAAAGATTCCAAAATTCATTTTTTTCCCTTTGTTGGAAGAGGTTATCATAATAAAATATCCATTTGACCTTTTCTCAATATGTCACATATACAAGGAGAGGAACATGTATACAGATGGCTTGTCTAAGGAGGTTGTTCGATAAACTTATGGGAAGTGGTTGATCTAGAAAGTCCATGAAGGTGAACATTTTGAATTTTACCATATGCATTTTATTGATGGTGACCTCTCAAGCTCTCCTTGCGAAAAAGGAATTATCTCTCAATGGTATTTCCATCTTTTCAATCATAGCCACCAATACAAATACATAATTTTTGCAGATACAACATATGAAAAAAAAAAATTGTAAATTGTGAAAAAAATTGGAAACTTGTGTTATGCATCTATCCCTCAAAAGGGGAGTTTATGATGTTTATTTACAGAGTTGATAAGTATAGAATTATCTATTTCAAATAATAAACTTCTATTTTCTTAGTTATTCAGCCCCAATAGGTAAGGAATGCATACATAGTATGCATATACAAAATGTAATTGTTCGTTTTTGAATGAAAATTTACATTTTTTCTAAGAAAATAAAAATCAAAAATCAAAAACTAATTTAACACATTGAAATGAATTATTTTTATGAGGATTTACAAATTTAAATAAGTAAATAAATAACTAAAAGTTAATTTTATTAATTGAGATGAACTTTATAACTCCCAACAAGTTTTTAGTTTATTATAAATAATCAACATAGCACATGATTTTTGGAAGGTACTCTACATCCCAATATGCTAATGATTTTGTAAAATGTTATGTGATGTAAAATAACATGTAAAATGTATCGGTAAAAAGTAAAATGAAAAATGTAAAAAGCATTGTAAAGGAATTTAAATGTAAAATGTAGAATGTAATGTTGGACACAGAGCTACCAATTTGATCATAAGAAATAGGTAATTGATCTTTTTATAATGTAAAATCAATGTATATTATTGTTTCCTTAATAAATTATTTCTTAAATATATCATTATTTGTATAGTAATCAAAAATATTGATTGTTATTTATTTCATTATATTAAAATAATAATCATTTCCATTATAAATATCATTATATTAGACCTTACATGATATAGTAACAATTATTAATCATATAAATGTATAGGAGGCCTACTTAAAAGTTATATCATTGTTAGAGACCTACTTACACCTATTAGCACACATACAAGAGAAAGGATATCCAAACTCTCTGAAGGAATGTTAGCATTATATCAATAAAAAATATATATATAGGGTAATTTATTTTTTTAATATAAATTTCATATTTATAAATTTTTTATTTTATTTATGAATATTGAAAATTATTATTTTTTATTATATAAATAAAATATTATTTAAATTTCAGTACTTTTATTTATATTTTTATATAAAATACAAAATAGTAATATTATAATATTTTTACTAAAAAATTATTAGAATAAATAAATAGATATAATATAATGCTATTATAAAGTTGAGAGGCTCATTCTACAATCCATTATGAGGCAATGTATAATTATGTCCATTATGTTCATGTTTAATGTGGAGTTGACATATGTCTCTCTTAAAATAGAATAAAAATAATATTCTTTAATACTAAAGAAGCAATGCGGCCAATAATAAAAAATTAAAATAAATATGTTATGCATGTTTAGTTTATTGTCTATATGAGATAATATAATTTCATATAAAGTAATTAGAAGTTAAAAAATGAATGAGTAAGTGGTTCAAACCTTATACTTTTCAAAAATATTTCAACATTAGATTTAAGTAAACTATTTAAAGATCTATGTTAATTAATTTATATCCATATCAACTTCAAATATATCTATATACTAAAAAAATGTTAAAAGAAAACATTTTAATGTTGTATATAATAAAATATTCAATGTCCAAAAAAAAATTGAATGTTATAAAATAAAATAAAAAATATCAAGTACTTACCAATACTAATAATAAGAGAAATATGTGTAATTCATTCAATCATGAATATAAAATTAATATGTGAAATTTAAAAGTATTCATAATAACAATGAAATTCAATGTGGGTTATCAACAATTATTTTAATATCAATTATGTATATAACTTTTTTAAGTATAAGTTTATAGATCATTTAGAGTTTGATTCTTTATGTTTTTTTTTTTTTTGAATTCAAGAAAGATTTTTTGAGCTTACAAGTTTAAGTTATATACTCTATGTAGTATTCAAAGATATAATTTAAACAATAAAAAATTATATATAGAGAGAGAATTACTACAGATTCATTTTATTATGAGATGAGTGAGAGATGTGATTTTTTTTTTTTTTTACACTTTAAAAGAAGTTTGTACCTAAATAAATTTGATTCCTTAATCTATAATAATATTTATTAAAATTAAAATACCTTATTGAAAATAACAAAATAAATTAATAGAGTGAGTTGGATATGCATGAAGGAATTCAAAGACTTAAATGCCAAAGAAGATCAAAGGAACTCATTCAATAACTTTGAAAGGCTATTATCTTATTTACAACGGAAAAATTAAAATTAAATACAAACTGATTGCACTTATGGCGAAGCAGAGGAAATTCATTTTTCTTTGAATAAACCTTTACATATATTTCTCAGATACCTTGTCGCTGCATGTATTATTATTTTAATTCTATTACAACAAATAAATAGATATAATATAATAATATTTTATTTTCATCAATATTATTGATAACATCAAAATGAAATGAAATTAAAGATAAAATAAATTGCACGGATGGTCGAGAAAATATCTTAAAACCCCAATAAATCATACTATTTTGAATAAATGTTGAAGCATCCTTCAAACACCTTTCTACTTCACATATACACATAATCAAAGTCGTGGTTGTTGTTAATAAATCCAATCAGTTTATAGACAATTCTAAAATGAAATATTTAAAGACAAAATTATTACACCCATGGCTAATGATAGCCAATGTTTCTAGAAAGACTTATAAGAAATATCTCATTTTGATTAAACATGTAAGCTATGGAAATAACTCAACAAAACATTGACATACAATCATTCAGACATCATACTACTCTACATATACACATAGTATTTAACTTACTAGACACTCTAACTCTAAAATGAAATAAAAGAAAAGATGATTGCACCCATGGCCAAGCACAGATCATAAAAATCCGATATTTCATTCCATTTTGAATCAACTTGTCAACTATCTACATATTTTTCAACAAAATGTTGAGGTGCGTCATTTAAACACCTTTCTATTGCACACATATACACACAGTTAGTGTAGTACTTGTTATTACTCCAAAATGAAATAAAAGACAAAACGATGGTACCAATGTCTAAGTAGAGATCTTAAAATTCCAAAGTTTTGCCTAAATTTATTCCACTATGAATAAACTTGTGAACCATTTACATATTTCTATGCAAAAATGTTGAATGCACACAATGAGTGTAGTACTTGTTATTACTTTAAAATGAAATAAAAGACAACAATTGTACCTATGGCTAAGAAAAGGTCTTAAAAAGCTAATGTTTTGCTAAAATTTATTCCACTTTGAATAAACTTATGAGCCATTCACATATTTCTAGGAAATAATGTTGAACCATATACATATTTCAAGGAAAAAATGTTGAGCCACCTACATATTTCTAAGCAAAAATGTTGAAATGCATCCTTCAAACACCTAGCTTCTTTGCACATACACTTGGTGTTGTCGTTATTATTATTATAAGTAAATATAACATAATGGTGATTAACGTTCATCAAGTTATTTTGACAATTCCAAAAAGAAATAAAAAATAAACTATTGTATCCATGGCCAAACAAAGACCTTGAAAAATAAACTATTGTATCCTCTCAAAATTCTCTTATCCATGATTCTTCTCCTTTGAATGTGCATAGTTAATTATCCACAACCTCTAAAGATATTCCACAAATCTTTATGAGTTGGAATTTGAAATTCGAATTTGTGGATATGTGGCCAAATAGGACCCTTCTAGAATCTCCAAGTAGGCCTACAATATCACAAAACTCACAACACTTTTAGATATATGTGAAAATATGTTAATTTCGTAGTATTTAATCACAAATTCACTTAAAATACTTAAAATCAATGGTCACTTGGAAAATAATAATAATAAACCCATGTGGCGTTAAAAATGGTTACTTAATGTAAGGTTATGGAGTTACAAATTTACGGAATGAGGGTAAAATTATGGAAATGAAGGTGAAAGTGGATGACATATTAGAGGCCCAACATACCCCCCATGAAGATACTGCATGTCCTCATGCCAATATTTCATTAATTACCTTAATCATAAATAGATATTCCTGAAATTGTTTGCTTATATATGAGCTTTGGCCTTGTATTGATTCTCTTTTAACTTTGCATAATCATATAATTTGACAATTTTATTCTTTTTCAAAAGTGTACCTTGAAATACATTTGATTGTAACATATATTTTTTTATGGTTTGTTCTTGTGAGACAACCAAAATTTTATGAGTATTGGTTCTTGTGTAAAAATGCTTTTGCTAAAATTTTTTTTGCATCAAAATACTTGAAAACATTGAAAAATATATTTTAAGTCCCATAGTGAATGTCAACCATTTAATGTGCTCATAAATTGATCATTGCAAAACATATAAATTTTTTGAATAAAAAATCCAATAATAGTTGATTTGGGAAAAATATGTTGGTTAGGATGAAATGAAATGTGACATGTGGCATAAAATGTGAATGTCCATTCCCCCCAACTAATGGTGTTTTCAGTTTTTGGCAAATGAAAAAGGGAATATGAATGTTGTGAGGGATTTTCCAAAATCATGATTTTATCATTTAAGGAATTACATGATTAAAGATTAGAAAATCATATACCTTCACTTACGTGAAAAGTGGAAAAGCTATGTATATTGAAGAGTTTGGTTGATAATTCTAGATCATGGAATGTGAAGTAAAAGAATCTGGTCTTGTTTCTTCTTTCTCTTGGTTGTATGAATTGAGGATGAGCTTGGAATATTTATTGCTATGACTGCTCAATTCAGAATTGAGTCTTGCTGCAAACTACTGAAATCATGTAGTCTTTAATCGTTCCCACTTGGTGGAATAATTCTTATTTATGTGAACAGATGTGTCGGTGTCGAACATAGAAAAGAAAATATTGGATTATAGGCCATTAATGGATGTCATTAACCAACATGAGACTACTCACCATTGATGTTAATGAGAGTCAAAATTCTTAAGTACATCTTACTACGTATGAATAGATGTTATGTAGTCGATTCACCTAGAAGATGTGACAAATATGGTACATTGATGTATTCACACTATTTATTGGCAAGAGAAATTTTCATTAAGGCATGCAAGCCTCAATGTACTTTAAATATCTCTATTTTTTATCTGAGATGATGTCTCAGATTCGATGGGTCAAAACTTGTTAGAAGGGAGGCTTTAATGAATCATCCATCATCTAACGCGAGTATGAAATAATAATTTGAAGGACTATAGATGGAAAATTTTTCATTGAAGAAAGGTTTATTTGACATAAAGTAAACAGAAAATGGGGTGACTCAAATTTGTAAAGGAATTGAATGAATTTATTTTTTTGTTAAGTGCAAGTGAAAATTAGGCAAGAAAGTATGAAGATTGCAAAGGGAAATGAGTTTTTGGTAGTAGGGATATGGATGATTATGGATTGATTGCAGGCTTAAAATGTGTAGAAATGGTAAAATTGCTATGTGTTTAGCAACAATTTTCTAGTGGATCTGATTTTACATTGAATGATCATGCTCTTCTGAAAGAAACTTGGTATTTGAAAAGGTAATTCTGCATATATTGCTCCTCTTTCATTGTCCTATAACCTGCAAAATCATAGAAATTTCTATAATAAAATGTAAGACAATCAAAAGAGAGAGATTATTAGTCCCTCTTCATTTTATGTATACAGAAAAAAAACTAAAAAATAATACTAATAAAGAAAATTCAAGGACGATAAATTAAATGCACTTTTACCTGATTAGTAACATGGATCACCTGTTATTGTTTGTTGCCGACTTCTTCATTGTGTTTCTAATGAATTTTGAGCTTGAGACCTCTTCTTCACACACTTAATGCTTCATCAATAGATCATAAACCAAATTTTCATAAGCTATTGAATTGTGTTGATTCTGCAGCTACGTCGATTCTACAACTACTGAAACTCTGTATCATTGCACCGCCTTGCCACTTTACAGCTTGAAATTACACTCAGATGGTGGTTTTTTCAATTATCATGCATATATTTTTAAATATTTGCAGGTTTTTATGAGATTATAAGTATGTAACTACGTTTGTTCTTTTTCTCTAGCACTCCACCCTTACCCATGATCCTGTGGAGCAAGAAAATGCTCAAATTTCAAAAATTCTTGGATCACCTTGAAACTAGATTCAACGCATAGATATTTTCGTTCAGAATCAAACAAAATAATTTTCACTAAAATCCAACTTCGGACACTCCTAGAATCATGTTCTTATAGTTTTGTGAAATAGCTAAAAAATGAATTTTGGGTTGTAGGAATGCTGAGTCAGCAGTCTATATGTTGATCGGGCCTATGACGTGGCAATTTGACAATACCTTCTTTGGCCAACTGATGAGTGGCACTTGGCATGAGTTGATTGGTGACACGTGGTTGTTTTATGTTGGTTACGATTTATTTATGGAGGGCCAATGAGTAAGTGCCACATGGACCAACCAATGGCTTCCACATGGTGGCCAAAATTTGTTAAAGGTCAAAACTACCCTTCATGGGAATCAAACTTGAGACCTCATTTGTAAAAAAAAGGAACTTTACCAACTCGGCTACCATATTCCTTGTTAAATATATTCATAGTACATGTGTTTAAAGGTGATGGATGCACAATTTTGGAAAGGGGCTAGGGCTAAGCCCTAGGCCCTAGCCTCATGCAGCAGAATATGATCATGGGCATGGAGGACTTGGGAGCAGTTTGAACCGTCCTACAATCTCGATCGGGGATCAGGAAGGCCAGATTTGTGCATCGTTCCTATTTTCTGGGGCCACCAGTTGGGTTTGGCTCAATTAATTGTAGTCTTATTAACAACAAAAATGAGTAGAAACTTAAAACGGTGATATCTTACTCAAATTTTTGGCCAAATGAGGTGAAAAAAGAGTCAAAAAAAGGGTTTTCATCACTGTTGGATCCATTGGAGGCATTGTTTTTATTGTTTGAGCTTTGTAAAATATTGTCATTAAAAATTTGAGTAGGAATTTAGATTTATTATCCAATTTTTACTGTAAAATTTGAAAAATAAATCTGTTCAAATTTATTTTTTGATGTTCCACATCGCAGAGAGTGCATGAAGAGAGAATACAAAGAAATATTGAAACTCTTTATTAAAAAACAAAGAAAAAGGATTCAATCTCTAACTTCAAATTGTGGATCTCAAAACTCTTTGTTCACCTCTTTTCTCAAATATTCCTTCTCTTTGCATATCTTCCTACAAATGATTAGTGAGATGTCTGGCTCTTACTACACCATAAAAATAAATATTCAATCTCTAACTTCAAATTGTGGATCTCAAAACTCTTTGTTCACCTCTTTTCTCAAATATTCCTTCTCTTTGCATATCTTCCTGCAAATGATTAGTGAGATGTGTGGCTCTTACTACACCATAAAAATAAATAAAATGAAATTTAACTTGAAAAAACTTAAAGCGTCACCAAACTTGGTTTTATTCATTAACTCTATCCTGCTCTACTCTACTAGAAATAATAAAATTGATCAAGTGTCAGAATAATTCCAGTGTAACCATGTGTTTGACATGAGTAAAAATACATTCATGCTTAGTTTTGAAAAATAAGTCTTCAAACACATGAAAACATGATAAACGAGTTGTTTTGATAACACAATTAAGAATTAGGAAAGAATGAAAGGGTGATGTGACTTAATCCTTGATTGGAACCATTTTTCAGTAAGTTCATGACATTCCCGATTCCTTTATTGACTTATATCACATTGAATATCCTCCTTTATTATGCATTCCTCAATATTATATTCTATTAGTAACTTCTCATAAAAAATATTGCATGATTCTTTAGTCTCATTGACAAGAGGAATCAAAAGGAACTTAAAAATATCCTTGTGAAGGTGGCCTAGATACACAAGTTTTTGCATGCAGTTAAAATAACCTCTTCCCTAGAGGCATATATCCCAACTATTGCTAAGATTCAAGAAATTTCTTGAAGGAACATTCTTCAAACTCTTAATTTTCTGTGAATTACTCCAACTAGTTGATAATTCCTGTCGTGCACACAGATTAGTACAAATTTTTGAAAATTTATTGAAAGATAATATGCATCCTAAATTATTTTAATATGTTTTTAATATGCATCTAAGAATGAATGCAACTATAATGAATTTTATAAACTTTAAAATAAACACCTATGTATACCTCCCCATCAGCGGTGCCAAAATGTTGGATGATTTAATTGCGATTTAAGTCTCTGTCATTTAATTTTTCAACCAAGGGTTTCATAAATTAACAAGGTATACCTGTACTATATGTACTAGGTGGTTATATTTTAGATTAGATTAATCTAATGCAATTTAAACTAAGAAATAAAATCAATACAATCCAAAACAACATAAATAAATTGAAATCACACTTGCATAAAGGAAATCACACTTGCTTGAAATTGAAAGCACACCACACTTGCATAAATGAAATCACACTTGCATAATTGAAATCACACTTGCTGAAATGAATTCATACCACACTTGCATAATTGAAATCACACTTACAAAAATGAAATCAAGCTTGCTGGAATGAAAACACACTTGTTGGAAAGAAAATCACACTTGATGAAAATAAATGAAATAACATAATTACACTATATTACCAATATGTACAAAGGTATGAAAATTGTGGTTGATGGGGACCCTCCATTCCTCAATAAGCACACCAAACAACTATCACATATTCAAAGTAACAATACGCTGGACAATACCGGATTGAACTATTTGATTTTATTTATTAGAAGATTGGATCAATAGGTAGTACTCTTTGAAGGATGCACCCCTATTTATAAAAAAAATTAGGATAACTATTCAATAAATACAAATCCTCAAATATCTCCTAAATCCACATTTATCTCTTGTGGTTAAAACCAATAATCTAAAAATGTAAGATAAATATCCTCTCAGAATTATCTTATTCATGTTTCTTCTCCTTTGAATATGCATAACTAATGATTCACATCCTCTAGAAATATTCCACAAATATTTATGAGTTGTAATTTGAACGTGGTTGGATGGCCAAATAGGACCCTTCTAGAATCTCCAAGTAGGCCTACAATATCACAAAACTCATAAATTTTTTAAAGATATATGAAAATATGTTAATTTCCTAAAATTTAATCATAAATTCACTTAAAATACTTAAAAACAATGAACTGGAAAATAATAATAATAAATTACCCATGTGATGATGAAAATGGTTACTTAATGTAAGGTTATGGAGTTACAAAGTTACAAAATGAGGGTAAAATGGTGGAAATGAAGGTGAAAGTGGATGAAATTTTGGATGCCCAACACCATCTATAGTTAAGGAAGTGGAACTGACATAATGAAACCAAATTGACCTTCCACATATGCTACAAAATATTCAGGATCCAACCAACCCTTCCAGGTTGCCAACCCTTGAGTAAATTTGACATTTCATTGATCTGGATCCTTAACCGCTCCCATGACAAACCATGCATGAGACTAAGGCCTTCTAGTCGCTCCCACAACAAGGAATTACAATTATTGTGGACTCTTCAAGGAAGGGGACCGAAAATTCTAAGCCACTTTTTCAGGGCTAGGTATTAGGTCACTTCTTATAACTTCATGAAACTTCCAGAAATGAATAATAAAAATGAAACAAAGATACTAATACAATAACTGATACAACATCTTGATCTGACCTCCACTATCCATGACAAGTATTTCTTCAAACATGTAAAAAATATGTGATCTACAGGTCATAACCACAAATATGAGCATAGGGGTCTCATAATTATTTTATATTCGTAAAGAATCATTGTTTCCTTATCACAATAGCGGTATTATCATCTAATAGGAAATACATTCATTCTACATTTAATTTTTAATAAAGACATGATGAGAGACATACATCAAGTCTATCATAAAACATACTCGTAACCAACATATATCCAACAGAAATAACAAGGATATAACAACCATAAAATCGACATATAACCCAATACATTTCACATGAAATACCTAGGAGAAGAAACTCTTATTAATGAGTGAAGAATCCAACCAGGTGTGGGATTTCCACGAACCACTTGACCATAGATTGGATGAACCAAATATTTCTTTCAACCAATCACCCCCGTTTCATATTCTAGCACTACTACATTTGGCGTAAATTCCAACACTTGGTTCCGACGCTTTTGACCAAATGTCGGAAATTTCCCCAAATTTTTTCCATCCCGCCTGAAATCGTCGCTATACCGACGTTTATAGAAAAGTGTCGCAATTGCGACATTTGGAGGAATATATCACAATTGTGACACTATGGCCCAAAGCGTCGCTATTGCGACGGCTGCCTCCAAACATCGCAAGTACGACACAATGTCTAAGTGTCGCAATTGCGACGTTTGGAGGTAGCCGTCCCAGTAGCGACGCTTTTTCTGCCGTCGGTATAATGACACTTATATGCGCGCTACATAAAAATATGAAACTTATATGTGTGCTACATAAAAATACGAAACTTATATGCGTGCTACATAAAAATACAAAACTTATATGCGCACTACATAAAAATTATTTTATTGTTTCGTATCTGTCGCAATAGCTACATTAATGTCTGATATCACACGTGCATTCGCCCTCCGCCCTTGCAAAACAACATTCTCCCTCATCTCTTGCAGAACAACATTTGTCCTCAGCATTCGCCCTCAACTCTTGCAGAACAGCATTCGCCCTCAGCTCTTGCAAAATGGTAAGTTCTTACTGCAGGCCCTTCCTCCTATAGTAGGGTTGACTCTATTTGGGTTTTTTTGGTCAATTCCTTTGGATTGTGTTAGGCTGTAGGGTTCTCTCTAGATGTCAAGAATCAAGATTCAATACCCTCTATTATCTTCATCACCCAATACAAGATTTAAATTTTCCCCAAAGAAATGCTTATTAATTTGGCAGCCATTATTTCTCCCTGCTTTAAAAACCCTACATTTAAATGAAAACAAGCATTGCATTTCAACTACAAAAATCTATTAGTGTTCAAATGTACATGTGTGCTACATTAACGTCTGATATCATGCGCACATTCACCCTCCACTCTTGCAGAACAACATTCGCCCTCATCTCTTGCAGAACAGCATTTGCCCTCAGCATTCACCCTGATCTTTTGCAGAACAGCATTCGCCCTCAGGTCTTGCAAAATGGTAAGTTCTTACTGCAGGCCCTTCCTCCTATAGTAGGGTTGATTCTATTTGGGTTTTTTTGGTCAATTCCATTGGATTGTGTTAGGCTGTAGGGTTCTCTCTTGATGTCAGGAATCAAGATTAAATAACCTCTATTATCTTCATCACCCAATACAAGATTTAAATTTTTCCCAAAGAAACACTTATTAATTTGGCAGCCATTATTTCTCCCTAATTTAAAAATCCTACATTTAAATGAAAACAAGCATTGCATTTCAACTACAAAAATCTATTAGTGTTCAAATGTACATGTGTGCATCACTTGTGTAGGGTATTCCTTTTCCACTTTCACATTATCCAAGAATGTGTGCAGTATAGTTCATATTTTTTGTGATTTAGATTATCTTGAAAAGGAAAGGTAAATTATTTCCCATGGAAAAAGAAGGTTTTCCCTTTTTATAGGTTGTTTGGACTTACGTGGAAAAATTTATGGTATGCCTTTCATATTATGTAGTTTAAATTTGAATTAACAGATTATTCTACATGAAAATATAATTACCTATGTGATGTCCTTCATCAATAATTAAAATTATAGGGTTTCAATTTCCTAGACTCTAACTCATCTAATGCTAAATTCTAGGTTCTCATTGGTGGATCACTCGTCCATTGATTTCCTTTCCCTCTGGATCTTTTCATACTTTAAAATTCATCAATGATACATATATTATTTCAGGTATCCCAAAAGGCTTTATAGTAGAACATATTGTGAAGGTTTTTTGACACTTGAGGATTCTTTTTAGAACTGCAACGCGGTCTATGCTAACGAGTTATATACCAAGAAACTTGTCCTTAATAACCACACTATGAGGTAGGTTCAACCAGTTTGAACTTGTTGGGACATAGCATATGAAGTTGTGTGATGAGTCCATATCACAGGTCTATTATGGTGACAAAAGTGAAGACACATAATGATAGTTATTATGTTAACATTACTAGAAACATTTTTGAAATTATCCATGCTATCAAGATGTCAAAATTCCAGGCATTAGGTGTCAATACTCGTAGCTAATAGATAATAATAATAATATAAAAATATCACAAATTTATTCTTGAAATATGATTGTTACACATTGGTAACCTATTTCATGAGTTACTATCACCCAAAGACTACAAAACAAACTTAAAATATAAATTAAACCAACATGAGAATCCAACTAAGGGTTTCTCGACAAAATCATGCCATAACCTGGCATTTTGAAACCCAAATTTGAATCCATCATAAGTAATACAATGCAAACTTAGATGGATTTTTAATGCATTTTTGCATGCTACACTTATTCTCTGTCTAGATATCATTTTTTAAATGGAACCATTAGTCAAGCCCACAGTCCTTTTTATGTGAAAAATTTCAGCTCTATTTGAGCTCTTTTTTGCTCCACTGCCTCCATAAACATATGCAAACATATATCATGATCTTGGAATTCCATTACATATGTATGTTCCAATGTTCCATAATCATGCCCCATCATCAATTTAAGAAATTTCCATTGAATATCAAATTATGGAGGGGGGGAACATTTTGCTGCAACATTTGGCTCAAAATCAGGGACCATCTCCGTATGAGGTGAATGAGAACTATAGATATTTGAAGAAGTAGATTAGTACCTTTTCCTCTAGCCATGGAATCATATACATTCATCCATCACAAAAATTTGTCTTTGTTCATTCTCACCTTGAAAGTTGCAAAAATTCATGCCCTAATTGAAACGACACTAAATTTGAAAGATATAATAAAAATACAAGCTAGAAGTGCTCTATTAATACAAAGTGAAAACCTTCCTACCTACCCTAACTGAGATAAATTTCGATTGAATAGGAAACATGATATTGCCAATGGAGTTGATCCAACAACTTGTTAAATGTATGGGACTAAATCATGCATTTGATTTCCAGGGAAACATGCGCATGAAGAGAAAAAGTGCAGAATTAATGGAAAATCCATACATGCCACTTATGAAAACTACACTGAAAGGTCAAAAAATATTTAAGGCCTTAACTTAATTTGAATCCAAAAATGAAAAAAAAGGATTAGTGAAAACACGAGAGTGGTGTGGGTGAAGAACATAAATAAAAAGTGAAGATACCTTTCCCCAAGATGCCTTTGTCACTGTCGTATGAAAACATGTTTTCCTTTCCCTTTATACATGCAAGTGAATGCATTATAGGTATGGTGTTTTCACAGAATAGGAGAAGCCTACTTAAATATATCATTCGTGGAGTGAATGTTTCCTTGACCCAGAACCTCATAGAAACTTATCACTGAATTTGATGTTGGGATGGGATTGTAAAGATAACAACCTCTTCATTCCTACAAACTAAATTCCTTCCTGGAGTTAGGACACAGATTAATGAATCAAAATTGTAGTTTCTAACTTCTTGTATTGGTTCATCAATCTTGAAATTTAGATATTGCATGTCTTCATTGCTTCATGTTTGAATAATTTGCATCATATCGTACAATAGGAAATTAGGAATTATGATTATTATTACTTTATGGATCTGTTAAGTTACTTTCAAGTTTGCATGGTTTAGTGTGAAATTATTCTAGTGTGCCCCTAGGTCCAGATGAAGGAATGCCAAGGACTGAGAACCCTAGGTTTTAAATGGTATTGTTTCTTATACCCAAAAACCCCTCAACATCACTTCTTATTAGTTCTTAACAATAGTGTTGTAAACAATTTGAGAATTGATATAGCAAAATCTCGCACTTCTTAAGATAAAGTCCTAAAGCTAAAGTGTGATACCATGTGTAATTCAATAGCTCCATTGTCACCTCACCAACCTCTTTTCACTTCAGGCTAGCTCTCCTCCAACTCAAGGGGGGTTCTCCCTAGTAGATGTTAGGGATCTAATGGCCCAACCAAACCATGTCAAGAGCCCCTAACTCTCTATGTTTACTACTATCAATCAAAATATTGAACAATAGGGTCAGACATGCATCCTGAAGATAAAATTGCCAGGGTATTTTTGGGTAATTTCAAAGGGAAAGTCCCCAAACACATATAATAAAGGAATTATAACGTGATTTCAAAAATTAAATATCAACAAAATCGTTTAAAGGATATTTAAAGGAAAAAGGTGATGGAAGATAGAAAGTGCCTTACTTAAATGCTCTAAGGATTTTTCAATAGTTGCTCCAAAAGCTTCACTTCAAGGCCCTTCAAGATCGTCTCCAAAAATTCTATACCATTAGCTTCAACAATGTTGCTCCAAAAATATCCTCAAGGTCTTCACAACAATTTTACTAGAAGTTGCTCCAACAATATATTCAATAAGGTCTTCATTTTCAACTCGTCTCTTGTTTGGGTGCCTTAATGTGCAATGACATGTTTCCAAGACTGAATTCAATGCGAGGCATATTTGAAACTCTAACTCTGTCTTCCGGTGTCTTATTAGAAATTATTTCATTTTTCATTTTGTGTTTTCAAGTTAGATAGTGTTTTCAAGTTTTTACATTTATAATTTTATTGCAATGTGGCAGACTGATCAGAGCAGTGCAGGAAAAACCCTGAGACGAGATGATCACGGAAAGAGGCCAGCGGAAGAACATGTAAAGTGCCAGAATTTCTCTATCTTTAGGTATTTTAGTTATTTACATAATTGAAATAATATTAATTTTGTTCAAATATGCAGACACCTAGCCATGGTACGCCTGATGATTCCCTCTTTGAAGAAGAGATTTCTTCATCCCTATCTCTAGTGTTCTTGTTGCAAAAAAAGGCACGAGATGCAAGGTCGTAATTTAATACTTTGATAGACGCGCCTCAAACACCTGAAACAGAAGAGAGGATAAAACATCTTATGAGCCAACTAGAAAGATATCAGGTAATAAAAAAAAATCAAAAGGATATTTTTTTTGTTCTGCATGAGATGAATTGTGACAGTTTGATTTTTAATTTTTACATTGACTAAACTAACAAAAATTTCTTTTCTATGTAGCGTTTTCTGGCACTTGCTGAACCCGGTGTTGGTGGTAGTGGGACACAAGGGCAAAAGATTTCCCAACAACCATCTCGTACACCTTCTACTCCTTTAGGCGCCAGCCAAGAAACACACCCTGCCCAAGCAGACACCCAGCCAACCGCTGAACGTGTTGGCAATGATGAGGCTGATATGGCCAACTACATTATTGCGTTTCCTGGAGCTACATGTGTCAGCTCCACAGAGACCATTAATGGCATGTTGTTGGTGAACGATGAAGGTGTCCCTATAAAGCATGTACAACTCCCAGGTAAATTTTAATATTTTAACTATTTCATGTACTTTATCTAAAACATATTTATCATGATTTTTAATTTTTAATTAATGATAATATCTTCTTCTTTTTTTCTGTGTAGGAAACAATGAGTTCTACATGTTTCTGGAGAGCCATACGTTGGTAATTTTTGCCCCAACCATATGCATAGGGTGAAATTCCTAGAATTCCAACCTGAAAAAAGAACTTCTAGATTATCTAGAAGCCCTTTTTGGGGTCAGCACATTTGACAGAACAGCGGTGGCTCGGGTAGCCAGCAAATATTTGAAATATACCAGGGACACCTATAGGACTCAATTGAAATTTAACCCTAGATATGAGCATCCTCTCGCAGTTCCAGAGAGTGAGTGGAGAGCACTCATCCATGACAGAAAAGAGAAAAGGGCAAAGAAAGAAGGAAAAATGCCAACTGGACTCACAAGTTAAATTACAAATTTAATTCAATAGCTTTAATTTTCTCTATGTCTAAAATAAAAGTGTGCTATGTCATATCTGACTTCAATTTTGTTGATGCTAGGTTGCCTGACACCTCAAAGGCAACCAAAGCTAGGATTGAGAAAAAGGGCCATCACAAGCTAGGCCAGGGCGGCTACTTGAAATTCGCTGCAAGAATTGTAATTAAGTAGCTAAACATCTTATAATTAATTGTATTGCCTTCTAACGTTTTTGTAATCCTATCAAATATGATTAAAAATACACAATCATATGTAATGTAGGGTGATGACTTCGGAACAGAAACTACAGAGGAAGATAAAAATATCGTTTTCCATTTCAGCTATCAAGCCGTAGTTGAACGTCGCAGAAGCTTGGGGCAGGTCCCAAGATCCAGAATGCCTGATAAGGTAAAACATTAACCTTTCAATATGTTTGTTTTCGTCCATAAATTTAATGTCTACCAACTTTGTTTAAATCAGGGGAGCAGCACTACCGACGAGGAAAATAACCCAGTTTTAGAGCCAGATGTAGATGATCCTCTCGTGCAACCTGATCATTGTAGTGGGGACCAGGCCGACAATGCTGCTATCAGTGAGGGCCGTGACGGTAATTAATTTCCACTTATAATTTTTTCTAATTATACCTTGATGGTTGTCCTTATAAATTTTTTTGTTTAAATGACAGAGAATTTTTCCCTTGAGGATCTTACCACCAGAGAGGAAGACAGGGCAACAGTCCCAACGACGACAACTGGTGCACCAGGTAAATAATCTCATTGCAATTTTTTTTATTAATATTACCGAACTAGTTCAATGATATTTAAAAACCGACAATTAAAATTTAATATTATCTGTTTTTGTAGGCGATGCCCCGTCACTGGATGAGACCAGACATCGTGACTACGCAACTAGGTCAGCGGCGACAACTGGTGCACCAGGTAAATAATCTCATTGCAATTTTTTTTATTAATATTACCGAACTAGTTCAATGATATTTAAAACTGACAATTAAAATTTAATATTATCTGTTTTTGTAGGCGATGCCCCGTCACTGGATGAGACCAGACATCGTGACTACGCAACTAGGTCAACGACGACAACTGGTGCACCAGGTAAATAATCTCATTGCAATTTTTTTTATTAATATTACCGAACTAGTTTAATGATATTTAAAAACTGACAATTAAAATTTAATATTATCTGTTTTTGTAGGTGATGCCCCGTCACTGGATGAGACCACACATCGTGACTACGCAACTAGGTCAGCAGTGCAGGTCGAAAGGCACAAAACAGGAGCAGAGCATGATGATATTGATGATGTAGTTAGGAGCTTTATAAATAGGAAGAAGAAAAAGAAAATTCGATAATGTAAAATATTGTATTATTATAAGACAAACGTTACCATACTTGGAACGTTTTTTGCATTATATAAAAAACTCATTTATGATACTATTTTTATGTCAAGCATTAATTGCAATGTTTCCTTGCGTACTTTTTGTTGAATTGTTTTTTTATTAGTTATTGAATATTTTTTTTGATGCTCATGAAAGTAAAAAATGAAATATAGATTGGGTATTGGGGAATTGAGAGTGATTTGAGGGGGGGGGGAGGGGCCATAAGAGCTTACACCTTCACGTGGTTAGCCCTGTTTAGTGGAGAATAATTTATTGGAGTGATTTAATCTTGGAGAAAACCTCCCTCGATCCAGCGTAGCAACAAAAAAGTCACTGTTGACTTAGTTGCTACTCTTTCAGATCGTGGGAGGCTTGTTCCAAGTTCATGTGACTCCAATAAATTTTTCTTAAAACGAAGAGGAGCTTATTCAGGTATGTTTTGACATTTTCAACATATGTTCTAACATTATCATAAGAATGCATCTTAGAGTAAAAAATACTACATAAATTACTTGTATTTATTGTATATATAATGATGGATTTTGATTGACTTGGCAGTGCAGGTCCAAATCCTCTTGCATCATGAGCAATACAACTTGTCAACCAGGGTCATGTCCAGGATATTTTTGCTTGTGCGCTTGACCAAGTTCGTAATGCCACATTTTGTAAGTTCCTTTACAGTTCATAATTCAATATTAAGCTTGTTCATGATTATTATCTAGGTTTTTTGTATGTGTTTTTTCATCTATTTGATTGTAAGAAAGTCTGCGTGTTTCCTGTTGTTCACTATGATTTCTCCCATTACCACTCCCAGGATGAATATGACTTTATTGTTACATAGGTTACTTTATTGTTACTATGATTTCTCCATTTATGATTTCATAGGTTACATCATGTAAAGTTGTCAATCTCAGGTTGGTGATGAGCTTTAGTTCTCCAGATTTGGGGCTTTTCTGATATTTTCTCCCTCATGTCATTCCCGCATCACCTCATTGTTTGAGCATGCCAATTGTCTACCACTTGTACCAATTGGCACATGTCAATCTCCGAGTGGTGCCACATTTCACCTATTTTCAGTGAGAGTTTAGGGTTTCTCTAACATAGCTTCAGAAATCCGATTCAGTGCCTGCTTGAATATTGTCACATAATACTCATGGTTTTGATTGATGAGCATGTTATGAATGGTTGGTTGATTCATAAGAACCACCCACATAGTCATCTTGAGATATTTCAGAAGTTTTCTCGGGTTTCCTTTTTCACCGTTTCTAGTGGGTGGGATGGTGTGGGGTGATCCATCAATACTGGTGCTCTTGTAGTAGGGAATTTGTTTCTGGGGATATAAAGGAGCATTTGATGTAGATATCCCATTGGATGCATTCATAGATGGGCACGAGAGGTCAAGAATTTAAATTAAAAATATGCAACCTCTAGCATGGCAACCTGAAGGCTGCGAGAGACACTGGTTAAAGATTGTTTTTTGCTGGTCTTAATACAGTCGTGATTTCTTTCTATTATCTTAATGCAAATATATAATCCGATCTCATTAAAATGAGGATTGTGGTTGTATTTCTCTTTGGTTGTTTCTCTCTTAATGCTCCAGAAGTTGCCAAAAGTTGCGATAGTTGTTTAGTTTGCCTGTTACAACTTAAAAGTGGTTTTTAGCAATGGAAGTCATGTTTTTTAAGGTTCATACTAATATGAATATCTTTTAATTCTATATTCAGCATAAGAGAAGATGGCCTCTGCTTTGGGAAGTATGACAACAATTGCCACATCTACCTCATTGGGTAACAATGGAAAGGGGAAGAAGTTGGGTGCAATGTTTTATAATTATGGCATACAATTGTCTTCTCTTTCAGTTTTTTCACCCATTTCCTTTAATTGCTCAAGCAAAAGAGGGACTCTAAGAATACGCGACAGAGAGAAGGTAGTTAATACAATAGCTATGGAAAAGGAGTTGTACTTCAACAAGGATGGCTCAGTGACAAAAAAATTGCAGGTCAGAGAAAAAATTATGTTTAAAGGAAGGTCACCTACACGTGAAACTTCACTGCGGTGGATCTTTCCTTGTTCACTTATATTCGATTTTAATGTGTTATTTTAATTTTTCATGGAGGTTTTTTTTGGCATATGGTCTGGCATTCAATTGCACACTTACTAGAAGCATTGTCAATTTGTCTTGCAGGCGGTGTGAAAAAACTTGCTGATCTTGTTGGAGTCACCCTTGGGGCGAAGGGAAAAATGTTGTCTTGGAGAGCAAGCATGGTTCTCCGAAAATAGTTAATGATGGTGTGAAAGTAGCTAAGGAGGTAATTTGTAGATGTGTGCTCTGGTTTTATTTTTAACGTTGTATTAGTTCCCCCTCTTAAATGTCTTAGATTTGGTAGGCATAATTTGAAAACTCAAAGGTGAAAGGAAACATATTTGTTACCCGGTGGTCTACTTGGCCTATGGACTAGCCACATTAGAGTAATGCATAAAGCTTTTCACAACAATAAAAGGAAAGGGTTATGGCTGAGTCAAATTTTATTGTTATTGAAAGTGTAATGAAATGTATCTCAATGCTATGGTTTTGGCCTTTTTATTGGTTGAATTAGAGGACCCAGTTGAAAATATTGGGGCCAAGTAGGCTGGTTTTTCTTTTTGCTGATGGTTTGGTGTATCTAATTGAATTAGTTGCCTAAGGTATTTTTGGTTGCAAAATCCTTTTCATTTTTCATACAGTATTGGCCTTTTGGAATACATTTGATTGTGTGGTATTGTTAGTTCTACAACATTTGTAGTTGTTTAGTCTTATGGCCGAGGTGCACTTTTATTATGGAAATAGTTGATGCAATATTGTCATTTAATCCTTATGGCAGGGTAGCATGTTGAGAAGTTTCTTGTGAAACATTTGCTATTCAAAATGACACTTGATCCTATACAACATCATGCACTTGACTTCAAAATTCATATTCAAAGTGTGCCAGACAATTCTTGCAAAATTTAAAATATTTATGTTCTTTTAAACAATTATCTTTTTCATGTATTGGATGCTGAAAATGTGAAAAAGACTTTCGTATGAAACCAACTGATGAATAATTTCCAGCAAAACAACCACTTCCAAGACATTATTTAGACGTAGAACATATGTACTTATGAAGCATAGAAAGATATCCTTGATGCATTGTCAATGTTTGGCTAGGGTTATTTTTGGAGAAAATAACTCCTTATTCCTAGAATAGTGATCTTCAATACAAGTAAATGCCATAGAAGAGAGATCATCGTGTGACGCAACAAAACTGAAATTGGACCCCCAAGGAGAGCTGGTGTGTCTACAATCGCTCTGTCAGCATTTTCCCTTGGTTTACCCCGTTCTTTTCCTCCAGCCCGAGTCTTAATTGACTTCTTCTTTCTTCGGGTTTATTTATCAAATTCGTAGAAATTCGTAGAATTTGATAAATAAATACTATCCACAATGGTTGGACTTTAATTTATATTCTCGACTTTATATTATCTCCAAGCCTTATAACCAATGTTTAACTTTCAACACTTTGTATTTATACTCCACGTTTATTTTTAAATAAATAACTTGTAATGAACTTTTGGCTCTATATTTCACCACCCAGCCTTACAACAATCATGCTCCAGACTTATGCTAATTATCCGCCAATCATTTAATTAAAAAATTTCATTATACTTCGGCCCCACCTATATATATCAATAACCAATCAAACACTCATATCATACCTGGCTATCCTCCGCACACCTTAGTTAACCTCCGGGCAAGTTCAACGTGCGAGCACCATCCGATGGCCCTTCTCCAAATCAACGACTCTTGGAAATTTCTCTTGGCTTCCAACGTCGAGCTTTAACATGCGATGACGCGGGTTAAACGGTGGTTTTACAAGGGTCACTTCACCACGTGTCGCATTGCCTATGGAATCGCTCGCGAATAGGAAATACCGCATACTCCGCAAAAGCGGTGCGATATGGGAAACCTGCTTTTATGATTCTGCTCGTGGTTTTGGTATAGGGCTTGACCACGGGTGCAAGTCTGGTTCCACTATCCTCTTGTTTATTAACTCTTGTCCAATCCTCAAGTCAGGTTCCGAAAGCACAACAATTTTGTCTCTTTATTAAGTGGGATTTTTATATTTGAACAATGTTCATGACCCTGGTTCTCTACACAGACCTCGCCTTTGGGTGGGGTGAGTTCACAGGGTTATCCAACAATTTACGGGAATTCAAAGACAGAAGAATGGAATTATCAGTACCCAATCGCCTCACAGTTAAAAAATTCTTCACAATTAGCAGTTCGAGATAATTCAATGGCAATTAAGCTTGGAAATCATTTAACTGGAAACAATTGTTCACACACAGAGGTTTATTGCAGAAATCCCCTCTCTAATCTCCTCTTCCCTCTCTACTTTTATTCATCCGAGGAATTACAATTTATATACATAACATATGGCTCTTCGGTTCCTCTGAGAGGACCATTCTAGAAATCAAAAGGTCTAATTATAATAATTCAACTAGCTGAAACTGTTCGACTCCTACAACTCTAACTAGTCTAAGTAATATAGTCAGCTGAGGTATTGACACCTAGCTGTTACAAATCAAATGTTTTTGAACCCTCCTAGCCACAACATATGGGAAAAACCTCCTACATTGCTGGCTAGTGCCTAATGCCCCTGCATCATCGTCTGACATAAACCTATTAACAAAAGTGAACAAGGAATGATTATTAATTATGGCATACTAAGTTGTCAGTGATTTTGACTATTTGTCTTTAACATGTAAAAATGTTAAATTCCAAATCATGACTACTGTATTAATGAGTTAATTAATTGTCCACCATGCTCATAATTTCATTGTTGTATTCATATCTATAAACAACGTTTCAAATAATAATAAAAAAGTTCTATAAGAAAAATCCCGCACCTCCATGCCGTCGCGCTCCCTTGTGAGACAAAGTCAAAATTGCATTACACAATCCGACACATAAGAATCTCCTATATTCTGGTATGTATCCAAACTCTTATAATAGTGTCTTCAAGACTTATGTTGACATTTCCAATGAGATATTTAAGCAATGAAAGATGGAGCCTTCTTCATTGTTGTATATGTAACAGTCTTTTATTAATATAAAGATTGATGGGTTAGACTCAGATCTAAAATGGGTTAGTTCGGCTTATTATCAAAATGAAATGTTATTTGAATGTCTATTGATAATATTTGACATGAATCAAGTATGAGAGAAAGAATGTAAATGGGTCCCGATCCCGAACTAACCCATTTTAGATCTGAGTCTATACTCATATTATAGAATGAGTATGTTGATGATCTTTATCCAGCATCCATGGCTGAATGGTTAAAGCGCTCAACTCATAATTGGCGAACTCGCGGGTTCAATTCCTGCTGGATGCAGGGGAACTGCACATATCCATTATTGATGGAATGGGGGAAGAAGTATGAAGAATAACAACAAACAATTGAAGCATACCAAGCCTTTCATTTTATTGAAAGGCTTCGTATGCTTCAATTAAGCAATACACGATAACAATCCATCAGAGTATTATCCGCCTATTGAAATAGATTCAACAGCGGCTAGATCCAGAGGAAAGTTGTGAGCATTACGTTCGTGCATAACTTCCATACCTAGGTTAGCACGATTAATGATATCACCCCAAGTGTTAATTACACGGCCTTGACTGTCAACTACAGATTGGTTGAAATTGAATCCATTTAGGTTGAAAGCCATAGTGCTTATGCCTAGAGCGGTAAACCAGATACCTGCTACGGGCCAAGCAGCTAAGAAGAAATGTAAAGAACGGGAGTTGTTGAAACTAGCATATAGGAAGATCAATCGGCCGAAATAACCGTGAGCAGCCACAATATTGTAGGTTTCTTCCTCCTGACCAAATTTGTAACCTGCATTTGCGGACTGATTCTCAGTAGTTTCCCTGATCAAACTGGAAGTTACCAAAGAACCATGCATAGCACCGAATAGAGAGCCGCCGAATACGCCAGCTACACCCAACATGTGGAATGGATGCATAAGGATATTGTGCTCAGCCTGGAATACAATCATGAAATTGAAAGTACCAGAGATTCCTAGAGGCATACCGTCAGAGAAACTGCCTTGACCAATAGGGTAGATCAAGAAAACGGCAGTAGCAGCTGCAACAGGAGCTGAGTATGCAACAGCAATCCAAGGACGCATACCTAGACGGAAGCCAAGCTCCCACTCACGACCCATATAGCAAGCTACACCAAGTAGGAAGTGTAGAACGATTAGCTCGTAAGGACCCCCGTTGTATAGCCATTCATCGACGGAAGCCGCTTCCCAGATTGGATAGAAGTGCAATCCGATAGCTGCAGAGGTAGGAATAATAGCACCGGAGATAATATTGTTTCCATAAAGAAGAGAACCGGAAACAGGTTCACGAATACCATCAATATCTACCTGAGGAGCTGCGATGAAAGCAATAATGAATACAGAGGTTGCGGTCAATAGGGTAGGGATCATCAAGACACCGAACCATCCAATGTAAAGACGGTTTTCAGTGCTAGTGATCCAGTCGCAGAAGCGACTCCAGAAATTTGCGCTTTCGCGTCTTTCTATAATTGCTGTCATGGTCAGAACTTCGTTTATAAAATCATCAGAGGCTCCCAAGCATAAGGCTTGTTATTTTACAGTATAATATGATCCATGTATCAATGTCAACCAATATCTGGGATGGAATTTCAATATCTATCCCAACGGGATAGATACCGATCTATACTATATGGATAGAATATAGAGTCTATCTCAAATACCTCTATATTCTATCCATATATTCCACACTCTATAGATCTATCTGTGATTAGATACTCCATAAAATTATTTATTACTGGTTCCAGGAATGGTAGATCAATTGGCATGAGAAAAGATATGAAAAAAACTTGATTAGATCTAGAACCAGAATAAGTGGACAGAGGTAACTATCAAAAATTTGATCCGGGTTGCCCGGGACTCGAACCCGGAGCTCATCGGATGGAGTGGATGATCTGCTCCTTCAGTATCAGTAAGAGCGAGAAATATCTCCCCAAACTGTGCTTGCAATTCTCATTTCACACGACTTTCCCCATGTAATGTATCTATTTCCTAATCATTTTAGTTCTCGGATATAAAAAGAAAAATGATTCTCAATCGAGGCAATTACTCAAAGAGCATTTCATTGGTCAAATAATTTTTCTATTTTAAGATCCTGTATCTTTTGCTAGGAATTAGCTAGGGGATTTATCTGGGGAATATATGAATGCCAAATTCGTTCTCTCTACGAATGGGCTGCCTCTTTTGACGAAAAAGCTAGAGAATAAAATTCTCATTCTTTTGAAAACAATTTTTGAAAGAGTTCTGGACCTAATTCCTTCCGAACTACACATATCGCACTTTTATGTTTATAGGCTAAAGTTTTAGCACATGATAATGAAAGTATATACTTTATACGATATAAACCATCTCGACCAAAGGATCCACTGTAGTAATGAAAAATATTTCTCCAAATTTGATCAAATCGATTGAGGATATCATCATCTGTTAGATTGGTCCAAGACAATTTACTAATTGGTCGTCCTGATACGTCACAGAATTTTTCTCTAGCCAATAATCCAAGTATTGGTACAATCGGAACTATTGGATCAAATTCATTGGTAATAAGATCGGCGATGAATAACTCATCTAGCATTTTTGTTCTGACAAAAAGAGGGTTCATCCGAAGCCTCAGAAAATAACCTGGAGAAGAAGAACAATTCTTGGATAATTGATGAGAACAGACCCTATACGGTCCGGACCAAAGATGGAAATAACATTGCCGAAAAAGTAGAAGATAATATCTACATTTTTTCACTAGGAGATGAGTACCTTTTATAGCTATAATAGATCTTTCACCATATCTAACATAGTGAATTTTAGGATCCTTCAACAACCAGATACTTTTTAGTGAATTTCGACGAGAAAATATGATAATATGTTTTATCTTTCGATGAAAATGATTTTGTTGAGGGAAAGGTCTATGAGACAATGATCGTGAATGAGAGGATCGTTTAAGAAGGGAAAATAAAATGGATTCGCATTCATAGACATAATAATTCCACAGGAACAGGAAGAATCTCGTATTTACTCTTGGGATGACAATAATTGATCTTTGTAAATTCTCTGGACTATTTCGATATTCATAGAGAACAGAGCGTAATGGGTGCAAGGAGGGAGCATCTCGGATCAAGCGACGAAAGGTTCGAACCAAAATTTCCGGATGAATAGAATAGGGTATTCGTGCATCTGATTTATAATTTGAATGCGGGAATTTATCCTCCAAGAAGGGAAATATTGAATGGATCGACCGGAAACTCTTCCATTCATTCATCCCTTCCACAGAATATTTTGACCGTATAGAGAACGGAACTTCCAGGACCAATGTAAGTCCTTCTAGTACCGATTCAGAATAGGAACTCTTCTTGCAATCAGCTAATGGATTTGGAGCGCTATTCACGAATAAAACAATTGAATGATTTTGTTGACGTATTTGACCAATCAAACGTTTTACAGTTAGGAAACTGAATTGATCATTGGAACTTAAATGTTCCATCGGTTCGGAAGAACTTGATCCATC
Source organism: Pinus albicaulis (assembly GCA_034641835.2). Classification (NCBI taxonomy): domain Eukaryota; kingdom Viridiplantae; phylum Streptophyta; class Pinopsida; order Pinales; family Pinaceae; genus Pinus; species Pinus albicaulis. Next base: position 84,852,116 of record CM076569.1, read on the forward strand.
CAAATAATGATCATGAGAAATTGCGCAAAGATCTTCCTGAAAAAAGAGTGGATATAAAAAGCATTGTTGCCGAGAGTTATCTTCCTTTCCGTATCTATGGAATTCATCCATTTCCAAACCTCAGCTATGGCCCTCGTTCATGAGAATAACCTCTTCATTTCTGAGAAAATACATGGTGCGATCTAGTCGGAACAAGATAGGAAAAAAGAGATATATTCAAATATAAAGATTCTATCTTCTATAGATTTACTACCCAAGGATCTCATTCGTCATGAGGAAGAACAAAATTTTTTTTATCCTGGCAACCAATCGCTCTCCTGACTCATGGAATAAATAAACCTGGTCAGTACACTATTTATCTTACACATCCGTACTCGAGTACTTAGGACTCATTGTGAGTGTATAAATCCCTGATCTACTCAGGGAAAACCTCCCGATATCAGGTACTAAACTGCTCTTAACTTCTGATCAGTAAAGGGAATTCCTCGCTCGTTAAATTGGAACGAGGAACAGAAGCTCATTTCTCTGGGTCTACTTATGATTCAATTCATATAGCTTTCTCCATTGACTCATTCGACTTAACCGCGAATTGATGAAATCCTATTCACAATTATCACATTTGATCCGAAAGGATGAGCATATTATACATCCATCCAGGTATATAATAGACATTTTCCACCCATTCGATTCCTGAACTGTATCTCATTCGATCGAACAATCAGGTATCCGAGAAATAATATCAGGTATCATAAAGATCATATGTTGGAACGACATGCTTTTTTTTTCCGTTAATTAGGATCAGTCGTAGTCTTCTGAACTTTACCGATGGTATCGACGAGTTTTCTACTTCATTCAAATGTGTAAAAGATCTTAGTCGCACTTAAAAGCCGAGTAATCTACCATTGAGTTAGCAACCCATATTGTGAATAGATATTGAGTATATATACGATCGAAGTGGAATGCGAGGTTACTCAATATGAACCGGTAAATAGAATCCTACCAATCTAATTGACGAACGGGAGGGATCAAAAATCTATGTGAATGACCAAATAATTCACTCGTCAGTTCATATATGGATATGTATAGTTTTGATCCACCATTCCAGAATAAAGTAATCTAGGTTATGAATAAATGATCCATCGACAGAATTATCATGATTGGATAGAATCACTGATAAATGATGAACCTAAGATATCTTTTTTTATCGGTGGAATGGATTTAATTATCGGCTAATAATAATTATTGTCAACTTTGCATCAAGAGATAAATGAATTGTTGGATTGTCGCTGTATTGGGACGAGATGTTAGACACATCGATACAAAATCCTAGGCTTTAACAATAGAACGATTCAAATATTCGTCATCTTTGTATGGAATCACGTGGAAACAAGATTGACTTGGAGAGTATATAAGAAAATAAGAATAATTTTGAGCCAAGGGTACTTGATCTGAATATGAAATGATGCCATAATCCATATTCACGAAACCAATTATGTAAATTACCACATTGTTTCAGACGATGTTTTGAAGATCCCTCCCTGATCTCGAATCATGATCGAGACGTGATTATGAATAGTCATTAACTCAATTGATATGATAGGAATAGTATCAAATTGATCCACTCTTTGTATAGAATACACCAATGTAATCAATTAATTGATATTGATTAGGTACTTAACTTAATGCTTCTTAAATCAAGGTACTACTCCCACAGAATCGCTCAAAAGCAGTTTTCGTCGTGCAAATTTTTCTGTATTTATCTTTACTTCGTCTCTTACAATACGGGGGATTTTACCCAATTCTTGCCGACTTTCAGGATCCCAAATTGGACTAATATCCGTGGATAATGATTTAGTCATTATTTCCTTCGTATCATGACCACAAAAAATCTCTAGAAGATGATCCTCCATACCCAGAGCGAATGAGTTATAAACTAGATCAGCTATTTGATTAGTACCTTCTTAACCCAGGAAGGGTCGATATCCCAAGGAAAAATTTTGGATATGAGCTGGTGCGGAAATAACTCCACAGGGAATCTCAAGACGTTTACCAATATGACGCTCCATTTGAGTACCAAATATTGCAGAGGGTTCCACGCGAGCGATAATATCTCCTACTTCAGCATGATCATCTGTGATGATCATCTCATCACAAAAATCTTTAATTTGCTCTTTGAACCATTCTGCATCATGTTTACAATAAGTACCTGTACAACTCACACGAATTCCCATCTCTCTAGAAAGTATCTTAGTAATTGAAGCAGCATGAGTTGCATCACCAAAAACGACTGTTTCTTTCCCCGTAAAGTTCTGACAATCGATAGATCTTGAGAACCAAGCAGCTTGGGAAACGAATCGAGTTTGTCCATCGATATAGGATTCGTAATCAACCCTTTTGCTCGATAAAATAGGAGCCGCCAAGATATCAAGAGATTTCTTTATCTGTCAGATGCACTCGGCCATATCTACAGCTCCCATAGGAGTTGTAGATACATAAGGCATTCCAAATTCCTTATTCAAATACATCGCTGTCATTAAGCCCACTTCACGATAAGGAATTAAATTGAACCCAGCTTTTGGTAAATTTTTTGGATCCTCTACAGATCCTCCTTCAGGAATTATTTGATTAATTCTGATGTCCAGATCTTTTAATAAACGTCTCAACTCACGACAATCGTGTCGATTATGAAAACCCAGAGTAAGAATCCCAATTATATTTACAGAAGGTGCATCTGTTATGAATTGATCCAATGTATGGGATTTATCCAAATAATATCGAACTACCTGTTCCAAAGTTCTATCCGCTACCTGAATTTCATTCACTTGATAATGATCCACATCCGCAAAAATGACGTTGCAATCGAAGATTATGGATGCTCTATCCACAAAGTTTTTTAAATCCTCTTGCAAGATACTAGAGGTACACATAGGTGTTAATATGATAAGATCGGGACTTTCCTCCTTATCTTTTCGAAGAATATTATCCACAACTCTTTTTCAAGATCCACGTGCTAGCACGTGACGATCTTCTACACTAGCAGTTGCAGGAGTAAAATATCTTTCCCGTTCTAACATAGAACGCATTACATTAAAATAATCATCTCCTAGAGGAGCATGCATAATGGTATGGACATTTTTGAATGAACTAGCTACTCATAGAGTTCCAATATGAGCAGGACCAGCATACATCCAATGGGCTAATTTCATAAATTGAACCTTATCTCAAATTGATCCGTATTCCCATCTTGCACCACAGAGATTTCCCTTTATCTCTTCCCTATTGTAATAACATTCCCTTCTGATAAGTTAAGTATGGTGAAATTATGAGAAAAATAAAAAACAAAAATTCCATTGGATTTACCCTTTACAAAAGAAGAAAGGGAAGAGCGAGGGAAGGGAAAACAGGAACCAATGAAATAAGTCTGGGACGGAAGGATTCGAACCTCCGAATAACAGGATCAAAACCTGCTGCCTTACCGCTTGGCCACGCCCCATTCCCATCCTATTTCCCCATTCATATGCTAATGAATACTTATATCAAATTTTTTGTCAACCCATTAGGATCCAAGATTAATTAGATCAGATCCCAATTGGGCAAAAAAATTTTGTGGATATTTCAACAAAATAGGTTATTGATGGAATTGGACATAATAGGAAAAACAGAAGAAGGGACAAGAATATTCATTCATTGATCATTTTCTATTAGATTGGGTAAAATATTGTATGTATGAAAGAATCATCCCTTCCAACCCCAAGTCCGGTCAAACTTGCCGAAGAGCTTCGATCGATTCGATCAATCAAAGACTTTTCTGGCTTTACCCCCCCTAATTTTTATTGGAGAAGAAAAATGCCAGTTATGTTCAATATTTGTCTAGATGATGCCTTTATTCATTCAAATAATCCATTTTTTGAAAAATTACCTGAGGCTTATGCAATTTTTGATCCAATTGTCGATGTAATGCCAATTATTCCTGTTCTCTTTTTTCTCTTAGCCTTTGTTTGGCAAGCTGCTGTAAGTTTTCGATAAAAAGTATCTTTTTTTTTCTTTTTCAAGTTTTTGGATTGTTGTCATTGATCTAATTTTTGTATAACTCTTTCCATTTTTTTGTGACAGAAGTTCTATCCTTGTTCCACCCTACGATACCAGATTCACATACCTTATCTGCTCCCAGATAAAAAAAATTCCACTAACCTTCATCAATTCCTTCCGATCCCACCGCTCACTTGGGATCGAGCTATTGGGTCACGTATTGATACGATCGATACCAATGACATATTTTCATAAATATTCGATAAATATCTGGTTGATCCAAAAAATAAGAGGGAAAAAAGACCATTTGGAAAACAAAGAGAAAATTTCTCTTCTTCTTTCAAATTTATTTTCACGCGTGATTCGAAGAAATAATTTCGCGATTTGTAACAATCATACTATTGTTTGGTATTCAAGTATCCATATATGGTACAAAGATTGATGATCTATTCTGTTGTACTTATAATAAGGATTCCGGAGATTACGTAATGCTTGAAAATGAAATGTAAAAATAATTTATTGTGGTCAATTGAAAAGTTTTTTTTTAAAGCTTTTCATTATTGAAGGGCGACATAGATATATTCCCTTCTAATTGAAATTCGGACCTGCCCTTCAAATTTGATCACTGTGTGGGATCTTAACAAACAATAAAACTGTTCCACCGCGCGTTATATAAAACATATAACAAAACCTTTGTCAAAACTTCAAAAGAACCCTTTAGCCGTGGGTATTTCATCATGAATTGATCATTTTAACATGTACCTTCTTCTAGAGGAATATTCTTCCACTTGATTAGGTACTTCATAAAGGTTATATGTCAAAGAGATACAGAATGTTTATTTATAACTTTTCGTGGTTCAAGAATCAACTTTCATTCTTCATCTAATTTTGGAATTTCTATTTACATTGGCATATTTTTTCCCAAAACCTTTTTTAGGAAAGATACATGAAAAACCTTATGAATGCAAGAAGAAGGAAAATATAACTTCTATACCAGTTGTGCAATCCTATGAATAATTATTTAGGGCCATAACATTTTTGAGCTAATTCTTTATTCTTCTTTTTCTTGAATGAAGATTGCTTATAATGCTATAATCTAAAAAAATACCCAATTACCCTCCTCAAATTATCTTTCACTTCAATGTTGTTCCCCTTGTTGTTTTATCATGTTTCATGTCATTTGAAGGTTTTCCATAATAATTTTCAAAGTTTCTTTAGTATTTTCCATGTGACTCTGTTTCCTATACTTTGGACTTATCTTGCAAAAAGTATGAGATACTAGGAGTTGGATATCCATAAAGGGCCTTAAATGGGGAAATTTTAGTAGATGTGTGATAGGTAGTATCATATTACCATTCATCCTTGACGAACCCACTTCATCCATTAAGATTGCTTTTCTAAAGAGTAACATTGTAGATAACCTTAAAAACATTTGTTAACTATTTTTGTTTGACCATTTGATTGTGTTTGATATGTAGAACTCATGGCAGCTAGTGTTTCTCCACTCATATTAAACCAGCCTAGATCCATCTAACTCTGGATCTATCATGCGCCGAGAGGGATCAAATCTCTCGAGGTGAAAACCTATTTTTTTAGTGCAAAACCTAAGGAAAGGTTTGCACCTTGAGAGATTTGATCCCTCTCGATGCATGATAGATCCAGAGGTAGATGGATCTAGACTGGTTCCAGTCAGAGGCATCAACGTCACATTTTTCAGATTATTAAAAATTTTGTATATTTTTTAGATGTAAGATGGATCTAGGCTGGTTTCAGTCGTGTGCTGACAAGGAAAATGTATCAAAGATATGATTAATTTTATCAGTAATATGTAAATATATCAAATATTAATATAATCATTTTAAATATGCTAATTATTTCTGAGATTAACTTGGTCATTTTAATTTTAAATTTTCTTAGTTACCTCGGTTCGTTGAGATGATAATTATTGTTAATAATTATAATGATGAAAAATGATGAATTTTTTTTTAAATGCACTAACTATGGTACTATATCAAAGTCCCTCTCTCTCTGTCTTCACCCACTAACTATGTTACTATATCCCTCCCTCTCTCCTTCTATCTCCTTCTCCCCCCTTATCTCCATCTCTCCTTATTTATCTCTTTATCTCAGCCCCAAACATACACGCTCTCTCTCTGTCTCTCCCTTGTCACTCCTTCTCTCTCTCCACATCTCACTCTCTATATTTCTTATTTCCTACATCTCTCCCCCTCCAACTCCATCTCTCTTATCGATCCCTCTCTCCTCCTCTCTCTCTCTCCCCTAAATCCCTCTCTCTCCCCTGATCCCTCTCTCTCTCTCTCTCTCTCTCTCTCTCTCTCTCTCTCTAATACTCTCTCTTCCCCCATCACTCTCCTCCTCTCTCTCATCCTTCCTCTCTCTCCCTTTCCCTCCCACCTCTCTCTCTCTCTCTTTTCCCTCCAATCCTCTCTCTTCCCCCATCTCTCTCTCTCTCTCTCTCTCTCTCTCTCTCTCTCTCTCTCTCTCCAATCCTCTCTCTTCCCCCATCCCTTTCTTTCTCTCTCTCTTTCCACCCCTCTCTCTCTCCAACTACATTAATATATCCCTCCCTCTCTCATCTCACTTCTTCTCTCTCCCCTTCTTTCCATACATCTTACTTTGTCTCTTTATCTCACCCCTAAACATACACACTCTCTCTCCATCTCTCCCTTATCACTCTCTCTCTCTATTTTTTCTTAGTTATGTAAACTAATGAACATAAATACTTGTAAATATAAAGCAGATTATGGAGTAAATATGAAAAGAGGTTTTATTTACTTACCATGCCTCTAGTTTATTTATATTTTTATTTATTTACCATACCCCTTTTCTTTACTATGGTATTTGGCCCATAGGCTTGTTATATAATTAGATTTTTATTTATAATCCTATTTGATATATTGTTATTTATTTACCTTACCTCTTTATGCCTCTTTTATATTTATTTATTCACCATACCTCTTTATATCTATTTTTTATTTATTTATTTATTTATCATACTTGTTTATACCTCTTTTATATTTATTTATTTACCCATGGTATTTGGCCCATGGTATCAATATTAATTTGTCCCATAGGCTTCATCTAAATAAAACCTCTTTTTAAAGTTTTTTTAAATATAAAAAGGTTTATGGAATAAATATAAAAAGAATTTTTATTTATTTACCATACATATAGTTTATATATTTTTTATTTATTTACCATAGCTCTGGAGTAAGTATAAATTCATTTTACAAATATTTAATTAAAAGAAATATTAAAAGATTTTGGTTTTGATTGTTTGTGTTGAATTAACTCTTTTCCTTTGATTTAGGAAATGGTATTGACTTTTGTAAAGAGTAAAGATGTTTAAAATTTTACTTAACTTGGAAATTCAATGTGGTAATTTTTTTTGTTAAAGGTAAATTTATGATCCATTCAAATTCACGTATATAATTTACTATCCATTCAAATTATATAAATAATACATAATTGTATTAGAAATTGATATATGTTCTAGCACAATGCGATTTTTATTTTATTTTAATTTTTAATTTAAAACTTAAGCCGACATTTTGTATGAGGACGTGACCCACCTGACATCGGGGTCATATTGGGTTGTAGATGCGCCTCTCGACGCAATAATTATTTCCAAAAGTTTCTTGTTACAATTACTTTAGGAAAACCATGAAGACTATGAATTTCTTTCACGGACACTTCTGCCACTTGGCTTGTTGTTTATGTACTTTGAGCTCTACAAAAAAAATCTACAAAATTTGTCTATATAAATGACCACAAAAATGTAATAATTACCTTTATATTTCAGTAACCCTGTAATAAATTCTATTGATATATCTTCTAGTCTTTGAATATGTATGTGGAATGGTTGAAGTAACCGTAGAGATTTTACTATATCTCTTTTATTTATTATGCAAACCTGACCTTCTCTTACAAAATTTTGAATATCTTTCTTCATTCCTTCCAAAAATATATTTTTTGATCCTTTGAGATGTTTTAAGGAACCCTGCGTCCTACCATCAGAGAGACATGGGACTCCCTCAATATTTGTTTATTCAAATATGCTTGTGTGCATAAAAATATTCTACATTTGCACCAAAGTATATCTCTCTTTCACTCCCAATGCTCCATAGAGTTCATCCCATCATTTATAAATTTTAGTTTTTGTTTAGTACTATTGTCATTTTTCCATTATGGAAAGCTTCTTCTAGCCACCTAGGAATAGAAAATGTAATTGGATATAAATTTGAGGCCTCTTATATTTTAGAAAGAGCATCATGTACTAAATTTTCCTTACCCCTTTTGCAGATTATCTCAAAATTAAAACTTTGCATTTTTTCTCCTCATTTTTGTTAATCTTCCAATGAAATCCATAGCTTCAAAAAATACTTTATGCTATCATGGTATATCTTAACTTTAAAGTACCTCCCAATGATATACTATCCCCATTTTTTATTGCATGTAATATTGCTTCCATTTATTTTTCATACGTAGATTTCACCAAATATTTTCTTTGAATTCCTTGCTTTTAAAAGCCAATGATATCCCTTATTGTGTTAATGTTACGTAAATTCCTTGTCCTAGTGCGTCACACTCTACTATGAATGTTTGACCAAAATTAGGTGCAACCGATGTTGGTGTAGAAGACATGGCATCCATTAAAAGAGAGAATGCCAAAGTAGCCTCATCATACCATATAAATGATATTTTCTTCAAGAGATATGTGAGTGGACTTGAAATGCATTCATAATTCTTAACAAATGATCAATAATATCATGTAAGTCTAAAAATCTTCTAAGAACCTTGATTTTCTTAGGAATAGGTCATTTTGTAATAGCTTGCATCTTTTGAGGCTCCAACTTCACTCCTTCCTTTAAAACAATATGAACCAAATACTCGAACTCTTATTTCCCAAAAGCACATTTGGATATTTTTACATAAAAATGATTGTTCTCAATAATTTATATAACTTTTCCACATGTTTAGTGTGGTATTCCCATGATTTATTATAAATATGTGTATTATCAAAGAAAACCAACACAAATTTATAAGATGGGATCAAACAAAATTGTTCTTAAGTCGAGCCCGCCGGACTTCAAATGGCGATAAACCATAATTCAAACCAAATTCGCGTTCCAAAATAGCCTGCTGACGTCGGCCAATTTTGTGACGCGAAAACCAAATGAATTCCGCCCTAATATTTTTTAGGTCCAAAGTTTGGCTGGCGTACAGAGGGAGAGTTGTGACACAAATTTGTTATCAAATTCACCCTAATATTTTTCGGGTCCGGATTTCCACTGCGCGAGCGGCCCAAACAAAGATCCGCTGCAATCAATTTCTGCCACATGTCCTCAATAAAAACTTGCCCTGCTTCTAGCTGCGGGTGCATTTGATGGCGTTTAAGGTGATGGGACATGGATGTGGCGATTTCATATCAATCACATTAAGATTTAATGTTGTTCAATTAAGTTCCAAGGTTTTCACATCAAATCGCATTAAATTTTAACACTGTTTCAGATCGGACCTCCACTCCTGTTAGCGATTCTGCATGCTCTAATATGATCCGGCCTTTGGCTCTCATTAATGATCAGAGATTAATTATGGTGAGCGTCCTTCGATTGCATTGCAGTTGGGTTGATAAAATGGCATTTCGCTATGGTTTTTCAGATGAGTCGGTTGCTGGGTTACACTGCCTGCTCACTGTGACGAGAAGGAGAAGTGGCCAGTTGAACTACTGCATAGACCTTGCCGCATATCTTCATTTCTCTCGCTCTGGTCCTTGTCTGTCTTCCTTTGTTTCTTGGAATTCTGCTTCTCCGTCTCCTCTTGTGCCCACTGCTAGTGAGACTGCACCCATGCCTCGCGTGCGTCAAAGGATGCATTGCCGCAGGGGGAGCACTAGAGGTCAACTCCTGCCCGCTCCCTCCAGCCCCTCAACCGAGTTGTCTTCTGGCCAGTCCAGTGATTATGCAGGTTGCTATCCAAATACTAGGAGTGGGTGGGGTTGGGTTGTAGGATCTAGCCACTGTATGGATTCCCCTGCTCCTTGTTTCCCCACCGCTAGTTCACCTTCTCCCACGATGCGCACTGCGCAATTTTCCTTTAATTTCTCTCTCAACCGCCCACGAATTACAGATTCAGTCACTGTGGTTTTCCGCAAGGAGGCCCAAACGGAGGAAGAATGCACCCGTATGGCGGGTCTAAGCTCGAAAAAAGTCGGCCAGCATTTGAGCCTTCAGGAGGGGAGCCGTGGCATGAATGTGGAGGTAGCACCTAGCGATCTTGGACCTTTCGAAGGATGGTGCCAAATCGTCGAAGAGCCGGAGGAGTAGTTTGGTTAATTTGTTTTTCTTTCTTCGCGGCCCACTTAATTGGGCTGCTTTTATATTATTTTACTATGTTGGACCTTTGTAATATTTTTGAATTCTATAAATTAAACGTTCAAGACTGGTTTCTTATAGATGCCTCGGGCATATTTGGATGCTTTCTCAGATTGTCGATAATCTCCATGTGGACCGTTACTGGGTTTTATATCAAGTCCCTGTATGTGACATGGGGTATTTTTCTATCATTGCTTGGGGTGGGACTTCCACTTTTCCGGATGGATATTTGGGTTCCAATCTTCAGATGTGAAAATGTAATGACTTCATGGACTGTTTTACTTCATATAATATATTCAAAACAACGTTTTTTCTCTTGTGAAAAAAAAAATGATTAATGTTTATCACTCTGCCTTCAAAACTAGCGATGCTGGTCTATGTTGCCGGTTTATTGATATGGTCTGATGGTCTTTTTATATTTTGGACATATCACACTCCTCACATGATTAGCATTTTTCTCTGTTCAAGGATTTTGGGTACTTTAATTTGTATTTGGAACAATGGACGTCGGTACTCTATCTGTTGCTTTACTATTCTACACACTGCTATTTCACTTTCTTATAGATGCCTCGGGCATATTTGGATGCTTTCTCAGATTGTCGATAATCTCCATGTGGACCGTTACTGGGTTTTATATCATGTCCCCGTATGTGACATGGGGTATTTTTCTATCATTGTCTGGGGTGGGACTTCCACTTTTCTGGATGGATATTTGGGTTCCAATCTTCAGATGTGAAAATGTAATGACTTCATGGACTGTTTTACTTCATATAATATATTCAAAACAACGTTTTTCCTCTTTTAAAGTTTCATTTTTTTTTTAGAATTGAACCTGCCGTCGCTATACCGACGCCTTGTAAGCGTCGAAATTGCAACAGATTAGAAACGTCGGAAGAGCGACAGTATAAAAACGTCAGACGAGCGACGTTTAAAACGTCGGACCACATTTCATCGGAATTGCGACCGTTTACAAACGTCGGACCACATTTCGTCGGAATTGTGACAGTTTACAACCGTCGGAAGAGCGACGTCCAAAACATCGAACCACATTGCGTCGGAATTGCGATAGTTTACAAACGTTGAAAGAGCAACATTCAAAACGTCGGACCACATTTCTTCATAATTATGACAGTTTACAAACGTCGGAAGAGTGACGTTCAAAACGTCGGACCACATTTCGTTGGACGTGCGACAATTTACAAACGTCGAAAGTGCGACGGATTGGGAAACGTCGGAAAAGGAATGCTTGTTTGCAAGTGACGGAAAAAGTGTCAATAGTGCGACACTTTTTAATTGCGTCGAAACTGTGACAGTATGTTAAACCACATTTTTCCCACCCTCGAACTGTCGCTCTTGCAACGACTATGTGTCGAAATAGCGACGAATTGGCCGTCGGAATTTCCGCCAAATTTTCTAGTGTAGCCATGAATGTGGGACTGAAAATCAAACCAAACTAGGTTTCCTCAGGCTTTATTGCAATCCCCACTGGATCACTAGACCATAAAAAGGCATGGATGCCACTGATTTTCTCCACCTACACTGTGATGAATTTTCCTACCTCCTAGTCTCTAGGACTTATTGTATAAACCGCCATTCACTAGTTGAGGATTCTTAGGTAGTGAAATTTTCATGGGCTAATATTCGCAGGGCTAAATCGAGACTTCACCCTCCAAGTTTACCATATATCCCATCATTAATCAGTCGAGGATTCATAGTCCTTATTGAGAGAACACACCTATAGGATTTACCATATATCCCTCCATTCATCAGCCAAGTGTTCCTAGTCCGACCAAGGCACAAAAAATATGGATTTATCACAATCCCACGTTCTTCAGTCCATGGATTCCTAGGCCATGTGTTTTCTCTTTCATATACTGCCTCACTCAGTTTTGAAGCCATCACACCATGCATGTACCAATTGGTTGAATTAAAATTGAGCCCTTACATTTTCGTATACTCAAAGAGTAATATGGCATACTACATATTGAATCTGTCGGTTAATTAAAAGATAGGTTGCATTGATCCTTGTGCTGAACAAAAATCTCAGGAAAAAATTACTCGAATGGGGAGCACTGGTGTATGTTGTGTGAGAGTGTTAATTGAAGCACGGAATTGTATGTGTTCATAAGGTGAATTAAGCCTAAGAGCTAATATTTTGTTGAGAAAAATTCAGGGTCAAGTACATAATCAATGGAGTAGTGAAGTGTTCAGTGCAGAGAGGGGATATCGAGCAAAAATGAAGGAGATTTTTGCAACATCATATTATGTTTCTTATATTTCTATGTAATTATTTTAAGCATTTGTTTCCTAATTTGAAAATTGTCGAAAAGTAAGACGGTTGGATAAATCAAGTTGGGATCTGCAACCTTAAGAGGTTGGTGTCTCCTGGAAATTTGTGGCTTGGTATTTTTAAGGGTATGGGGCCTCTCGTGAGTGGGTTCTCACAAACAACAATAGAAAACAATTTGATGGTTTTTCCCTTTTGGGTGTCCATGTTAAATCTTTGTGTCTATGTGTGTATGTTGCTTATATTGATGATGTATGTTCCTAAGAATGATTTTCCATGTTTCTTATTATTTTGATTAAAAGTACACATATAGGTGATTGATAAGTTAAGAGTTCAAAAAATTAATATTTATATCAATTATTGATTCACCCCTCCCCCCTCCCAAGTAATTCCTTATTCCAACAATTGAAGGCCCAAGCTAGTGTAGCTTATGAATATTTAAGGAAGATACCATCAATCATCTTTTCATTTAATGCATGTTCACACAGTTTTTCTGGGTTGTTTGTAAGTCCCAAATGAAATTCCTGGGTGAATGGAGAGGTGTAATAGTTTTGGAAGCATGCCATGGTTGGTGGAATAATATTGAAGTTCGTAAGTCTAGGCCACTTCCATTTCTCATTTTTTGGGGTGTGTGGCTAGCCCGAAAATATGCAATTTTTTTAGAAGTGCTTTCTTCCGCAAATATGAAAATCATGCAATCTTCATCCATTTTAAAACACTTTCCAAAAACAGGAGGAACTCTCACTCCCAGGAAAATTAATACTAATGAAATTGACTGCTTAAAGTTGTAGGCATCCTAAGGTAGAGAATGTGGTGGGGGATGTTGTTCTGCACCTCATAGAATCTCATGGATTTTCTTTACAAATAGGCTTGGGGGAGGGAACCAATAACTACAACAAGTTTACTTTATGAAACTAATACTATTATTTATAATTGAAAAATGATCTAGCTTTTAGTCATCATTATTTTTCATTATCTGTAGATGACTAAAGATTGGTTCTAGATTTCTGAAAATAACCTTCCTTGAAAACTGTGAGTTTCAGAAATCTCATTGCCTTCAGTATCCTTATGGAAACATTTTCACTCTTTCTTCAGGTTTCCATTCCATGGTCACCCTATCACTCCTAAAAACTCCTGATGGGATTTTACCTATCATTTTTAGACTCCTTCCCCGCCTATAACTTCATTGGCCTACTTTTCCCCTGCCCATAAACCCCACTTTCCCTCTAGGTTTTCTTATAATCATATTCATTCCCATGTTCCCCAAGTTCCTCAAGCATTGATAGTCTCAAAACTATTTCTGTAGGCTCTTTAGATAAATCAAGTATATTGGATTTTGGATCTTCTATAAAACACTTTGTTTTTCACTTGAAGGCTCCAATTCAATTTTCAGTCAAAGACCAGGCCAAAGAATCCTCCCACTAGGTCAATTAGGGTTTCATATGTTCCAAGGTCAATCATTGATGTTTCACACATTGTTTTTCTTTGTTAGAATCTAGTTCAGAGGTCTTGAAATGTTGAGACATGGTTATTCAAGAAAAGATCTAAAGGTTTCCAAAGAAGACTATCTTATCAAATTGAAGGTCTGCAAGAGGTAGATGTAAACTTTAACACTTCTGAAAGAGTGTTAAAAGGTTTATCAGTAGAAATTTGGTCAGGTAGGATGTCTACTCCCAAATGAAGACATCTTGCAGGAAAGAAGACATGAAACACTTGACCTTGAGAAGAAATAGGTTTTTTGAGCTTGATGGTCCAGCAGTGTGCCAAGCAATGATAAAATGCAGAAATTACCATGGAGGAGGTACACAAAAAAACCAAACATGAAGAGAAGTCTATCAGAGAATATTGATGATATAGGGAAAAAGGTGAGGTGAAGTGGACATAAATGAATGAACGTGAAAGGGATATAGAGAACATAGAATAAAACATTGATGATTGTCTTAAATCACTCCATACACCTAGGGTTTTGGAAAAGTTAATAGAGAAGGTGAAATGATGATGTTAAATCCTATGGTGAAAGCAAAGGAAGGATTCCGAAGATGTCATTGTATGATCAAATCCCAAACTTGTCAAAATGAGTTTTCCATGTCTAAATGAGCAAAAGATGAGGTTCAGCTCCAAGGTAGGAAAAAAAGAAGTTTTTGGAGATACATCTACTATGTAAGCATCCTAAGGTTTACAAAAGTGGAATTATCATGCTTCAAAGAATAAGAGACAACCAAGTGAGTGTTTTCAGGCACCAAAGAAGGTAAGAAGCATGGTTTGAACTCTATGGTGGAGGCAAAGGAGTGTTGTGAAGGTGTTGCCTTGTGTTTGAGTCCCAAAGGTGTAAATATCAATTTTTCATTCCTCCATGACTGCATGCAAATAGTGTTCTCTAAATAAGGACTATGAATCCTCGACTGATTAATGATGGGATATATGGTAAACTTGGAGGGTGAAGTCTCAATTTAGCCCTGCGAATATTAGCCCATGAAAATTTCACTACCTAAGAATCCTCGACTAGTGAATGGCGGTTTATACGATAAGTCCTAGAGACTAGGAGGTAGGAAAATTCCTCACAGTGTAGGTGGAGAAAATCAGTGGCATCCATGCCTTTTTATGGTCTAGTGATCCAGTGGGGATTGCAATAAAGCCTGAGGAAACCTAGTTTGGTTTGATTTTCAGTCCCACATTCATGGCTACACTAGAAAATTTGGCGGAAATTCCGACGGCCAATTTGTCGCTACAAAAGAGAGATTATACTCAGCAGATGCAAAGCCTCTTTCACCACTCCATTATCAAAATGGTTGTTTTGCATCAATTACAGCAGGAGGGTATTCCTTGGGAGACCTTCATTTCCAATTATGTGTTCACCAATCCATAAGGCCAACAGTAGTAAGATGCCCCTTCTTCTTCTCATCCTCCCATTCCTCCATCCACTCACACTCCCTCACCACATGATGACTCTTCCACCTTCCCATGTACTCATACTCCTTCACCTCAGAATAATCCTCCTTCATCACCCTCTCACAATCCCTCACCATTATCTCAATGCACTAGTGATGAAGAAGAAGGCAATATGGCAGACATCAAAGAATAGGATATCAGTGACGAAGATACCAATGAGGGAGATGACAATGAAGAATCAAACAGTGAGGGAAGTGAGGCTAATGTCAGTGAATAAAAAAGCAACAAGGACAAGAGCAATGAAAATAGTAAGGAGGATATCAGTGAGGCAGAGAGCATTGAAGCAGAGGGCAGTGATAAAGCAAAGAGCAGAAATGATGATGGCAATAGGTCACAAAGCCAAGATATCAGTGAGGATAAATAAAATGAGGATGATGCCAATGATGCGAATATCAGTGAGGCAAAAGAAGTCAATGAATAAGAAAGAAATGAAGAAGTCAGTGTGGATGTTGACAGTGGCTCAAAGAGACTTGATGGAACTGATGACAGTAGAGCACATGATAGTGAGATTGAAGACATAAAATGGTGGAAATTGAGCCCTTTTCTTTGACCTACCAAAGGGGAAATAGGCATGTGTGTTGTTGCCCTCAAGAGGCAAGGGGCCATGCCTTCTACATCAACCAAGGAGCTTGATAAAGGTAAGGAAAAGTTCATGAATGAAGAAGAGGAAGATAAACATGATACTGAACAAGAATTTCAACTCATTCATGTTGATAGTGATGATGAGAATGAGGCAAGGATCTTAAACATGCTGCTCCAAATCAAGGATGCTGAGATTAGGGATTTGAAAGCAAATCTAGCTAGGGCTAATAATGTCATCCATTATTTTGAGGTTGAAAACAAGCAGCTGGAGGCACAGAAGGCAATCTATGAGATCAAAGCTATCAGATCTTAGAAAGAGGCTTCAAAATCCTTTTCTCAGCTATATGAGGCCTTGGATAGATATGGGAACACTAATGATGAGGAAGAATAGCTTCCTAGGAGGAGGACAAGGACAATTAGCTTAAAGAAGGCCTTAGCCAAGGAGAGAGAGAAAGAGGCAACCTTGGCAGAGCATCTCACTCTAAGTGAGTTTCATGTCATGGAGATTGACTATGATCGGTAACCTTGGATTGAGAGGGAAAGCATACACTTAGAGGGTCTATTGGAGAAGATGAAGAGGGACCCTGACCTCCAAAAGAAGATGGCAAGGCACTATGCCTTAAGAAACAAGATTGCAAGGGCCCAGCTCAAAAGATGCATTGCAAAGGTTCAAGCCATAAAGGAGGAAAAAGGAAAGGAAAATCTTGACATCCTTGTTGATGCTTCCCTACAAGCATCCCAAACCTAATCAACAAGGTAAATCCAAATTTTGGCACAATTTAGAAGTTTTTGGATTTCTTACTATTTTAAAGGGCCAAAACTGCAGTGCCACTGGTGCTGCGCTCTTTTTCAGCGCACTCTTTTGATGAATATTTTACATTTTTAGAATCCTTAGGCCAAGGCATCACCCTATCAAAATTTCAAACCATTTGGAGCGAATATGGTCCCCCAAAAGTGCCAAAAACACCCGAAAATCACCTTTTTGTCCTATTTTCAGAGTTGGTGCTGCGCCCTGATCAGTATTGGGAGATTGAGTTCTTAAGTAGGTAAATTAAGTCCAATAAGAAAAATAAAGGCCATTTTGGAAAGTAGACAAGACAAGATTTCCAATGAGCTATCATAGAGGTCATTTGGACACCTGGAAGGCCTCGAAATCTTGGTTACAAAACATGCCATTTTTCCTAGTGATGGCACTGCGCCCTTGAACCTCAGTGCTGCACCCTTGGAAAAAATTCAACAAAACACACTTGGAGATATTTTGGAAGTTATTGAGGAGCCTCAAAGTCAATTTTTTTCCAAATTTTGTTGAGGACTTATTTTTGCATTTAATGAATTAGGATATTCGTGCCTTGGGCCTTGCATGGTCTCATAGGACAAAAATGACATTTATTAGTAATTAATAGTTTATAAAACCCTAATTATGGTTTTGGTCCCCCTTTCTACTTAAATACTGCATTGAGGCCTCATTGTACATGTTGGTTGATTATTGAGAATATTATCATAGAGTTGAAGGTTGAGGAGAAATTGGGTTTGGACTTTGAGGATGTCTTGATTTGCATAATAATGGAGCAAGCTCACTTGCAGGATTCATGAACATAGTTAATGGTGATGTCTTTCTTATTTAGTTCTCTTTTTCTTATGTTATCATTTTGTTTCATATTTCTCATGCAGTAGGACAAAAAATTCAGGCTAATAAATGTTGTTTAGAGGCACCTTTGCTCTGTCTACTTTCTATTGCTTGTATGTTTTCCTCTGCTAGGTTAGATTAGAGAATTCTTAAATTCTCTCTAGTTCCACTTATGCTTGTTTATCTTAAGAATGATTTAATGGAGCCAATTTCAAATTATTTTATGGTTAGCCCTGCTCTTTGATGTAACTTAAACATTGTTTTTGAGATCTTTGCTTTGAATTATTGCTAATTAGGGTTTAGCTGAAGAGGTCTATGGTTTTCCCTACCCTTTTTCTCAACTTAAATGGTTGCTTTGAAGGTATCTGTGTTAGGAATTTACTGCAGAAATAAATAAAGAATTTACTGAGAGAAATAAATAAACATAACCAACAACAAAGCACATAAATATAATCACATATGTTTATCCGAGAAAACCCCAAACTCCGGGGAAAAACCCAACCAATGAAATTTCATTAACCATTGGCCAAAACCCTGCCCAATCTGGCCAAGTGAGCCTTCACCACTCACCTCCAGGCCTACATTACAATGAAGTCTTCCCAGCCTTTTATAGGCTCCATTACATGCAATAACATGGGCTAAAACCATGGGTGCACAATACCATGTGCACCAAAACCACTGCTATTTACCCTAGTCAACGTTGACTCTATCCCGAGTCAAGTTTACCTAACAATTCCCCCCTTAAACTTGACTTGGGGATTATTGACTAAATCCAGCCAAACCTGCTAGATGAGACAACCCTGCTCACTCTAGCTCTTCCCCCCTCAAATTTTTACCCAGGGTAATTGTTAACTTCACGTCCCCCTATCACCTAGGTCTAACCCAAACTTTACCAGTGATTTCCCAGGGGTACGCATGCCATGCCAGGTCTTATAACAATATGTCCATTTACATGTAAAACTAACTCCATTATAATAATAATAAAAATTGTTTCATTGTTGCTATTCTTTGTATGACCATTATCTACATTCATTCATGATGTACTCTCCAAAGAGGACATCATAGTTATACATCAATGTCCATATAAAAAGAATCCATCTACCAGATTACATGGGTCACCAGCCTATGTAAGTGCCAGTCCTCTAGGAATTCTCTTCAGATACATGGTTCATCAATTTTTAATTAATCCACATGCACATCTTCTCTCTCATTTTGAGAAGGCCTCAATTGCATTTCACCTTTCCATGTTCTTCTTCACCCTTTCATAGCACATCCAGCTTTAGCTTGGACGCTGACCTTACTACCGCCCATATAGTGCCCAAAACTCATGTGATCAAGTATTGAGTGCATTTCCGCCGTGGACCTCATCAGCTGCTCTGTGGCCTCCTCATCCTCCTAGGTGCAGTATCTCCATAATGAACTACCAATTCACTGATGCTCAGCAAATTCCCCTCTCATGGGCTACACCCTTGATCAACATCTGCTCCTATGCATCTGGCATTTGAGCACGTTCACATGCCTCTGTGCCAAACAATAATCCCCTGTGCTTCTACGTATGTGCTGCAATGTTCCTCTCTAGCTAGCGTCAATGCAACTCTATTTTCACATCTTGGGATAAGGACCATAAATAATTTTTCTAATTTGTGAACCTGATCTACCACATCCTGGTGAAATTTAACAGTCTTGTGCTGTCTGACATTCCAATGACCTATAACCTGATTGTATACCTGGAAACAATCCCCATGAGCAGTAACATTACGGATGCCCAGATCAAATGTAACCATGAGACCCTCCTTCAAAGCCTAATACTCTGCAACAGCCCTACTCATATCTAGCCCAAGCTGCTTTCGCAGCTTCAGAATCAAATTATCATCCGAATCGTAGATAGCAATGCCCGCTCCCGCAAGAGTGTCCTAGTGATAAAAGGTTCCGTCCAAGTTCTCAGCGGTTATCATACCTTTGTAATACAATTTAAACTACTTGTCATCCTTACTAATCAACTCGGCATCAATGGTTTTCTCATACTCGTCCCCAATGGCTTCCCCCTCATCCTCCGACATTGCTTGAATGCAGCGGGAAAATTTAGCGTCATGGCTTTTTCTGCAAATGTCTTCAGACAAACGCTGCGTTTCTTCTTCAGCCTGCTTGTGGTCGGCGACCTCCTGCTGGAATTTCTTGAACTCGAGGGCCTACATTCTCAATAACAATTTCATCTCCCCTTCATCACCGCCACCCATCTCGGAGCAGCTTGAGTTTCCACCAAAATTGGAGGCACTCTGAGCGGTTTCCTAGTGGTGGTATTAGGTTGTTTCCGTGGAGGCTGTGCAGGGTATTCCTAAGCCATACAATGACAGCGTCCACCTCAACATCTTCCATGTCAGGCATATCACTCTCCATCATCTGTGATTAGATCTTTTTATCCACTGGGCCATAAAACCCTTGGCTACAAAAGCATCCCTCTGAAGCCAAAGATGGCTCTGATACCATTTTTTAGGAATTTATCGTAGAAATAAATAAATAATTTACTGAGAGAAATAAATAAACATAACCAGCAACAAAGCACATAAACATAAACACATATTTTTATCCGGGAAAACCCCAAACTCCGGTGAAAAACCTAACCAATGAAATTTCATTAACCATTGGCCAAAACCCTGGCCAATCTGGCCAAGTGAGCCTTCACTGCTCACCTCCAGGCCTACATTACAATGAAGTCTTCCCAGCCTTTTATAGGCTCCATTACATGCAATACCATGGGCTAAAACCATGGGTGCACAATACCATGTGCCCCAAAACCACTACTATTTACCCTAGTCAACATTGACTCTATCCCAAGTCAAGTTTACCTAACACTCTGTAGTTTAATTAAGGAAATTATGAGTTCCCTACTATTTGATTATTACTATATGTTGTTGTTGGGCAGTGAAATAGGTATGAAATTACTATGTATATTCTCATTTTTTTACCATAGACATACTTCTTTTTGCCTTGGAAAGGTAATTTATTGTAAGAATTATAATAGAATTGGAAAGGTTTATGTTTATTGTAAAAACATGGCTAAAAGTTACTTTTTGTTGACAAAACAAGAATTCAATGAGGTGAATAGTTGTATCAAAGGCGGGGCTGAAATAAATGTAATTGTTGCTCCATCAGCGTTGAACCATATCCAGCCAAAGGCAAGGAGATCCGAACGAATTGCCAAGAAAAGGTAGGGGATAGCTCGGCCTCAGTCAGAGTAAACAGGATGATGACTAAAAAAAGAGGAGTGAATCCCTCAGGATACTTCGATCCTGAGGGATCGCTGTTCAAACTCATCTTGTTTCTTGATTTGTCTGTCGAGATTTGATATATAAAGCAATTTCCTTTAGTGACAAAGGGATTGTGTTGTTGAGAGAGTGAGTTGGTCGTAAAGCTTTACAATTAAACATTTCCTTTGTAATATAATGTTTAATTGACTCTCAGCTTCGAGAGAACCTCCTCCGTAATGCTTTATGTTTGTTTAATATAAGACACGTGTTTCGTTTCATTTTCCAAGTTCTGAATTAGCCCAGTAGTATTTCACTGGCGCTAAGGGCCCGGCTCTGGTGGAATCACTTTGTTGTTTGTATTTTTAATCCTTGCTTAATATTGTGTGAAGTGTGTTTAATGTTTATTTCATAATTGATTTATCGTTCTTAGATCAAATACAGATTCATTGCTATTTCATCCATTTTGAGAAGCACATTCTTTATTCATTTATCTTGTTATCATTATAAAGCTTTGCTATTCTGTATCTAATTCGAGTTGTTGTTCCATTAAGTTATGATTTGTTATAATTGATTGTTGCATAGTGATTGGCTATCGACAGGATTGAAGTGTGGAAATCTAGTTGTTTGATCCGTCAGAACTGTAATTGCTGTTCATTTCATATTGCTATTCCATTTATGTTCATTGTTTATTCATAGCTTTCCATTAGCAAATAGATGAGTTATAGTTATATGCTATTGTTCCTTTCCAAATTTTGTTCCTTTTAGATATTTTCATTAGTACGAATATTGAGTTTGCTTTTATTTCAATTTCTTTAAAGATCACCAAATGTAGAGGACACTGGTTATTGCTTCCAAGTCCCTAGATTGGTTATCTTGCATTGATTTCTAAGGGAAGGAGTTATTGCTACTGTATCCCTGATCGATGTTTTGCAGATTGATGTAGTTTCATTTTTAGAGTATTTCTATTCATGTCACTATAATTAGATTTCTTTAAGAGCATTTGTTACTTTTGAATTTAACGTTCTATACTAAATCTTCATAGCATTTCTCTTAGATAATTGGAACCTCAGACAGAGTACACTCTTGAAATAAAAAGTCACTCTTGGATTGATGATTAATGTAGGCTAATTAGGTGTTCAAAAGATACATTTTTACAACCCAACATTTTGGTGTTGTTGCCGGGGAGAGTGTATGCATTTTCAAAGGAGTGATGCACAACTAATTTTCTTCTGCTTGCGAAGAATTGGGTATTAAAGACAGAAGTTAAGAACCTGCGCACTAGGCAAGAAACACACTTGCTCGCAGCCCGCTTCACAACAGAAGTAGGCAAGCTTCTTTTTTTAGGTAGGAATGAAAGTTTTTTTTCTTGAATGAATAGACCAACTAAGCAAAACGAAATTCCTCTTAAAACTGAAAAACCTAAGGGACCGATGACCCTTGGGCGAACAACTTTTATTGACGAAATCCTTAAGAAAACTGAATCTCAGCCATCAGTAGGATTTAGAAAATCTATTTCTAGACATCCTACTATTTCCCTTTAGGCTACAGAATAACCATCTAAATCCTTTGCCGAGATACACAGTCAAATAGAGGGAATTGAGCAAGATTCCCAAGAAATTGGGAATCCTTGCATAAGTTTCCCTCAAGAAGGGAACTCTAGCAATCTCCGAGACGGAGAAGGGGAAACGGGAGAAACCAGAGACTCAAAATCTCCTATTAAAGTCGCCCAAACAATAAGTAGCCCAGACAAGGGAAGTGTTGTTCAACTTATTCAGAACCAAGGTCCTCAATCACCTCAAACAGTAAGCCAACAGGGAATACTTATTATTCTAGATAAAGGGAGTGTTGTCAAAGCCATTCCTGCCCCTGCTCGTCAACCTAGAAATTCCTTAGAAATCCCAGAGGGATATTGGCATATCTTCGATCAAATGGCCGAGAACGAAGATCAGAACCAGCAGACACCCCAACAGACCTCTACGCTGCAATATCCTATAGTAGATACTACAGTCAACGCCCCTATGAAAGCTATTCCCCTTCAACATATTCCCACATTTCATGGCTTAACATCAGAACGTGATATAATTACAAGGTTAAAATCAATAGAACGTGATATAATTACAAGGGAAAATAAGACCTCTAATGAAGGTGTGACTCGTGTAGAGATTGGAAATTTGCTAGAAGACTTTAAGACAGACATACTGGGGACTCTAACAACGCAGTTCGATATTATGCAAGCCAAGCAGAAACAAGCAGAAGCAGAGAAAAATTTGGCAATATTTTGTCCCATATTTAGGAATAAACATAGCCACAAATAATGCCTGTTGGATATGATTAAATTCTGTGCCATTTGTACGAAATATCACCCTACAGAGGGATGCCCTTCGCTTCCTGGCCTAAAAGCAGTTTATAAGGAGGCAGAATAAGAATCAGAAGTGGTATGTCTTCTTAATCAGTGCCGACAATGACAACCGTGAAAATCAGGTATGCCAAATGATCCATTTTATTTTCAGCCTCCTCAATATAATGCTCAACAATATAGTGGGATGTGGAAAAATCAACCACCTTTCCCCAATTGATCACAACAGCCATTTCCTCTCACATCTTGGCCAAATCAAACAAACCAAAATAATTGGCCTAGCTTTCCTTTCTGCCCACCATTTTGGAAAAATAACTATCCTACACAATGGTCCCCCTCTACTTCCCAGAGTCAGGCCTGGCAGTCAAACTGGAAAAAACCTACAAATCAGCCAGTCGGATCAATTCCTTTCTCTCAACCTACACTGCCAGCTCCCTATACAAACCCCCAGACCAACTTAAGACCGCAACTCCCAGCCTAGCCCAACCCAAACCCAAACAATAGGCCAGTTCAGTCTGTCCAAATAATAGAACCCCCAGAATTAGAAACTGAACTGAAAGAGTGCAATGATCTTCAATTAAGGTCTGGGCACATAGTAGAAATAGAGAGAAACAATGATGCTCATATTGAAGATCTATTACCTGTAGAACGAACATTACAAAATGAGAAGGAATTTCAACAAAAAAATCAACAACAAAGTCAACAACAAGTAACAACTTCCTCTCCACCATTTCCAGAACGATTAATTATACCTCGTCCATTAGAACAACATAATTTTGATCTTCTGGGAGAATTAAAAAAATTGTGTATAAAAATCCCTCTCCTCCAAGCTATCCAAGACATTCCTATATATGCAAAAACCATTAAGGAATTATGCATAAATAAGCCAAAGAGGATAACAACCACTAATCCTACTGTCCAAATAGTCGGTACCTTATCTGATTTATTATCAGGAATGGAAACGCCTGTAAAATATGAATACCCCGGAAATCCTATAGTAAAAGTCCAAATCCATGGGCAGTTGTTTCCAAATGCCTTAGTTGATTTGGGAGCAGCAATCAATATTCTAACAACCACCACCTGTCAAAAACTTGGCATTACATCACTAGAACCAACAACAACCTTATTGGAATTGGCTGACCGATCGGTAGTCAAACCAAAAGGTACATTACAAGATGTAATGGTATCTGTAGATTCCTGGGAATACCCTGTTGACTTCCTGGTTATTAATCCAAAGAATCGGCTAGAAGGACATCCTTTGATCTTAGGTAGACCTTGGTTGGGAACTGTTGATGCTTATATTGGATGTCGACAAGGCAATATGACAATAACAAGGGGAAACTATGTCAAGAATTTAGCCCTATATCCCCTAGCCTAGCCAAGTCTATCAATAATCAAAACAAAAAAACAACCTGCATCATATCTAATGGAAAATATAAGATCACCTCTAACTATAGAAAAAGCTCTTGATTTTAAAGATCAAACAGAGGATGGTATCATTAATAGTTTTATTAATAAACCACAAACTAGATCTCATCTAAAATGTCACATGATCAAGGCAACATTTGATAATAAAGAAGAAGAAGATCCTTTCAAAGATATTCATGATCAAGCAATACCTACTACTTCTGTGTAAAATAGCAAGATTGTAGAAATTGAGTCGGGAAAAACTCTAAACATTAACAAAAATCTCACTGTTGAACAAGAAGATAAATTTCTCCAATTATTACAAAAATACAAAGCAGCCTTTGCATGGGATTACCCCGATATGAAAGGAATTGACCCTCAATTGTGTACACACCACATCTATATTGAAAAATATGGAAGACCCATTCGCCAACCTCAAAGAAGACTAAACCCTCACCTCAAAGATATTGTGAAAGCTGAATTACAAAAAATATTGGATGTTAATTTCATCCACCCAATATCTTATAGCAAGTGGGTCTCTCCATTAGTAGTGGTACCAAAAAAGAATGGAAAGTGGAGAATATGTGTAGATTACCGTGAAATTAATAAGGCAACACAGAAAGACCACTTTCCCCTTCGTTTCATTGACCAGGTATTAGACACATTGGTAGGAAAGAAATTCTTTTCTTTCCTCAATGGCTTTAGTGGGTACAATCAAATTCAAATTGCCCCTGAAGACCAGGACAAAACTACTTTTACCTGTCCATGGGGAACATTTTCCTACTGATTCTTACCATTTGGCCTATGCAATGCCCCTGCTACATTTCAAAGGGAAATTCCCAGCATCTTTTCAGACTTAATAAATGAAGGCCTCGAAGTATATATGGACGATTTCACACCTTATGGGGATGATTTTGAGCCTGCATTGGAAAACCTAGAAAAGGTATTGCAAAGATGTATTGACACTAGGCTTTGTTTAAGCCACAAAAAGTGTCTTATGATGATGACCAAAGGAGTTATCTTAGGGCATTATATTTGAGCAGCTAGAATTCAAGTGGACCCAGCTAAAATTCGAATAATCTTGTTAATTCCCACACCCACCACACAAACACAGGTACGTAGCTTTCTTGGATTTTCTGGTTACTATAGAAGATTTATAGAACATTATTCTCGAATAGCTGCACCTTTATATGCACTGACTGGAAATGCTGATTTCATTTGGACAGATAAATGTGACAATGCCTTTAATGATCTGAAAAAGCTTGTTTCAATAGCCCCAGTGATGAGGGGCCCAAATTGGAATTTTCCAGTCCAAATTTCATCCGATGCCTCAAACACAGCAATTGGAGAAGTACTTGGGAAGGAGGAAGACAAGAAGCCATATGCAATCTATTATATTAGCAAAAATCTATCCCCTGCTAAATTAAATTATACTGTGACTGAGAAAGAATTTTTAGCTGTAGTTCATGCTATAAATAAGTTTAGACATTATATAACTGGGTATCCTGTAGTACTATATACTGATCACTCTGCCATTAAATTTTTAGCAAATAAACCTGTTACAAACATAAGAGCGACAAGATGGTTGATTTTACTGTAGGAATTCGACATCACAATCAAAGATCGACCTAGGAAAGAGAACCCTGTAGCTGAATTTTTGTCAAGAATGCCAAAGCCAACAGATACAGAAGAAGTTGAAGACCACTTTCCAGATGAACATCTTTTTGCTGTTACTGTCAAAACACCGTGGTATGCTGATATAGAAAACTATTTGGCAATAGGTAAATTACCTAAACATCTATCCCTTAATGAACGAAAACAGATATTACAACGTAGTACCCGATTCTCTTGGATTGGGGGCTATCTATTTCACATAGGGGGAGATATGAAAATAAGAAGATGTGTCGAGGAGGACGAAGTATTTGACATTTTGAAAGCATTCCATGATGGCCAATGTGGCAGACATTTTGTAGATCATAGAACTACCCATAAGGTTTTACGAATAGGCTATTACTGGCCTACCATCTTTAAGGATGCCAAAAAATTCGTGCAGGCTTGTGATAGCTATCAAAGGGCAGGTTGCCCTGGGCAATCTGATGAAATGCCTTTGAACCCTCAATTAGTGATTGAACCATTTGAACGCTGAGCACTTGATTTTTTTGGCCCTATTAGTCCTCCCTCAAACCAAAAAACATACATCTTAGTTGCAACCGAATATGTCAGTAAGTGGGTCGAAGCAGAGGCACTTTCAAAAGCTACAAAGGACTCTGTAGTACAGTTTCTTTTCCAAATCTTTGTGCGCTATGGTCTCCCAAGGGACATAATAACAGATGGAGGACCATAATTTGTAGGTAATAAATTAGCTGAAACATTGCAAAACTACCACATTCAGCACAAGATTACAACCCTATATCACCCACAGGCCAATGGCCAAGTAGAGATCACGAACAAAGTAATTGAATCTATATTAACAAAAACTGTTGCCTCACACAAACGAGATTGGGCCTACAGATTGCCAGAAGCATTGTGGGCATATCGAACAACATGGAGACCTAATACAGGATATTCGCCATATCAATTGGTATTTGGAAAAGAACCCATCTTTCTTATAGAATTTGAAATTCAAACATTAAGAACAGCTCGAAAGGTGGGTTTAAATCTGAATGAAGCCCAGGCTAAAAGACTGCAACAAATTAATGAGTTAGATGAAATTAGGCTCTCTGCTCTTCAGCACACATCATTAATTAAGCAACAGAGAGCCAAATGGCATGACGCCCATATCAAAGAAAAGATCTTCCACGAAGGAGACTGGGCACTCCTATATGATTCTAGGTTTCAGGATTTCCCAGGGAAACTCCAGACACGATGGCTTGGACCCTATGAAATACAAAAAGTGCATGATAATGGCACTATTACATTAGCTACCATTGACAGATCTGGACATTCCTTTAAGGTAAATGATCATCGAGTACGATTGTATCATAAACCGCTTACCCGGGAATCCTTTTACCAACAGTTACGGGAAGATTCTACCATGGAAATTCTCGCTGAAGGGGAGAACTCCTCCTTGGCACCAGTTTGTTAAATCATTCCTTTTTTAAAATTTTGTACATAAAGCATTTTTCATTTTCTTGATTGTTGTTCATTTTTTCCAAGAAATTTTGTTTATATCATTTCTTTATTCCGTCATCCTTTGTTTTATGAAATTCTGAAAAAAGAAGAAGAAAAAACTCTGTTTATTTCGTTTATTTTGAGTTTTTCTGTTCCTTTCCAAAGGAAAAACACTTCTGTTGTTCCTTTCGAAAGGAACAACAGTTTCGCAGAGTGCTTTTGTTGTTCCTTTCGAAAGGAACAACACTTCTGTAGATTGTTTTTGTTGTTCTTTTTAAAGAAACAACACCTTTTTCAGTGGATTGTTTTTGTTTTAAGCTAGCATTTTGAGAATTTCTTATCACTCTTATAAATGCAAATATATCATTTAGAGTATACAATCTATGTAAATTAAAGCGCATCGCAATCAGCAACATCAAAAGAAATCATCATTTTAAGGAAATTGTCTAGTAAATGATAAGAAAAAAAGGAAAAGGGGCATGATGAATAACATAATTTTGCTACTTATTACCATTGAATTAATCTGACTTAGCATTCTATCATGACCGAAGTTCTTTCCCATATGCTATAACTTTCTTTGATTTTTATTTATGGAATAGGAATAAGGGCATATTATTTTCTATTGAGAGGTTCGTACTTCTTCCACCATCCCTACTTCCTTAAGGAGTGTTGAGCCAGTCCTTTATGAATAATTGGCTAGTGCTATATGATATTAATAATTTTATGATTTTCACAGATGGAGGATAGGGGGTCCTATCAAGAGCTACCTACCGTGATCATAAGGAAGGCAAAGAAGTGGCATTCCCATCATGGCCAACAAACTAGGGATATGGTCCAATAGACAATTGGAAAAAATCAAGTCTTTCGAATTGTGAGGTCTCATCATGAGCCTACCGCCCACCCCTTTCACTTCTTCGGTGAAATGGAATTGTGTTTATCCGGTCACCAAGCCAAGACAATGGCCTCCGTCATAATATTCAAAGGTATGAACTTCCCTCGCATAAATAAAGGACAATGGTTCCATGGGTAAGAAAGCAACTTCCGTCAAGGTTATGGACACCCGTGGGCAACAGAGCTCCGTTGATGGTACGAGTCACATTTATACACATCAATAGTTATATTTAATCTTTTTTCCTATATCTCTATTTAAATATCAAATGAAAGTATGAATCCCTCACCTTTACTTCCGAACCTATTATACATGAAAATCATTACAAATCGATAATATTAGTTTGAAATGATAAATAATGAAATTGTACTTATGTTTATCTTATGCTATCCCTTCTCCTCATATTTGAATCATTACAAAATGATTTTCTATCCATTACCGATTCATCACATGCATTGATTTCAATCGTTTATAATTTGATTGAATGTATCATAATTATGCATGCGATCGCTGTACCACCGTTATGCCACACTTGCCTCTCTCAATCGACTACGAGGATGACCGAACACCCATTTGGGGGTACATGTCTCGTATGATGATCAAATCCCGAGATTTCTTTACTCGTATGTGAACCAACCTTACTTCTTAGGAAATAACAAATTTTCAATGACATTATTCCAATTCACCTGTTGTGATGTTCCAGAATTCCGATTATTGTGTGTTGAGAAAACTACGGTGAGTACGTAGATGATGGGAGGATGCACAATTCGACAGTTGAACCATAGGTGTTGATCGTTTCCGATGCGGCACGAGAAATTTTCAGAAACATTGGGGTGGGATTACATATTTTATGAGGATGCGCAACCCCAAGGAAGGAAGCCACCCAATTTTTTACAGAACTTGCAAGAAGGATCCTCCATGGGTCGAGGAAGACAAATATTTGTATTCGACAAAATAACCGCGCAGGTGTCTCGCCATCCCAAAGGTAAGGACTATTTGGACTCGAAAATATTAGGATTCGAGAAGCCATGAAGATTTTTCAAGATGAAGGACGACATTAGTTAATAAAGGTAGAAGAGTTCAGCTAGCCTCATTAGGAGAACCATGGACAAATTTGGCCAAGATCAGGTGCTTATATAACGTGCGACTAAGAAAAGATGTGGTAAGACCTCGCCACCTTGCCACATCGTCGTATTAAAACAAAATGCACCATTAATTTTCCCCGCATTTTTTAAATTCTTTGTCGTATGATACCGCTCGTGGTATAAGAAAAGCTCAACATGCGTATATGGTTGTCAACCACCATTGTCTAATTCGATTAATAGTGAGTCATAGTCTCGCCCAGCCATCGACTCGACTCGGGAAGAGTTGATATTCTCCATTGATGGAGGGTTAGCTTTACCTGCCCCAAAACGGAAGAGGATGGTCGGCTCAATAGCTGAGCCATCTACTCACAAAAGTCCCTCCGATCAAAACGAAGTAGGAGGATGGTGGAAGGACTTCCGAGTAGCAACATCTAGTTCTAGAATTTCATGTACTCGTAGGATGAAATAACCTCTCCACAATTGAGGGAGAAAGCCCCCGTACCGATGAAGAACAAAGAATTGGGTTATAAATTCACTACTCGTATCAAGTTATAAGAAATATGCCGCCACACCAAGAGGAAAAAAATCCACAGCAAGAGGAAGAAAAATAATGAGGAAGAAGAAATCGAAGTGAACATACCGAGGAAGAAGAAATTGAATGAGAAATTCGATAGAGTCTTGATTGAGGAGGGATGAAGTTAGTCATACCTCGTGAGGAGTGATGAAGACAATCATAGCGCTGATAAGGAAGGAATAGAGCCTCCCAAAAAAATGCTATCGTAAGCCCTTTACAGAAGACATATCATTCCGTATTTTGGCCAATATGAGTGATTATGCATGGCCTCATAGCCCTTCGACCTTACATTGATATTAATCAACTACCGCAGTACTCTACTATCGATATAGAAACAACTGAGAAATTCTAAATGAAATGTAAAACCCCTAGCGAAGCTAGGTTGCGTCTCCCGAGAGGCGTGAATAGGAGAAAGAGAACACCGAACCAATATCTCAACCTCGGGAAGCTCCCTAAGAGATTGTAGAGTCTAATCGAGAATATGATTCCCGCGTGAAATCTAGCCAAGGGCATATGAATGTGGAAGAAGAACCCCAAGCATAAGGTCAAGAAGAAAATTCTAATCAAGGTACATGGACCGATATAGATCAAAACCCCGCTGAGAAAACGGGTTCGGTGTGTATAAAGGAGCCGCTATTCCATTAAGAAAGAGGAGGAAAACAACCGATATTGAGAAGCTTTCATAGTGAACGAAATAAAGCTCACGAAACTAGTAGCAAATACAAAGCCCGAAAAATATTAGGGTTCGAGAATGAAACAAATGCCCATAAGCGAGCCCTTTAAGAGAAGAAGCATAGCTATCGAAAAGAATTTTGAAAAAAGAGAAAGGTGACCGGCTAATAGGAACCCTCAAGTCATGTAAGAAAACCATACCGAGCCTAATTATGAGGATGTGAGAAGAAAGCAAATGACCGTTCCAACACAAGATGTTCTAAAGGAACCCGTTTGTCAAGGAAATATGCAATCTAGCAAAATGCTCAAAGACACTCTTTAGTGATCTCGACACCGGCCAGACTCCAAGAAGAGCTGGCAACAGTTCGAATCAAAGGTAAATATTGGAGGAAGACACCGTCCCCAAGAAAGAGATATCGTGAATTGCAAAGCAACAAATGAGAATTATTCATGGCTTTAGAGCCAAGCTCATGAAAAATGTTGAAAAACAAGAGAAAAGTGCGTATAAGGTAATGAACCAACTAAATCTCAGCCCACAACCTAATGGACACTCTCTCGCTCGTTGTATACCGATGTCTTAGCTCGTAGATGACCCGCTCAAAAACTATGCTTTGTTTTTAATTAGAAATATATTTACAAATCTGTAAAGATCAAGTGCAAAGTAGGGCAGGGAAATCCATAGAGCCGAAAAACTATAGAAGACTTTTGTATCATGCCGCAAAATTTCTATGTGGATCAAAGTACGTTGCCTTTTGTGTGAATTTTACTTCGCGTAATATAATCACTGAAAATGACCGTGAATCAAACCCTAGCCCTTTTGTTGGAGATGTTCAATTTCGTGCATTCACTTTCCTTTGTCATAAATCAATTAAAATGGCTTAAATCCTATAATGCATTTCAAAGGCAGAAAATGACTAGATCTCGTGGGTCGTAGAGTGAACCCTCGAACCCACTTCAATTTTGGGCTAACAGTAAAAGATTGATGACTAAGGAAGGTGTTATGCAAGATAAGTGGGCCCTCGCTCCACAAATCAATTATTTTGAATGGAAACGTATTCTTTCTCATCCATTAGAAGCCAAGCTTATATAGCAGCGACGGTCCTGTGGAGAACCTCCAATCGTAATGTGCAAAATAGGAAACCATTTTAATTATAGAAATTTTGTGCTGATGCATGCATCGACTTTGATTTCCTATAGTCATCTCGTTTTAAAATAAGGACCATTTTTGGTTAGGATGTAGGCTTTCCGCGGCCCTATTGCATGGTACCCTACTTCGAACTACAAGCTAAGTTTATGAACAACCCCCGAAGGACACAAAGCAGAATATGTTTTTGAGGAATTAGCCGCACTACATGGTTTTAGGCTCCGTCGATGATAAACCTTATCTCCGGCTTATTCTTTCGACTCGCTCTCCATGTGAACTATAGTTTTCATGAGGACATGAAAAAGATTAAGCGAAGAAAGGGTATGTTGCGTAGAGGAAAAGGTATGAAATTACTATGTATCTTCATTCTTTACCATATACATACTCCTTTTTTCCTTGGAAAATTTAATATAAGAATTATAATAGAATTGGAAAGGTTTATGTTTATTGTAAAAATATGGCTCAAGGTTACTTTTGTCGACAAAACAGAACGACGCAGGTGAACAGCTTGTACCAAAGGCGTGCTGAAATGAATGTAACCGTTGCTCCATCGTTGAACCACATCTCAACCAAAGGCAAGGAGAGATCTCGAATGAATTACCAAGAAAAGGCGGTGGGACAACTCGAGTTCTATTTATAAAACAAGATGGTGACTAAACAAAGATGGTGAATCCTCAGATCCTTCGATCCTCGAGGGATCACAGCCAAACTCATCTTATTCCTTGATTTGTCTCGTTGAGATTTGATATATAAAGAAATGTCCTTTAGTGACAAAGGGACCGTGTTGTTGAGAGAGGAAATGTCGAAAGCTTTACAATTAAACATTTCCTTTGTAATATAATGTTTTATTGACTCTCGGCTTCGATAGAACCTCCTCTCGTAATGCTTTATGTTTGTTTAATATAAGACACGTGTTTCATTTCATCTTCCTGAAGTTCTCGAATTAGCCCAAATGCATTTCACCAGCGCCAAGGGGCCCGCTCCGGTGGAATCACTTTGATGTTTGTATTTTTTAATCCCTTAATGTTGTGTGAAGTGTGTTTAAATTTATTTCAGAATTGATTTATCGCCAGACTGGCTTCGCGATTCACGGCAGTCGATCTTCTCCTGTAATGTACGTTTGTTATCACGATCTGAACATTATAAAGCCGGTTACCTTTATCTGATTCAAGCGTTGCCCAGCACGTTGACGGTTAGCACATCAACGGCATCAGTCAAATAATGGCATCAAAGTGTGATGTTGCGAGTTGAGCTGGATCGTCGGGAACCATAACGGCTCATCGGCATTTCGTCCACTTTCCGTCACTGTCATTCAGCATTATAGCGCAGATGAACAGTTGCGACGTTGCCCTTCTGGATGGCTCTTTTCAGTTGCTCGCCATACCGAAGACGCTTCCTGACGCTCATCGCTTTGAAGATCAACCATAGATGACACCGTTACGCTTCCGCTCTTTATCAGTTTGGTCTTTACCCATCTTTCAGGCAAAGCATTATCGCCATTGCGGGTCCTGACGGCGTTCGCGACGATGCAGCTCACTTTACATTGCATCAGCGTCACCCAGAAATTGCATCCTCTGGTTATCATTTAAACATTTTTCATCGACCACGGTTTGGCTGGCGATCTTCAGCACTTCAGAGCACTACCGGTAGCGGCAATTAAATGCGTTCGCCTTACTGATGACAATGGGAAGCAATTAGCGTTCAAAGCGATACCCGCCATATCCATAATGCGCCTTTGAGGTTTTCGCCCCAGCGAAATCAGGGTGATGGCGAAGTCGCCTTCACGGTTCATCGATTGCTGACCGTGATGTTCATCACGGCTTTCAGCAGCGGCGTCAGGTACGCCCCGCCTTCGCTATCGCGCAGACTTAAAGGTCATCATCAGGCTATTGGCATAAAGGATCTTAATCGCCTTTTTCAATTGGCTGGCGTTCGACAACGACACCACTTCACCATGGCTAACATTTAGATTCATTATATTTTGTTATCATCATATATACCTTTAATCATTAAGTATAATAACATTCCTAAGACTGTCAACTAATAACCAATCATAATATATCTCGGCCATGAATCATCGTCCAGAAACAAATAATAAATAACAAATTAATCATAGAATCAATGAAATTTGCAAACCCTAAATGACAATCGGAAAACCATATTATCATAAATAGAGAGAGTCCTCTCATAGTTCATAGTGCTGCCAGGTCCAAGACTCAATAACGTCGACGTTGTATCATCATTCATTAACTTAATAAAACACAACATCTAAATAACGTTAATACACCCGCCGGAGGAAGAGAAGCAACATCCAGTGTATATTTAATGAGAGGCTATCTTCAAGACTTAGAGAAACCTTCACTAAAGTATCCTCCATTCAAATATCAACAGGCACACATCATCGAATTCTAGTAAGAAGAAGCAGAGAAACTCGAAGAACTCATAAAATCCCTGTACACCAGATGAAATCATAAACAATAAGAAACATATCCAAGGATCTATCAATAGCGTCTGTAGATTTCATAACGAGAAAAACTTATTGAAATCGAACACATTATAAAACGCCGCATAGAAATCAAAAACATTCTGCAGAGATTAGCATCTCATCATGATGGTGACCTACAGCTTTTCAAGAAAAAGTTGAAACCTTCATCATCATGACCAGCAGGCATCCTTCACAATGGATCAGCGATCCACTGGAAGATTCAAAACAAGAAAGGAGAGAAACACCTTCTCGAACTGACGAATAATATTCAATGATAATATGTTCAATGAAAGAGATCATCCCCACTTCCTCGCAGCGCCTTCAAATAAATCGAACACAAACCTTCATTTTTCACTTTATTTATAAAATTGACGACCCTGTTAGATCTTATCAAATTTCGGTTAATAATGTATTGAGCGGTGCCGACGAATGCGAGATCTCCGCCAAGGTTCATGAACACGGCGAAGAAGGGAACAAGGCTAAAGGTCCAAAAATCAAGATGCGCTTTGAAAGATTCAGCACACAAGATTTAGACAATGACAAGTTAGCGCCCTCCACTACAGTACTGGCTGAAAATTCTGGTGATCAATCCAGATATCAATACCTTGTAGATGTATTTGATAAAGATGCAGAAAATTCACTCAGATCTTTAGTGAATCACAACACCTTCATTTGGCATAACCTGCTGCAGCAACCATAGAAAACTATTGAGATAAAGAACGTGTTATAAAGAAGATCAACAACGCCACGAATGACAAGAAATCTTTTCAACATCTGTGATGCTAAGAAGATATCAAAACTTTCATAACTGTCCACAAGAAATGAAAAGGTCATGTTCATAACCTGCAGAAAGGAATAAAATCATTATTACAAGCACCTCCTTCAATCCTTAAAACAACAATAGACCAGAGAAATGACTAGATCAATCAGGAGAAACAATCCAATCAATATGCAATTGATTTGCTGTGCGCAGATGAGTTATCTTTCCAAAAATCGACTTATGACGATCAAGGTCACCCAGTAGATCTCATCCTTGATAAAATCAGTATGCTGCTCATGGATAATGCCATAAACAATCACCAGGAAAATAATAATATTAAACCTTTACATCCGCAGAAGCATCCACCAGTTCATCCGAATCTTGAACAAAGAGCCGACTCCGTATCTGGGGTCTACCAATACTGACCTATTGATCATGAATAAACGGCATCCGACCTATCAGATAAAATCACGAACTTTATGTCCCAAATAGTACAACAACGCTGACAACCCGATATTGAATAATGAAAACAATCGTGAAATAAAAGAAAATCCACAAAGTTCCCCTCCAAAGAGACAAATGATGATTCATCTCGCTTCTTTTGTGTAAGGCTTAAGAAGACTTTAAGCCTCATGATCAAACACAAGTGGAAGAAAATAGCTGTGGTCTCATCCAAAGAAAACAGAAATTCCTCCCTCCCTTTTAAGAGAGAATAAATCAATCAAATTCTAAACATACAAACTCAACCTATAAACTTTTATGCAAGGAAGATCTTTCTATGTGTTATACTATTGACATATCCATTGATTCATTTTCTCATACATCAACTATAGAAAAAAGTGATGTTGATGCTGTACTACCTCTTCTAGAAGGCCTATTGCCAGAAGATGCTCCTAATAATGTCTATCAGATAGAATTTATTCCACTCAGTCAAGACATATCAGGCATACTGGAGAACAACATAGCAGAACATTATAAGCCTTCCAAATCGTAACTATCATGAAGAAGAGGTTGAAGATGATTATGCTTTCAATAACCAGACTGAAGATGAGGTTTTCAAAGTTAATAATTGGGATACGTATGACCAAATCACCATGGAAGGCCTAAAAGAGTTTACATCATGCTTTTGTTGATCCTATAGAAGATTACATGAAGGTCCCGATTGGCTCAAGTTTCCAAAAATGGATTTCATTGCATAAGAATCAAAATGCATCAAGTTGCCACTACATATGATAAATTTGGTTATGAAGACACATAATCATGGTATACTAATGTCTCCTCCATACAACATAATTTGACCACCTGATGTGCCCGTTGCTCAAGTGGCTACAATCTGCCTTATTGCATCATTTAGGGGTTAAGGGAAATTTCATTAGATTAGGATAGATATATGCAACAAGCTCAAAGACTATGACATATTTTTATTTTAGTTTCATATTGTCTCTGATAGAAACAGAAAAAGAAAAAAATAAAAAAGAGGGTAGAAAAAAGACGAGGTATAGCCCCATACCAAAAAGAGTATTTCGAAAGTGTGCAATTCTAAATGCCACTACTTGAGAAAGAAAGTCCTGCTTTAGTCACACAACCTAATCATGATTAAATATGTTTTTAAATTTCATCGATAGATTAGTGAAGGAATAATTTCCAATCCATGTAAATTATTTACCGCAGGGTTAGATTAGGAAAAGAGAAGCTGTTTTCAATGCTCAACATGAACCAATAGAGAAAAAGGGGGATGCATAGAAAATTTCAAATTATAGCCCTCATGTTTTCTAGTTTGTACAAAAAATAAATTCGTGTGTAGCTTGTCCAAAATGCCACAACTCATGACAAATCAGATTTCTAACTTATTTTCATTATGTTTGAATTTCATGTGTTAGTAGTCTTAGATTGGCAAGATGTCAAACTATTCTAACTCGACGTATAAGTAGAGTAGGTAGAGAATAAAAGGCTTATAAGTCTAATATGAGCTGATGACATAAGGGTAGACGTAGCTATTTTTTATGCTTTCGAAGAAAAAAATGATACCAAGTGTTTGCTAATCCAAATGAACCTAAGTGAAGAAAAAAATGTTAGACAGTATGGTGGCTAGGTAGAACCGATATTGAAGCAATCATGTATTTCTCGCATTTTTAGATCATAACTTTTAAAAAATAACAAGAGGAATCAACAAAGAGGAGAAAAGGAGGTCTCACAAGCACAAGTAAGTTACTAATCTTCAAAAACTCAGAGATTTTAACTTTGAGGAATTCCTGACACCTCCCGAAAGGAGCTCCCCACCCAAAGTTGAGCCACTGCCAGTCATCGTATTTTTCCATTATATGTAAATGACTAAAGATTTGTTCTAGATTTCTCAAAAACAACTCTTCCTTGAAAATTTTGAGTTTCAAATCTCACTTCCTTTATTATACTTATGAAAATTTTTCTTACCATTTCATCAGCTTGTCATTCCATGGTCACCCCGTCACTCCTACAAACTCCTTATGGGCTTTTACCTATCATTTTCAAACTCTCCTTCCTCGCCTATAACTTCTATTGGCCTATTTTTCCCTCATTTAAGGTAACCCCACTTTCCCTCTAGGGTTTCCTATAAGCCTATTCATTCCCATGTTCCCCAAGTTCCTCAAGCATTGATAGTCTCAAAACTATCTCTATATGTTCTTTAGATAGATCAAGTACATTGGATTTTGGATCTTCAATACAACACTTTGATAAATACTCTGTTTTTTCACTTGAAGCCTCCAAGTTAATTTTCAGTCAAATACTGATGTCAAATAATCCTCCCACTTGGTCAATTAGGGTTTCATATGTTCCAAGCTCAATCATTGATGTTTCGATAATCGTTTTTTCTTTTGTTAGAATCTAGTTCAAAGGTCTTGAAATGTTAAGACATGGTTATTCAAGAAAAGATCTAAAAGTTTCCAAAGAAGACTAAATTATCAAATTCAAGGTCTATAAGAGGTAGATGTAAAATTTGACAGTTCTGCAGCATTGTTAAAATATTTATCAGCAGAAAGTTGGGGAGGTAGGAGGTCTACTCCTGAATGAAGACATTCTGAAAAGACAGAAAAAAAGCAAGAAACACTCGTCTCGAGAAGAACTAGGTTTTTTGAGCTCGATAGTCTAACAGTTGTGCCAAGCAAAGGATCAAATGCAATGATCGACCATGGAGGAGGTACAACAAAAATACCAAACATGAAAAGAAGTCTATCAAAGATTATCGATGAGATAGGAAAAAAGGTGAGGTGAACTAGATAAAAAATGAATGAACTTGAAAGGGCTATAGAGAACTTTGAAGACAACACCGATGATTGTCTTAATCAATCCAGTACACTCTAGGTTTTGTAAAAAATTAACAGAGAAGGTGAAATGATGATGTTAAACCCTATGGTGAAAAACAAAGGAAGGATTCTCCAAGATGTCATTTTTCGATCAAATCCCAAACTTGTCAAAATGAGTTTTCCATGTATAAATGAGCAAAAGATGAGGTTCACCCGCAAGGTAGGAAAAAAAATAATTTTTTTGGAGATACATCTACTATGTAAGCATCCTAAGTTTTTTCAAAAGTGAAATTATCATGCTTCAAAGAGTAAGAGCATACTCAAGTCAGTTGTTTTCGAAAAATTCCGCAAATCGAAGTGGCCAAAGAAGGTAAGAAGCATGGTTTGAACTCTATGGTGTAGGAAAAGGAGCGTTGTGAATATGTTGCCTTGTGTTTGAGTTCGAAAGGTGACAATATCAATTTTGCATGCCTCCATGACTAAAAGAAGAAGTCAAATTCATCATCTTAGTCACCCGCATGCAAATAGTATCAAAAAGGTTAGTGAGAAAGCATGAAATATTGAGTTGAAATTCATAATGGAAACCGCAGAAGGTCTAAGAATGTTTCTGTGTGAAATCATCACAAAATGGTCAAAATAAACATGTGAAGGCTCTAATATCAAAGGAAAGGTAAGTTTCATCACTTACATACACCACAGGTGGCAAAAGGATGAAAAGAGCATTAGTGAAAAAAGTGAAAAAGACTCTTAAATTTTAGAAAGTGGGTTTAAAAAGAGAAATCAAATTCCAAGCCTATAAATCCCATCTAAACACTTTAAAAACCTCATTTTTCCATTGCAAATAATTAGAAGAATTCATGGAGAGAAGGTCTGGAGCAGTTGCGTGCTCAAAGCTGGCGCTCGCGCCCCTCGGAAACCTGTGCTACGTGTTTAGCATTTTTTCTCCCTCCCACACAAATTTCTAAGGCACTACATGCTTGGAACATGGCACTACATTCTCCCGAAAACGGCGTTTGCACCCTTTCCCACACCCATAGTAGGCTTGCCTTGACACTCACGCCCCTCTCGGCCTAAGCGTTGCGCGTTCAGTGGAGGGCCCTCCAAGAAAATTAACCCTCCAAATCAAGTCAAGTGCCTCCAAATCTCTTCCCAGGGTATTGAAAGCATTACTAAGAGGTAAGTGGATACCCTAGCCACATATTCCAACATTTTTATGGTTTAAATTGGATTAAATCAAACCCTAAGGAGAAAACCCTAAAGAATCATGCTTGAAGTCACTACTTAAACCTCATTTCATCTACCCATAAAGAATATCAACCCTATACAAGGAGGTGAAATTAAGGTGGTTACATTGGTTTAAAGTGTATCATCCATCAAGGCTTGACATAACACTCACTTCCTTACATTACAAACATATTGAAATTACATGCCATCTTTTTCCTATTATTTTTACATCGCTGCAAGGAGTTTCAACATAGAGTTTAAACAAACAATCGAGGTTGTTGTTGGGTTTCGCCTCTCACTCAATGTAATATACATATATGCTCACTCAGTCATCTCATTCACTTACAGTAGCTACCTTTTTTCATCACCATTCCATTACCCTCTTCCATATCGCTCATAGTTTGTGCTAGGATTTCAAAGCGTAGTGGTCAAAATGTCTGGGAAGAGAGGACAAAGTGGTAATGGAGGAGAAGGCCAAATACGAAAGGAGGCGTGAGGGAACAAAGGTGTAAATATCAATAGTTTTGAACCACTCAACACAATAGAGCTAATGGCATCTCCCTTAACTATTTCCTACTTCCCAAACATGTAGGTCTGCTATGATTTTTTTGAAAGTGTATAGCAATAAAAACCACCTCTGAGCTAACTAAGCTCTTTATACTTAACTTTGCATGAGAAACAAGTTTAACCCTCTGTGGCAAAATTTTTGAGCTATCTACAGATGACATTGCCAATGCCACATGCATACTTATTGTAGGGGGAGAAATGATTTCAAGCAGAAACCCAATCTTGACATGACCTACTATGAGCCATATCTAAAACCTAGGTACAAAGACCACAATAAATCCATGTTTCCTTTCTCTCACTTTCTCGATAGATATGCACCCATGATGAGGATATTTATGAATTATTTTTCTGTATGAGGGAAGGTTCTCCTAGCTTTCTTCCTATCACATTAGGTTGCTTATGCACTTTACTAGGGTGAGGATGTTGCACCTACCCTTTCTATTACGTCTACAGTAAAGCATTGACAAAATTTCCTATATTTTACAAAAGACAAAGATTATCCTCGCGATGCAAAGCCTCTTTCACCACTCTCTTATCAAAATGATTGTTTTGAACCACCTACCGCATAAGGGTATTCCTTGGGAGACCGTTATTTCCAATGAGTTGTTCACCAATCCATAGGGCTAACAACACAAGATGTCCCTTCTCTCTTTTCTCATCCTCCCATTCTCCATCCACTCACACTCCCTCACCACATGATGAATCTTCTACCTCCCCATCTACTCATATTCCTTCACCTCATAATAATTGATGCAGGAGCATCAATAAAAAAATTATTATTTATTTGTGTGATTTAGGGGGTGATGTTTTTTGTTAATTATTTTATAATTTATGCAAATTTTATTTAAATTAAGAGAGAAAATCTGATTGTGAGATATATTGTAAATATTCTCTTAATCAAGTGAGAATATGAGTGGAGTTGAGTTGGATAGATATTTGAGGGATTAGGAATTCCTTAAATGGAACTTTGTTGAGTAAAAAAGGGATAAATATATTTTAGAGTTTAGTTGAGATACTTGTGGAGGAAATCATCGATTGGAATTAATCCATAATTATTTATAAATTTGAAGCTTTGTGTGAGGATAGAGGGAAAAAGGATGGAATAGGACAGAGAGAGATATAAAGAGGAATGGTGTGAGAGCTATGTAAAGGGTGAGAGCCGAGAGGCCCGCAAATGCAATATTGTAGAAAATGGTTTAGAATATGAATTGCCAGTTATTGCTACACCGTGATGTTTTCGTGGGCTTTTTTCTTCGAAATAATAGCGGCTGAGCAACAATGCGATTTCAGCACAGCAATGGCGACCGCGTTAATAAACCACACCTTCGGCACGGCAAAGATCGTGTTTTTGCTCAAGAACTCTTA
This sequence comes from Pinus albicaulis, assembly GCA_034641835.2. Lineage (NCBI taxonomy): Eukaryota > Viridiplantae > Streptophyta > Pinopsida > Pinales > Pinaceae > Pinus > Pinus albicaulis. The sequence continues at coordinate 84,894,153 of CM076569.1, forward strand.
CCCGCGGTATCAGGAGTCCACTTTCACACGATGGTGTAATTGGTGTTGCATCAGGGCGTTTAATTGCTGCGCAACACAGCGGAACAAAGATACGTTGTTCATCGCAGAGATTATTGGTAACCGGTCCATTGTGGTCACGGCAATCCCACTGGCTGGCATTTCACTTTGTTGAGCGTCAGCTTTCGGCTTTGATGAGGTCAAATTTCTCTTCCAGATTGGTTTATTTTCGTGTTCTGGCGACCGCCAGAATGGTGGCGTTGCCTGAAGATCCTGGCAACAGAATCACCAGAGATCCTTCTCCGGCGAACGCCACCGGTATAACCGGAACAGCAGCCAGAATTTGCCGCAGAAGAACAGAGAAAGATGACGCCCGCGAAATGGCAGATCGGTGAGACCGATGGCGAGCAAAGGTCATCGGCGCCACAACCATCAGCAGGTTATCCGGTAAGCATTGAGCTGCAGGCTGCCTGAGAAAGCGCTATTGTATCAGGAAATAAAACTGTGGTCCGGTCAGACAATGATTTGCACTTTGGTATCATTCAGGTTCATCGGCGGCATTGAGAGCGTTATCATTAAAGTCCCAGCAGGATGTTGACTGAAAGAGCGGCAGAAAACATAGCCAGATTCGCCACATTTCAAGGATCTTCATAACCATCTGTCGGGAGAGGAATGACAACCCCAGGCGAGAAGAGCGCAGAATGAGAGGCAGCCCATTGAAGCCGGAGCAACCGCCATCGAATCACCAATTGCGTTCTGGCAAAGGAGGATCATACAATAGTGGGGATGAAACGTGCATAAACCGCATTGCATTCTTTCAAAATCACATCACAAATGGCAGAAAGGTAATGACCACAATAATGCCCCAGATATGTAAGCGCCGTTTATCAGGTAATCACGGGCGCGTTGCGAGGTGATCCTGCTGGCGTGTCGGGATTGTAGTGAAATCTTCCATCGTTAAAGTATTAGATTGCACGGTCACAGCGCGATACACACGAAGATCACCGACAATAAAATAGTCAGGCGTTCAGCAACCGGATTAACTCTTTGCAGCCTGGTAAATAATAAAAACCGAGGTCAGCAGGCCTTCATAATCGGGTGAAGAGGCCCAGCGATCATATTCAATGGCGACCACCATCGCGAGGCGAGTTCAAAACAAACGAAGGTTAATTAAATGCACCATAAGCCCCAATACAGAGGTAAAACGGTAAACGATAAAGATCTCACCATCGGCAGAGAACAAAGAATCTTCTGCCGCATTCCACGCAGAGCGCATTGCACAGGCGAGCATCAATCAGCGTCGGTACCCACCATTCATCAGGGTTCCATCCATGTCAGGCGATGACGGCACGAATTTCAACTGGCGGGACGCGCTTTTCCGGCGATTTTTTTTTTAAATCAGCAACATCATTGAGATGACTTTCACTATCATCATCAAATTCGCGGCAGCGACGGATCAGTAAACTACCGTAATAGCTACTGGGTATTGCCATTATATTGATGAAGGTCAACATCGATTCCGGTATCATATTAAAACTGGTGCAACCTTTTTTATAGAGACGACATAGCCGGAAATATTATTTAACGGTAATGATATGAAGTGAAAATGATTTAATTAAATATTTTGCATGGCTTCAGAACCAGTAAAAAGAATTATCTTAGAAGAGCCTGAATGACCAGAGAAAATTAAGATTTTGAGTTAAAGAGACGACTGGTTGGGCTGAAAGGTCGCGTTCATCAGTTCTGGTCTGGAAGACAGCGCAAACAGTCTGGTTGCCAGAAATACGTTGATTGTTCAGGCGAGAACGCTGGAAAACCTGAAAGAAGAAATCGACAATATGCTGAACTGGAGACGCGTCGAGGCGAGAACCACCGCATTAAAGGAAGAGAAATCATCACAACTGGCGATGGCGACAGCGCGTTATTGGCGGTACGAAGGCGGTGACGTAAGCAGGTACACCGTCAGCAGGCATGGAACTGGCTGCTGAACTGGAAGAGAAGGCTTCATTAAACAACCGCAGAAGAGCAGAAGAGCAACTACTGGGGCACTTTAAACGCTGAAAACTAAACATCATTTATCTTCACCACAAACAGGCACCCGTTGCGCTGACTACTCTACTGGGAACAAGAACGCAATGGATAATGACCCATGGCATTTTGGCAGAATTGAGCAAAGAATTGGTGGAGGCGGAAGATTTACACCGCGAGAAAGCTGGCTGATAAATGAGCACCATTGGGCATTGTGGTCAGAACATATCAAAATATCCACCACGGTGAACAGGAGCACGGCCTGCTCAACAGACAACGCTGGCCGTTAACAAGGCCTGGATAGCTGGTTTGCCGAACAGCCACTGGCCTGGAAGATAAAAATGTCCGGTGACAATGGATGACGCTGGCTGGTCAGGGGCATCAGGTCAAACTCAGGCGCACGACCAGCAGACCAGTGGCTGGCAGATGAGCCTGACCATCATAACCGTGAACGGTCGTGAACTGCTGGTTTTCAGCAGGCGCCACAGACGAAGAGATGCCCGTGAAAACGATCCCCGCGATAGAGATCAGCATCGGCACAAAGATGGTTTTACCGCTGGTTGCTGGCATGAAGTTCGCCAGCGCATGGTGACTGGAGGAACGCGGCGAACAAACAGAATGCGAAAGATAAGATAAAGCATCGAAGATGATTCATTCTTTATGTTCTTGACAGCATCAAAATCCAAACAAAGAAGCAGGAAAACAATAATAAACTGCAACAAATAGCATTCAATCAATGAACATGCTGAGGTGATGGCGTTTAGAGAAACACCTGATTATTAAAGTAATCACCAGAGAACACCGCAGGATATGGTTTAACGCCTGCTGTTGTTCGCAGAAATGCTACTAAAGAGGAAACCACGGTAAACACAAGCAAATGAAGAGCGATAAAGCCCAATATTTGTGAGTAAACAGCGTGAAGAACTCAAAGAGGTTTGCGCCGAAAATGGGAAGTTTCATCGCGGCCCATGTACCAGGGTGAAAGTTTGGGTGAAGAGATCAATGAGAAGGATCCATGAGTTATTTTAATATCAAGAACTGAACAGGCGCTGACAGTGATAGCCAAAGATGATAAATACCGTTTTTATATCGCTAAACCAGAAACGGTATGTTTGCAGATGTACACATGCGCAGAAAGCCTGAAACCGCCAGAAGAAGGAACCGAAGAGGGTATACACGTAATAACCTTGAGAATAAGGTAATCTCCATCACTGGAAACAAACTATAGATTAATTTCATTAGCACAAACCGTCATTAAACAACAGGAGCAAAGCACAATGAAAACGTCAGCAAATATCCGCGATAAAATAAGAAATTTCTTCAGTAACGAAGTGATGATGCGTCAACGCGATGTTATGTGGAGAATCAGGATGATCAACAATGAAACGAACAGTGTCAGGATGAAGCCAGCGTCGTTAATGAAAACAGGATGTTCTTGAAACGACAAGCGACACCTGACGCAGAAGAAGCCAGTTAAACTTTAGCGGTAAGAGATTAAGGGCCAGCGCAGGCGTGCTGGATGAGGATAAATTTTTGGGAACATCAGGAGTTTGATAACGCGATAACCTTCAAACAATAATGTCATCAACGTGATAACAAAGATTAACGTAAAGACGTTGAAACCGGAATGCTGTTAAAGACTGGATATTGAGATGGCGGACGAGGGCGCCATCTTCATATAATAAGAAAATAGGATTATTGAATCACAAGATAAGTATGAAAGTAGACATCAATTCAAAACAAAGATCTATTGAAATCTGTAAAGTTCATGATGGGAGATTGTTGCTTGAAGCATCAAAAGAGGGCCAAAGGTCTTATCTTTTTTAAAAAATAATAGTATGAATGCAAAGGCCATCGATGAGAAATTTGTTACTATAGGAGTAGTCAATCAATATAGTTGCGATCAAGGAGAAATTCTTGGTTATTTTTCACTTCAAAAAGTTGAGTGTTCAGTGCAGATGGAGATGGAAGCATCAAACAAAGAGAAATTACTCCGAGGAATTGCCATAAAGAAATTGTTGGAGAGGTCAAGGAATGCGGTTGATAGAATGGATAATGTTGATATACATCCAAGCTCGAGATTCTTTCAGAGTTTGGAGGCTAGAAGAATGGCTATCAGTGATTCTACACGAGTCTATAATTTTCAAAATAAAGATGATGTGGCATGGAAAACCGAGAGTTACATTCGATAGTATTCTAAAAATATTATTCTAGGAATTTTTTGATGAATTACAAATTGGAGTTGATACTTTAAAAGACCAGCGGAAAAACAAAGTTTGAAATCCTGGAGGGAGCAAGTCATTGGGACTTGTGGCTATCACATTATTACAGAAAAGTGACGCACCTCACAGTACGTGAGTCTATGGAAACGTCTCTACATAGGGAGGTTGACGCAAGAGCATCGACAAAAAATTCATTATTTATTTGTGTGATTTAGAGGGTGATGATTTTTTAATTATTTTATAATCTATACACATTTTTATTTAAATTAAGAGAGAAAAACACAAGTGTGAGATTTATTGTAAATATACTCTTAATTAATTGAGAATATGAGTGGAGTTGAGTTGGATAGATATTTGAGGGATTAGGAATTCTTTAAATGGAACTTAGTTGAGTAAACAAGGGATAAATCTATTTTTAGATTTTGGTTGAGATACTTGTGGAGGAAATCATGGATTGGAATTAATCCACAATTATGTGTAAAATGTGAAGCTTTGTATGAGGATAGAGGGACAGAAAGGATAGAATAGACGAGAGAGAGATATAGAGAGGAACGGTGTGAGAGATTATGTAAAAGGCAAGAGCTGAGAGGCCCACAAATGTAATATTCGTGTAAAATGGTTTGAATCTGAAATTTATTGTGTTATTATATACCAAAGATTTTTGTTTGTGTGGGCTCCTCTTTATCTATATATGTTTTGAGTCGAATTGAATGTGGTTTTTAAAGAAGAATTTGATGAGGATTCCATGTTAAGGAAACCCACACTCTATATTGTGCAAGGATATGTTTTATCACAGATTTCCTGCATCAATAATCGTCCTTCATCAGCCTCTCACAATCCTTCACCATCATCTCATGTCACTATTGCATCTAAGAGCAATGAGACAGAAAAGAGTGATGAAGAAGAAGGAAATAAGGTAGAAAGAAAAGAAGAGGATATTAGTGAAGAAGATACCAATGAGGGAGATGAAAATGAAGAATCAAATAGTGAGGGCAGTGATGCTAATGTCAGTGAAGAAGAAATCAGTAGGAAAAAATAGAAATGAAAACAATAAGGAGGATATCAGTGAGCTAGAGAGCATTGAAGCAGATGGTAGTGATGATGTTGGTAGTGATAAAGAAGAGAGTATAAAAGATGATGGAAATAGGTCACAAAGTCAAGATATCAATGAGGATAAAGAAAATGAGGTTGATGTCAATGAGGAAAATATCAGTGAGGTAGAAGAAGGCAGTGAATAATAAAGCAATGAAGAAGTCAGTGAGGATGTTGACAGTGGCTCAAAGAGCCTTGATGGCATTGATGACAGTAGAGCACATGAAAGTGAGACCGAACACACTAAAATGCTGGAAATTGAGCCCTTTTCTTTGACATATCAAAGGAGAAATAGGCATGTGTTTGATGTCATCAAGAGGGAAGGGGTCGTGCCTTCCACATCAACCAAGGAGATTGATAAATGTAAGGAAAATTTCATGGATGAAGAAGAGGAAGACAAACATGAGACTGAACAAGAATTTCAACTCATTCATGTTGATAGTGATGAGGAAAATGAGGCAAGGATCTCAAAAATGCTACTCCAAAGCAAGGATGCTCGGATTAGGGATTTGAAAGCCAATGTAGGTAGGGCTAAGAATGTCATCCATTATTTTTGAGGTTGAAAACAAGCAACTCGGAGGCACTAAAAGGAAATCTATGAGAGATCGCAGCCATCGCAGCTCGTAAAGAGGCTGCAAAAAGCCAAGTCTAAGCTAGATGAGGCCTTTCGCATAGATATGGGAACATCGACGATGAGGAAGAACAACTTCCTAGGAGGAGGCACAAGGACAATTGGCTTAAAGAATGCCTTAGCGAAGGAGAAAGAGCAAGAGGTAGCCTTTGCGCAGAGAAGCTCACTCCCAATTGAGTCGCTTGCCATGGAGATTGACCATGATCGAGAACCTTCGATTGGAGAGGAAAACATACACTTATAGGGTCTATCTGGAGAATACCAAGAGGGACCTTGACCTCCAAAAAGAAGATGGCAAAGGCACTATGCCTTAAGGAACAAAGATTGCAAGGCCCAAGCTCAAAAGAGACCTTGCAAAGATTCAAGCCCTAAAGGAGGAAAAAAGGAAAATAAAATCCTGAAATCCTTGCTGATGCTTCCCTATAAGCATCCCAAACCTAATCAGTAAGGTAAATCCAAATTTTGGCACAATTTTGAAGTTTTTGGTTTTTTGACTCTTTGGAACGGCCAAAGGCGCAGTGCCACTGTTGCTGCGCTATTTTTTGGTGAACTATTTTGAGGAATAGTTTACATTTTCAGAATCCTTAGGCCAAGGACATCACCCTCACAAAATTTCAGATCATTTGGAGAAAAACTGGTCCTCCAAAAGTGTCAAAACACCAAAAAAATCACCTTTCCACCCTATTTTTAGAGTTGGCGCTATGCCCTGAGCAGCCTTGGGATATTGAGATTTTGAGCTAGTAAATGACATCCAATGAAAAACATAAAAGATGTTTTGGAAATTTTTCTGGAAAAACTTTCCAATGATCTATCATGGAGCTCATTTAGACACCTAGAAGGCCTCCAAATCTTGGTTACAAAACATGTCATTTTTCCTAGTGCTGGCATTGCGCCATTGGCCTGGCGCTGCGCCCTTGAAAAAAATTCAATAAAACACATTTGGAGATATTTTGGAAGTTATTGAGGAGCCTCAAAGTCAGTTTTTTTCCAAAGTTGGTTGAGGAGTTATTTTTGCATTTAATGAATTAGGATATTGTGCCTTGGGCCTTGCATGGTCTCATAGGACCGAAATGACATTTATGAGTAATTAATGGTTTCTAAAACCCTAGTTAGGGTTTTCATCCTCCTTGCTAGTTAAATACTACATTGACGCCTCATTGTACATGTTGGTTGATTATTGAGAATAATATCATAGAATTGAAGATTGAGGAGAAATTGGCTTTGGACTTTGTGGATGTCTTGATTTCCATGATAATGGGGCAAGCTCACTTGCAAGATTCATGAACATAGTTAATGGTGATGTGTTTCTTATTTATTTCTTATTTTCTTATGTTATCATTTTTCTTCTTCTTTCTCATGGAATAGGATAGAAATTTTAGGCTAAGAAATGTTGTTTAGAGGAACGTTAGCTCTGTCTGCTTTCTATTACTTGTATGTTTTCCTCTGCCAGGTCAGATTAGAGAATTCCTAAATTCTCTCTAGTTCCACTTATGCTTTTTTATCTTAAGAATTATTGATTGGAGCCAATGTCAAAGTAGTTTATGGTTAGCACTACTCTTTGATGTAACTTAAACATTGTTTTTGAGATCTTTGGTTTGAATTATTTCTAATTAGGGTTTAGATGAGTTTTCCATGTCTAAATGAGAAAAATATGAGGTTCAACTCCAAGGTATGAACAAAAAGAAGCTTTTTGGAGATACATCTACTATGTAAGCATCCTAAGGTTGTCAAAAGTGAAATTATCATGCTTCAAAAAGTAAGAGACATCCAAGTCGTTGTTTTCGTGCACTCGCGAATCTAAGTGTCCAAAGAAGGTAAGAAGCATGGTTTGAACTCTATGGTGCAAAAATAAGAGTACGTTGTCAAGGTGTTTCCTCGTGTTTGAGTCCCAAAGGTGTCAAGATCAATTTTTTCATGCCTCCATGACTAAAAAGAAGAAGTCAAATTCATCATCTCAATCACCTGTGCATGAAAACAAAGTCTCAAAAGGTTAGTGAGAAAGGATGAAAGATTGAGTTTAACTTCATAATAGAAACTACTAGAAGGTCTAAGAATGTTTCTATGTGAAATCATCACAAAATGGGAAAAATAAACATGGAAAGCTCTAAGATCAAAGGAAAGGTAAGTTTCATCACTTCACACTACCTACAGGGCAAAAGGCCTAAAAGAGCATTAGTGAAAAAAGTGAAAAATACTCTTAAACTTTAGAAAGTGGGTTTAAAAAGAGAAATAAAATTCCAAGCCTCTAAATCCCATCTAAAAACTTCAAACAACTCATTTTTCCATTGCAAAGAATTAGAAGAATTCATGGAGAGAATTTTTTTTAGTTTTTCAGGTCAAAATTCGGCTAATTGTTGTGGAGGTGCACACTCAAGTTGGCGCCATGCCCCTGGAAACTGGCGTTGTGCGTTTATAATTTTCTCCCCATACAAATTGCTAAGTTGTTAAGTGCATATAACATGGCACTACTCG